>OZ025260.1:34408597-34682430 GCA_964019135.1 Arenicola marina | reverse complement strand
GGGGAGGCAAGTTCCCAGAACACGAAGAATTATTTCCCTAATTCCCAGCTCACGGTAAAATGAAGGGCTCATTCCGGAGGAATTAAAAGTCATTGAAGCTCTGAACTGGTGGAAGTCTTTCTGGTATCATTTGGATCACACCCATGGGATGGTGTCCGCAACAACAGTGAGAAAGGAACCACATCCCAGGAACCGCAGACAAATCAGTAATTGAAACAAGAGCCGAAATCAGCCGGAGGCTGAAGCTTACTGACAGAAGTGATTTTGTTACAGACGATCAGAAGAATTCATTTGTTAAATTATAATCCTATTTGGTCTAAATAGGGCCTGCAGCGGTCAATGTAGCTTAACATAGCTCATACAAACGGGCATTTCAGCCTACAATCGCACCTACAAAGGCAACAGTGAGGTAATCGAGTCCATTTCCCCATTCTCTCATCATTGGCGACCGAGCCAGGGCGTCCCCTTTGTGCGACGCCATGGTTGCCAGGCTCAGGGCAATACGTCAATTGTGAGAACCGGAATGTTCATATATAGTTCAGCCCTACTAAGTACCGTAACAATCGCAGCTCTAACTTGCTCTAACTCGTCATCGTGACGTCACATAACGTCACTGACGCTTTACAAAATAAACAATTTGGCTTCTTATTTTCTCACTTTACCTGCGTATGTAACTCTAGTGATTGCAGCTAGTGCATAAGAAGTTGAAAATTAATAGATTCCGCAATTATGTCGGGTAACGTAAATTGGACGTCATTTTTGACGAAGACGTTTCAGTAGCGCCAAAAACGTTACGCACGGCCCCAGTTGTGCTTCGGTATAAGGTGTAATCACAAACAAACCGGAAGTCGCTATGACGTATAACAGCCGAGTAATGACCTTTACCAAATTATAACGTCATGACGTCATGCTGGCGTCATATCATAACGCACGACAACGTCCAAATGTCAAAACACAAATGTTTGTGCCCTCAATCCAAAATGTTGACTAGTATGGCGGTAGGACTGTCAACTCTTTAGATATGGCTTAACCTAATTACCGGAAATTGCTATTCTTCATCATTACGAATAAATGAAAAACGAGCAGACGAAGGAAGGACCCTGTACCCAAGAATAAAACGATAATAATGTTTCACTGCCAATAGTGATCTGGAGACATATATTCCCTACCATTATCCGCAAAGATCCGAGCTCTAGCTTGTTTTTCTGATTTTCGACGATTTTCTTAAATTAGACGGAATCCGTATACTTTATCATTGGGCAATCTTCGGTTGCCATGGAAACGAAACTGAGATGAGCGTTCGCCGTGGGCCCACCCTAAGACTCTTGTACTCGTTCACATCTCTCACCATGGTAAAGCAAAGTGAGACCGCTCAACCGAAAGTAAGTGAAATTGAATGAAATTTTATTTTCCTCATAGGGTTCCATGTTAAACGTTTTTGACTATGTACCGAAAAGTTATTAGGTTATGTTACCATGTTTATCGTTGGTGGCTCATCTCAGTCTGGTCCATCCACAACTGCAAGCATAGAACGATAACTGGCATAGGTCGCCCGTGGGAGCCCTTGCCAGCGCTGAAAACTCTTATCTTTAACAATTGGCCAAATTTCCAAAAATTCCTGTGACGTCATTTCTTATTCAAATACCATATGATATCCATCGTTTCTACTAGGTACCATATTTAACCAAAGAAAAAATCCTGGTAGTGTTTGACGAAGGCACTTGTGAAATATGCGACAAAACATTTTTCCCAGCTTGAGAGATAGAGGGCTTTAACATGGGAAGTCCCATAGACAACTTCCCGCCGCTCTGGAACCGGAAGTAAGATTGGAATGTATTGTTTTTACTATCCACTATTTTTTCGATTTTTGACATTTTTTTGTATGTACCGAAAGTGACGTCATCGTGACGTCACGTGACGCACTGGAAAGACCTAAGATTTTACAGAGGTTTTTCCTATTCATATTTCTATGATATGTCAGAACTTTATAGCGATAGCTTGGTTTTAAATGTGTCTAAAAGCCAAAAAAACTGACAGAGGTGATTTAGTGCGTTTTCCGAAAAACCTTTTTTTTATAAAAAATCGCTGTGACCTTGATCTTTGACCTACATATGCCATTAATGAACCTGACCGAGCCATTTTACCAATGTACCTTTTGGTCAAGACCGATGACCGTAGCTGTCGAATTACGACCTGTATCGAGCGAACAAAAAAGCTGACAAACAAACATACATACATACATACATACAAATTTACAAACCGAACATAGCAATATACTGACAGAAGTTTTCAACTTCTGTCAGTAAAAAGCTTATCGTTGAGTTCTGTTCAGTATTCTTCGGTGAAGGTGCGTTGGAAACGATGATTTGAAGTCGGTGAGCTAGGAGCAGACGCCACAAACAAACGATCGAAACGCGGATAAGTTCGCGAACCCATTCGCAAGGTGGCGCTTGACGTAGAACGTTTTGGGTGCCGGAACCAAGCAGTCAGTCAGAACGGAACCAGAAAGGTCCGCGCAGGCATGGCACCAGTCTAGCAATCGATGTGTGAGCACCAAGAGCGCTGGGCTTGGAGATTGGCAACGGACATTTAGCGCGTCGCTGATAAATTAAGTTTAATTTCAAAGATACATCCAGTATTAACATACTTTATTACTGACAGAAGTTGAAAACTTCTATCAGTATACTGTATACTTATCTATCAGTAAGTTCGATTTGTAAATGTATTTGTTACTGACAGAAGTTGAAGACTTATTATGGCGAAAATCGCCATCATGTGACTGCTCTGTTTGTTATGGTGAAAATCGCCATCATGTGACTCCGCTCTGTTTGTTATGGTGAAAATCGCCATCATGTGACTCCGCTCTGTTTGTGTGTGTGTATGTGTCTGTATGTGAGCACGATAACTGTCGAACACTTGCAGCTATTGTGGTCAAACTTCGCCAACAGATGCCAGAAGTCTAATCTCAGGTCAAGTTCGTTGCCGGGTAAAATCGGTCAAACGTCAATGTCACGGTGACGTCATACGTCCAAAACACATTTCCCTGTCTAACTCGCTTAATAGTACAGCTAGAAACACGAAAATTTACGTAGGAGCAATAGTTTTCACGCTACAGGCTCTGAAAATTGCAAAATATTT
The DNA here is from genome assembly GCA_964019135.1 of Arenicola marina. NCBI lineage: Eukaryota > Metazoa > Annelida > Polychaeta > Arenicolidae > Arenicola > Arenicola marina. The sequence goes on along the minus strand of OZ025260.1, from coordinate 34,679,292 downwards.
TACACCAAATATTTTCCTTAAATCTGCAGTGGCTCTCCCGGGCGTCCTATTCAGGCCATCACTCTATGCTTACAGTCGTAGATGTATACTAGTAAGCTGAGCCACCAACTGCAAACATGGTGACATAGGTATATAGTCGAAAACGTTTAACATGGGACCTTATGGAGATAATGGAACTTCGTTCAATTTGACGTACTTCCGTTTCGGTGATTTCAATTCCCTTTCCCAAGGTGGAAGATGTTAAAGAGTACAAAATATATGTACAAAACAAAAAGGGGAGGGGGGGGGGGGCACATGTTAACTGGCGTACAGTTCACCACCCGGCAGTCCCGTGATGGCAATAGACTGCCCGGCTTTGGCGCTGCCGGTGACCCGCTGACCCCAGAACGTATTACCCCCACCTTGAGACGGAGCGACCCGCCCCCGCGCCCACCACACCTGGATGTCAATAAGCCACCCGACGCATTCCACAAGGAACAGGAACGGGTCAAAATGCTGAAAAGCGATGAGAGTCTAAGTATGTCTTAAGCCTTCGTTCAAGTTTGAAGTAGCAAGAAAATCTCAGTATGTCTGAAATATAAATCCGCCTTTAAAGTCCTGGTATGTCTGAAGTAACAACCAAGGTACAATATAAAAAGTTCTCAGAAAGTCAAGAAATTCGCTTTCATTTCGTTACATTATAACCTGAAGCTATTCAACGTTCCCAGAACGTTTTTGGAAGGTTACATAATAACCCTAAGATTATCCAACCTTCCTCGAACGTTTTTGGAAGGTTACGTTATAACGATAACGAAACAATACCCTTCCAGTAACGTTAGCATAACGTTAGGTGTTTGCTGGGAAGAGACCTCGATCAAGAACATGGACAAAAGCAAATGACAATTATGTTTCCATGGCAACGGCACATTTGCCTTATGATAAAATATACAGATTCGGGCTAAAGTTCACAGAGGTCATTACTCGGCTGTGATACGTCATATCGACTTCCGGTTTATTTGACGTTGTACCTTATATTCAGGGACACATGCTGCCGTGCGTAACTTTTTTTGACGTGTACGTCCAAAATGACGTCCAACTTTACGTTGCCCGACGAAATTGTGAAATCGTTTCATTACACCTATTTAACCACTAGATAATATCATTATAAGTTCATAAGTAGGTAACATGAAAAGTTAGAAGCCAATTTGTTTCATTTTGTAAGCGTCAGTGACGTCATGTGTGCCACGGGGCATCGATGTGACAGGAATAATTGACGTCCACCCTGCGTTAAGTGGCGTATTGAACTTCAAAGTGTCATAACTCGGTTAATATATGAGCTAGGGAGCCCAGATTTGGCATGACGCTTAGTTTGGCGGCTAGAGCGCTCGCAAGAGGTGAACACCTCCCCCGCTGCTGACGCTCCCATTATGAGTCAACGGCGATATCGATCGGCGCTCCACCCGGTTGCGATGGGCGCCGTTCGCTTAATAGCGACGCTAGAGCGTTGGGACTGGTTGCGAAAGACGGGCAAACGTCGACTTGGGTAGGAATCCGCATTCGCTCATAGACTAGCACGCTTAGTTTCGGCGCTAGAGGGCTCCGTAGTTTAGCAATGATGAGTCTGAGAAGAGGCATTAGGGCGCAACCAAGCACACGTAGAAAGTCGGGATTTGGACGTATTCACTCAAAATGGCGCCCTCTATCTGGGAAAAGCCCGCGTTGAACAGCAGCCGTTAGATTGTGCTCCTCCAGCATCCGGATCCTGGGGGCCCAATTTGGGCTAAATTGCGCTTTCAGTGGGCAATTTGGGCTCGAATGCCTTCAGATATCGATTTCCAAATTAATCAAGAGTTGCAGAATGACCATCTGAATCTACAAACAATACGTTCCAACCTTACTTCCGGTTCCAGGAGCAGGGTTTACCTATCAGATTATGTTAATATCGGTTTATACAGTGTGCACATGGTTCAAAATAGTGACCCATTTGGCCTTCATAAGGTCCAAAGTGAGTGCATTGGCCCTTGATAGATAGATAGATAGATAGATAGATAGATAGGTGTTTATTTATTATAGTTACATGGCACGTTACAACATAAAAAGAACAACATAACAGGAATCAAGTACCCAGCCCTCCGTGGGCTTATCGGTCACTTTTAAAGAATGAACTTAATTGTTACATACGCGTGAGTATATTGAAAAAAATATTTGCATTCGCCAAAGGTCGGACAGGTGTCGATGCTTTTGCGTCGTAACCATGCTTTCTTAGTTGAAGGCGTTATTGAGCCCAAATTGCCGATTGAAGGCAATTTTTAGCCCAAATTTACCCCTGAAGGCCGTAATTATTCCAATTTGCCTGTTTAAGTTGCTAGTTAGCTCAAATTGCTCCTTGAAGAAGCTCTTCAACCCAATCTGTGCACTGAAGGCCTCATGTAGCCAGCATGAGGCAAGAGTAAATAATAGTATGTGAGTTTCTGCATGTCATCGTCTGTACCATGGTTTCGGCGCATAAATGGCACCACATACGTCACTTCTGTCAGTACCTCAGCCTATTGTTGTCTTGTTTATTTCAGTTGCACGTCGGACGAATGTGGACCCACCCCTTCCCAGCCACGCCGACCGCGCAGCTTGCCTCGTTTTACATCCTCCATCTAAAGATATAATATCTATGCGATATATTCGCGGTTTGGCATCAAATATACCACTGTTTGACTTTGACCTGGTGTTAGATTGAGGTATTTTTCGTTTAGCTCTTCCATTGTGATCGTGTGACAACGGAATATCTATATTTTCTAATTCTGCATCGAAAATAAAAAAGGCAACCCTAACAACCTTCTAAAGCCATTCATGACCCCAGCACCGTTGAGGTCAACCGTGAGGTGGGCGGTTATGTGAAGTAGAAGTGATGCGAGGAGCGAGCGCCCTCTGCTGAAAGAGTGCTACGTCTTATTTTGTGAGCAGTATGATCAGAGGCTAGCCCTCTGCGCGTGGTATCCATTGTTAAGCAGGGAGCGAGTTAAACTGTGCGCTGAACAAAGAGCGCGTGTTCGTTTTGTTGTCAACAAACTGCCAGACCGGAAGTGATGGGTTGGGTAATTTTCCGCCATAGACCGTATCGGGTTCTTGCCACTTCGATTTCACTTACAATTTTGCAACTGACGCTTATGGCTGATGTTGTCGGTGAGCAAACAATCGTTAAAACATCCCCAAAGAAAAACTGTTGACAGATACTAAAAGGTTAGCCGAAATATATCCGATGACCGTCCATATGGGCTGAAACATAAAACCGCAAGGTAACCCCGGGCTAAACGTTCATATGAAGCCAATGGAAATAAACGCACCATATGCGATCATTTGTTGCTAAGAGACCGCTTGATACAAATATTGGTCAATATTACGTCTCAACGGCTTCCAACATAGTCGTCTGAATGGTGTCTTGTGCAATGGACTAAGTGGCCCTATAAACGTTCAATCAAAAGAATGAAGCACTCTAGAGGGTTGATAATATGAATTATACCGTCTAAGTAGTTCTTGGCTCATAAGTTTCAAAACGGCCGGAGCCCAATATTTCCAGTGGGTATTTTTTATTAGCAAATAGCCTTAAGAGAGTTTTTGCGACTGGAAACAGAGAATGTGCCCACTCAGCAATGCACGTTTTAGAAAGAGCAGAAAACTTTGTAAACTTCACGTTGACATTATAATTTGCTATTGACTAACAATCATGTGTGTGAGTAAGCGGCGACTGGAGGATGGTTTGTGCCCCCTGGTGACCCATTACGCAGTTATTCGAAGCACTAGCTCCTGAATGATTAATCTACGACATAGGGTCAGCCTCCTTAGCTCAGTTGAAGTCGTGATTCAAACCCTGGCACTTGGCCCTGGGGAAAGATTCATCCAGTCCCATTGTCCTGGGGAAGTCTCTTTGGCCAATTTAGCACAACAACGGCCTAAGCCAACAACATTTAAATTTCATCTAGGTCATTGCAATGGAGCGACTAGAATATAAATCGTGTGGTGGAGTCTGTCTTTCTATCTATTTCCTTTGACTTCTAGAGGATTGGCCAGTTGTGGATGGCGTCCAGCATGGCCTGACCGGGACACTCGTACGATATGGGGAAGTCCTCGACGTGTCCCAACAACGTGTAATCGGGCCGTAGGATGCCTCGCTCAATGGAGCATGCGCAGAAGGCATGGAGAGCCGCCATGATCGTAACAGATGGAGGGTTTGTATTGAAATCGCCAAAGATGCTGACAGCGAGGTGGTTGCCATGGCCAGTGGTTCCCCCGGTAACGACTTTGGTCATATACGCCGCCTGGAAGCTGTACCCACGGGCCTCATAGACACGGCCGCTCCCGTCCATGTAGAAGTTGGCTGCGATGTCCGACCAACCTGCAGAACGATAACAGCACACTCGCCAGTGAAGCACCACAACAGCGAAAACCTATTTAGTTCGTCACTGTAATATTTGAAATGTCGATCCAGTATCGCAAAACTGCTCATCACTTCAACTGTGTTACTGAAGGCCGAGATCCTGAACGGTAGTGTACAATTCTTGTGCAACTGTACAATTTCGGCAACACGGTATTGCATGGCCGAAACGAACGATAATGTCCTTTGTAATAATGTCTACCCAAATCAACCACATGGTACTTCATCACCTTATTTCCTATTCATGACACATTAGCTCATTTTACACTGAGGGAGTCGTTTTATCTCAGTTGGTAAGCGGGATGAACTGCAGATCAAAAGGCGAAGATACGGACCCTTGTACCTGCATCTGGGGCGAGTTTTATTCAACTTCATTTAATTATACCGGATGGTTTCTTGGCCCAGTGTAACCTTCAAGTTCAAATTCATGTCATTTACAGTGACACATATATCTGGAGCTTACACTGAAGTGTGACGAGTTGTGGGTTGAAGCTAAAATCCAGAAGGATATATAGGGGTGAGCCCTCATACTTTATGACATTGATTTTCAACAATCTCGCCTGAACATCTGACTACATAATTAATTCATTTGAGATAATCGTCATACAATGCCGCAAATCAAGAAAATATGTTTGGATGACACGGCGCTCGGGGGCTTAAAGGCCTTAAGCAAGGGCCACTCCGGCTCGGTCTTCAATTGCATCAGTGTTTCCTGCAGATCGCTAGCGATATCTTTCTATGCTACTGTGTATTAGAGACATTCCAAGATACAAAGACCATTCAAAGACATTATATTTGTGATATCAGACGGTGCTTTGGGTATTTGTGATACAGAGCAGGCTACAATTCATTGCCCCGAAGACGGTGTGCTCGGTTTAGCACTCTAATCCACTCAGTTTCCCGACATGATGACCAATATCAACATACAAATGAGTAGGGTACAATGCACGTGATATTACCTTTATCAGATTGATCGTAGTTTTGGATGTCCCTCATGGCCTGGTAGCAATCTCCTAAAGAGCCGCAGTCGCCAGGGGTCAGGCCGTCCCGCTTGGTGGCCAGTTGGTGGACGACGACGTAGGGCAGTGGGTAGACGAGTTCGGTAATGTTGGACGTCATTGGAAGGGCTCCCCACGCCTCACGACTGTGTTCGGAGATAACACCACAGGCCGGCTGTTTAAAGATAATACAAATTCAAAGAACTGGGCGGATGTTTCAACAGCCAGCGTTTTCACTGATCAATACACGTTAAAATATGTGTAAAAGTGCGTTACACTTAACACATAATAGCCGGGACTCTACCGACACGTTAATGATGGCAATGACGCTACCCCCACCCCTAATGACAGCAATGACGCTACCCCCACCCCTAATGACGGCAATGACGCTACCGCCACCTCTAATGACAGCAATGACGCTACCGCCACCTCTAATGACAGCAATGACGCTACCGCCACCTCTAATGACAGCAATGACGCTACCGCCACCTCTAATGACAGCAATGACGCTACCGCCACCTCTAATGACAGCAATGACGCTACCGCCACCTCTAATGACAGCAATGACGCTACCGCCACCTCTAATGACAGCAATGACGCTACCGCCACCTCTAATGACAGCAATGACGCTACCGCCACCTCTAATGACGGCAATGACGCTACCGCCACCTCTAATGACAGCAATGACGCTACCCCCACCCCTAATGACAGCAATGACGCTACTCCCACCTCTAATGACGGCAATGACGCTACCGCCATCTCTAATGACAGCAATGACGCTACCGCCACTTCTAATGACAGCAATGACGCTACCACCACCTCTAATGGAATCAATGACGCTACCGCCATCTCTAACGACATCAATGAGGCTACTGCCAACTCTAATGATATCAATGACGCTACCGTCACCTCTAATGACATCAATGACGCTACCGCCACCTCTAATGAAATCAATGACGCTACCGCCACCATTAATGACATCAATGACGCTACCGCGACCTTTAATGACATCAATGACGCTACCGCCAGCTCTAATGACATCAATTACGCTACCGCGACCTCTAATGACATCAATGACGCTACCGCCACCTCCAATGAGATCAATTACGCTACCGCCACCTCTGATGATATCAATGACGCTACCGCCACCTCTAACGACATCAATGACGCTACCGCGACCTCTAATGAAATCAATGACGCTACCGCCACCTCCAATGAGATCAATTACGCTACCGCCACCTCTGATGATATCAATGACGCTACCGCCACCTCTAACGACATCAATGACGCTACCGCCACCTCTAATGACAGCAATGACGCTACCACCACCTCTAATGACATCAATGACACTACCGCGACCTCTAATGAAATCAATGACGCTACCGCCACCATTAATGACATCAATGACGCTACCACCACCTCTAATGACAGCAATGACGCTACCGCCACCTCTAATGATATCAGTGACACAGCAATGACGTCACCAACATATATCATGACGGCAATCACGCTGCTGACACCTCTAATGACGACAATGACGCTACCGACAGGTCTAATGACATCAATGACGTTACCGACAGCTCTAGTGACATCAATGACGCTACCACCCCCTCTAATGACGGCAAGGACGCCACCGACAGCTCTAATGACGACAATGACGCTACCCACAGCTCTAAAGACGGCAATGACGCCACCGACAGCTCTAATGGCTCAAAGAAGAGCCTTGAATTGCCTTCTGGTGTGCAACTGAAGGCGTTCTGCGAGAGTACGGTCTTTGACCGACCTTCTCCAGTAGAGTGGTTCCGGTCAGATAGGACGTCATCTGCCACGGGATGTAGGCCGCCAGAATGTCGCACTTCCGGTCAGCAGACACGTACCGCACACTTTTGCACAGGGATGACGTCATGCACAGCACGCCGCACTCCATCATGCTGACATCAGAGGCTGACGTCACACGGGCGCTATGGATGTCCACGTCCTTGTGAATGTTCAGTGTCATGCCTTTGACGTGTTGGTCGCCGAAGATTCTCGGTGAATACGCACAGAAAAGCGACACAGCCGACCAAACCTGGCGAGAGAAGGACAGGGCCGAAGTCGCCATGGCTGCTGTCAGTGTAGGCGAACAACGGATTCTGACTGAATCAACGCTTAAATAGATGCCTTTAATAGAAAAACGAGAAGATTTATTGACTAGATAGTGCAATTAAGGAAGCAACTTAATACGTTAACATGGGAGAGCGACAAAATTGGACAAAGGCTGAAAGGGATGTGCAAACGACAGGAGGCAATCTAATGATATTATTTACCTCTCCCGACCATGCAGGGTCACCTTCGCTCCTACCTACATCGACTTCACGCTTACGGTGATGGGAAGATACCCCTGTCGTCGTGTCTGTTTCCGCAAATAAAGCATTTTCGTCGGAGTGATGTCTTTGTTTCCGTGGACGGTTTGACCATGTTGATCATGACATTGTTGGAAGTAAGACATGTGTAACCTAAGGCTATGTATCCTGCATTCAGATCTATAGTTGCATTGGACAGATGAATGAACTAACCTAAATAAGGATTGCACGATACACTCATTAAAACCTAATACAATGGGTGAGTCATATGTACGCATGCGCGGAAGGAGCATGTAGGATGTCATTAGGGGGAAGTGATGGCAGTTTCTGTGCAGGGGTGCTGAACATGGAAATTGCCTAAATCTCTCTTCGAGCATCCGTTGCACTATTGTGCTTTGTGCTATTGTGCCATTGTGGTTTGTTCCAGTGTCGGTTTTGTTAAGAGATCATCAGATCGATGGAAGACATAAGCTTCGTGCTTCTTCGCGGTCCATATGTTTTCTAACGACGAAGGGCTTCCGGGGCGGAAACCACTGAAAGACTTCTATTATTGATTAATTTATTTTTGTTTGTCAATAGGAACAAAATAGCACATCCATACATGGACCGTAGTCGGCTAAACTGCGTTCGTGAAATTCGCCTCAGCTCTCGACAGGCGGGGGGGGGGGCATGAAATATTGTGTTGGGGTGGGTATGGGGTGGGGATTCGATGTCGTTTTTTGACATGGGCCTGTAACCTGCAATTGATCTTCGAGCCATAAATGTCCACTACGACTTCTGCTCTCCTCCCTGCCCAGCTTTCACTTGATAAATGAATAACGCCTGTGGAGAGATGAATCCATTGGTATATCGTCGTAAAATGAACCTATATATCGCAGAGTAAAGATATTACAGAATTACTATTCTTGTATCATCTTGTGACCAGGGGATTCAACGCAGACATTTTTAGGTGCAGAACTATTTGTCATGTAAGCTGAAGATTTATAGAATCATAGGCATAATCGTGAGAATAAGCGATATATGATGAAATAATACACAAGATGATAACATATCATTTGATAACCCATAAGACGATTGCTTCCAAGTCAATTTACCTGAGCTAAAGTACTATATCATGGGGTATCTTGTATCTCCTGGAAAGTGGTCGGTATCAAGAATTCTATAGTATGACGAACATGACTGTGATAAGAAGATATTTAACGCTAACAGAGACGAGCTTATTTTACTTTATTAGTTTTTGTGATGTTAATTAAAAAAATTAAAATGGATACATAACGTCGACTTAGAAGTTGTCTAACGTTGTCTAACGCTTCGGCACGATGGATTGTCAAAAAAACACATGTAAGTGAACGTTCAAAGCGCGTGCGCATACCTCCAGAAAACCACGATTTGGGCACAGGACGTTTTTCGCCCACATTGACCTAGCATTTTTAGCTCCTCCTATTCACCTCAAATAAATGCGCATTGATAATATCAAGATTAAATATGAAATTCCATATCACATTTTTGGAGGCAAGTTAAAATAGAAATATATGCAGAAAAAACGTTGTGAATATGTTAATAATCCCATGCGCTGCTGACGCGATCAGTCAATAGCGTCATATCATATTAGTAATTTGTGATTCATATACGGACGATTGCAATTACATGCAGCCGAAGCTCGAAGAGAGAGAGAGAGCGTGCGCATACCTCCAGAAAACCACGATTTGGGCACAGGACGTTTTTCGCCCACATTGACCTAGCATTTTTAGCTCCTCCTATTCACCTCAAAAAAATGCGCATTGATAATATCAAGATTAAATATGAAATTCCATATCACATTTTTGGAGGCAAGTTAAAATAGAAATATATGCAGAAAAAACGTTGTGAATATGTTAATAATCCCATGCGCTGCTGACGCGATCAGTCAATAGCGTCATATCATATTAGTAATTTGTGATTCATATACGGACGATTGCAATTACATGCAGCCGAAGCTCGAAGAGAGAGAGAGAGGATATTCCGGTTCCCTCCGAAAACCATCGTCAAACTACACGCGGCGGTTGTGGCACCAGGCAGCCGTGCAAGGTGACTGAGACTCCCAGACCAGACACAATGGTCCACATACCAAAGAGCGCAGAGGGAGCAACATGTGTTTAACTGTTATCTTATTATCACGGCTCACATCCCTTTCTTGCTATGAGTTCTCTCCTGGCCAATCAGACAGGCCTTCACAGTGACTGCCTTTCTCTTGTCCAATCAAACAAGCAAATCGCTATGCACGCCTTTTATTCTTATCAACATATCACTTTCTGTCCGCTGTTTTCTGTCATAGTCTTACCTAAAGTTCGCTGCTAGGCAACCAACGTCGATATTAAGACCTAGGTAATATAATCCCAGGCGCGATCTTAACTTGCTGTGAAAACAATCACTTTCTTTCATATATGGGATCGGATTTCCTCGTAGATTTGCGGTAATTGCTTTATTACTTTGCCAAGGGCCTCTTTCCTTTGACATCTAGAGGATTGGCCAGTTGTGGATGGCGTCCAGCATGGCCTGACCGGGACACTCGTACGATATGGGGAAGTCCTCGACGTGTCCCAGCAACGTGTAATCGGGCCGTAGGATGCCTCGCTCAATGGAGCATGCGCAGAAGGCATGGAGAGCCGCCATGATCGTTACAGATGGAGGGTTTGTATTGAAATCGCCAAAGATGCTGACAGCGAGGTGGTTGCCATAGCCATCGGTTCCACCGGTAACGACTCTGGTCTTGTACGCCGCCTGGATGTCGTAACCACGGGCCTCATAGACACGGCCGATCCCGTCCATGTAGAAGTTGGCTCCGATGTCCGACCAACCTGCGACAAGATAATTATTGGATACATCACTGTCGGCCACATATCATCATAAGTTGAAAAACACATGGTCAAAGATGACAAAATAATAAGCGTCATAATGCATCATCAACACGACATCATATTTAAGTACATTATGTGCGCTATCATGCGATGTGATGTGAATGTCATGTGGATGTGAATACAAAATGATATCATTACATGGTTTAACAGTATACATCAAGGGCCCTCCCAGCATTTGGCGGGGGGTAGGGGGGGTCGAATGTTCTTAAACAGTAATCGGTGATGATACATGATAGAAAAAATGATAAAACGCTTGCCTTTACTTCTATGTTCGGAGACTACTCAGTATAATAGCATTCATTATTCAACAAATAAAATTTAATCAAGATAGGCCTAAAGTAATGATATAATTGTGATCAAGCTACAGTGATGATATAATGTTGATCAAGATACAGTAATGATAAGATTTTGATCAAGATATGCCTACAGTGATGATATAATCTTAATTAAGATACGGTGATGATATAATTTTGATCAAGATACAATAATGATATAATTTTGATAAAGATACAGTAATGATATAATTTTGATCAAGGTATAGTAATGATATTATTTTGATCACAATACAGTAATGATACAGTGTCATATCTACACTAAAATACTGCTATGACGTCATTCTATTGTCTAAACTGTACATTAATTTTCACGAATGTACTGTTTTAGCGAGCTGATAAATTGCGATTGACTCATGCAAGGAGACCAAACAATTTTTCTGTTGAACAATAATCCTTTTGTTACGAAATCGACGATCGCAGTCAGTGCCAATCATGAGCAATAAGTGAGAAACTCTGAAACAGGTCACAACTACAATGTATGATGAACTGGAAGCTTGCCGCCCGATCGAGAGCCCCAGCAAAAACAGATACAAATTTATCATCAAAACAAACGTAGATCCCAAAATCCACTTTTAGAAACTGAATTTGAGATCATATGTAATTCATATGCAAAATACATACCGATATTTCCTTATATCCTATAATCAAACTAGAAATCATTTTTCTTTCTCGTGAATCCCGCGAAACTCGTTTGCAACGCGAATCCTATCCATCAACAACGCACTGGGTGTGACTTGTTTCAAACACCATGGCAACATCGCTGCGCATCATATCCTTTCAGTATCCAACAATTTGAACGATTGTATCATATTCCACATTCAAATGCGAAACAATTCAATCTTGCGACCTGAAGATGAACTAAACTGACTTGTGGCTGCAGCGTCCGACGTTCTTCCATGTCAAGGCGAACCAATGTTTCAGCTTAGCTCTCGTATGACTCAAGTTTACCATTGCTACAACAATACATTTCGTGGGTTCTCAGATAGAATATGAACCGACTCCAGTCAGCTATTTTATTGGTTTCGGAAGTGAGAGATGCAACTCTTATTCACGCTACATGGACCAGGTGAGGCTCGCCGACCGTACTTTAATTCAGAGAATACCCGTGTAACAGTTCATTCTTGAAAAGATATGTACTCGGATTGCGCCTCGTACTTGCATAAACAGCTGATTTGATGCATTGCGAATTTGTGTCATTCATTTGCCCTGTACGCATTTCCAGCTCTCGCCGCCAGTAGTTGTGCCTTTTTGCGTAAGCTATACACTGTGATATAAGTGGCGGTGGGGAGGGGGGGGGGGCGGGGGGAGGCGGCGTGGGGTTGGGGTGGGGCGGCGTAGTGGGAGAGGCCATCGGGTGGTATTGTAGCCTGGAATGCGCTGGCCTTTCAGAAAAAATAAGAACATAGTCAGGTACTGTGTGATTGATGTACATATCTGTGCTCGTTGATGAGTATTCTTGTTGATCGCCGACACTAGGCGTTCTAGAACCAAACAAGAATAAACACATACCAGTCGACTTTTCCAGTCGGTTACAACTTTCTAGCGTCCACATTGATCGCGCGGTGGCTATTGTAATTCGACAGGGCCGTGAGTCGATTTCCCCATGGATTACTGGGCGCATTTCTTTGGTACCCCGGGTGTATCCCTACGGTGGACCGAATACGCACATTACGCATCGGTTCACCGCCCGACACTTCTTTCACCCGGGTATGGTTGCGCGCGCATGCATTCGGTATGCCGATGTGCCCCGTTCTAAACAGCATGGGGCATTCGGGAGAAGATGGCGGCTGATTGAAAAGGTGATGAGAGTAGGTTGGTTCCCAGGGCCTTAATGTGCACCGGATGTGAACGGTGTGTGCATTTTATTGGAATAGGCATATCCCTATCGGCATACTCGGAAGTTCCCTGTCATGTGTTGCGGGCCCGGGGCGGGATACCGAACCTGGCCCAAAGAAATGCGCCCCCTTATTGGCGGCCCAGCAAGGGTGGTACCCCCTTTTCAGCGCCCTGGTGCCCAAACAAAGTTCACTGTATCAATTCTGACCCCAGGCATTATTAGAGCGTGATCGATTCGCCTCCTCCAAACCTCTTCTAGAATAGCACCTGCCATACTATCGTTTCGCTTCTTCTGTTATTTGGAAGGTATGTGTGGGGTATATGAGGGACCATATATGCAGTTAACCATGTCTCTAACTGAGGGCGCATTTCTTTGGTTACCCGGGTGTATCCCTACGGTGGACCGAATACGCACATTATGCCTCGGTTCACCGCCCGACATTTCTTTCACCCGGGTATGGGTGCGCGCGCATGCATTCGGTATGCCGATGTGCCCCGTTCTAAACAGCACGGGGCACTCGGGAGAAGATGGCGGCTGATTGAAAGGTGATGAGAGTAGGTTGGTTCCAGTGCCTTGATGTGCATCGGATGTGAACGGTGTGTACATTTCATTGGAATAGGCATATCCCTATCAGCACACTAGGAAGTTCCCTGTCACGTGTTGCGGGCCCGGGGCGGGATACCGAACCTGGCCGAAAGAAATGCGCCCTGGGCCCGTAAGTTCGGAACGGCCGGGGCCAAATATTTCGCCCTAGAATAGGACATTAGCATGGAGCGGGGCGAAATATTTTGCCCACGCCGTTCGAACTTACGGGCCCTGATGTTGTTGATTTTGGGCGATAAGTTGTGGACGTGGGCGATAATTTGTGAGCTATAAGTGAGTTTCTGTTGGCCATATTGAAACTACTCTTCCAATCGTCAGACGCAATGGATTCAACGCTCATATTAAGGGCGTGATCGATTCGCCTCTTCCAAAGTCTACCTCTTCCGGAAGAGTGCATGCAGTACGATCGTTTTGCCTCTTCTATTCCGAGAAGACCTCTTCTGCCCTTCCGCCCAGGTAGGTGGAAGAGAGAAGAGGTAGAGGCTATTCCAAGATGGCGGAAGCTAATTATGCAATATTCGCTCAGTGTCATCAAATAGGTTTAAGTGGGAAATACATGAATGAAACAACGAATAAAATTATGTGAAACCTAAGTAAGACCTTATCATGTTATTTAAAACGCATGTGCGTGGTACATGAGGGCCCACATATGTAGTTAACCATGTATCTGACTGTTAATGTTGGGCGATAATATATGGCAGTGGGCGATAAGTTGTGAGCAATTACTGAGTTTCCGTTCACCATATTGAAACTATTCGTCCAACTCGTCACACGCGATCGATTCATCGCTCATATTCTGTATTCTTGGATGAGCTCTTCTCTTCCTGGAAGAGTTGAATCGATTAGACTCTAACTATTCTTGGACGAGCTCTTCTCTTCCTGGAAGAGTTGAAAGGATTGGACTCTTAAGGCGTGATCGATTCGCCTCTTCCAAAGTCTACCTCCTCCGCATGCAGTACGATCGTTTTGCCTCTTCTATTCCAAGAAGACTTCTTCTGCTCTTCCGCCCAGGTAGGAGGAAGAGAGAAGAGGTAGAGGCTATCCCAAGATGAGGGAAGCTACTAGGCAATATTCGCTCAGTGTGACAAAAAGGGTTTTAGGGGAAATACATGAATGAAACAATGAATAAAATTCTGTAAAACATATGTAAGACCCTTTATTTTGTTATTTGAAAGATATGTGTCAGGTATATGAGGGCCCATATATGCAGTTAACCATGTATCTATCTGTTGAAGTTGGGCGATAATATATGGACGTCGGCGATAAATTGTGAGCTATAAGTGAGTTTCCGTTGGCCATATTGAAACTACTCTTCCAACTCGTCGGACGCGATCGATTCATCGCTCATATTCTCTATTCTTGGATGAGCTCTTCTCTTCCTGGAAGAGTTGAATCGATTAGACTCTTAGAAAAGGTTCATCCCTACCATGTACCGTGAGGAGCGCATCACTAGCTTGCTTTTCTATAATTTTAAGCAGCGCCGCCCTGATGGGTGAAGGTGTTAACAACAACAACACAGCAATTCTGCATCGGCGACTTAAACTGATATAGTGTTTCAGTTGTTACAGCCTACGTTCTCGCACTCATTGGCATGCGGTCCATTGTGACACCAGGTCCGGAATTAACACATCTCTCACTCCCCGACTTGATCATTCTTCTCATACGAGACACTTGATCTCATCGCCTTTCAGCGTTGATATCAGGGCTCTACTGTCATTAGCCCAGTGAACTTGACCCTTCTGACAACAAGCTGATAGGCAGAAGGGTCAAGCAATACACATGGTTAAAAAAGTAGTAATGCATAACCAAGCTCACTTCGATGAATGATTGTCGATTATGACAAAGAGCCTACCTCTCTAACTCGCCTCGACCCTCTTCTTTACACATTACTTGGACCCTAGGATGCATTCATTTTAAAGTGTGCTCTCTATTACTTGCACATGAATGATATTTTCATCGGTTGTTAACGGCTTAACTCTCTGACGCTTCAAATTTGACCAGGCAATAAAACAGACATCATCCGCATGGCGGCGCCGCTAGTTGCGTCAAAAACGCACGCACGACTATAGACACACAACGAGAATTAGTGGCGCCGCCATGCGGAAGCTGTCGGGTGTATTGCCTGATGTCAACAAACGAGCCGCGGCAACCGCCTAGAAAATTTTAAAGCGGCACAGAGGGAAACCGTTAACGACCGACGAAAATATCATTGATGTGCAAGACGTAGAGAGCAAACTTTAACATGAATGCATCCTATGGTCCAAGTAATGTCTAAAGAAGAGGGTCGAGGCAATTAGGAGAGGTAGGTTCGTCGTCATAATCGACAATCATTCATCGAAGCGAGCTGGGTGATGCAATGCTACTTTTTGACCATGTGTATGGCATGGCCCTTACACCCCCGTTAGGGTTGAGGTCGTGAGGGTCATGCGTCAGGGCTATACTGTCATATCTTCGCCTAAAGGCTCGAAAAAGATATCAGAGACTTTTGCTGAGATAAACCCATCTCGCAGTCGGACCGATACCATATGCATATCTAAAAAGTACGCGGCCACAGGTTGAGACGTCAACACCTGCCCATTCTCATCTAGTATATCGTTTAAACCGCCAGCTCCAAAACCGTAGAACCGCCGTTGCGTGTTTATGCGGTGGGCAATGTAGGCCAGAGGAAGCCTGTCACCGGAGTACCATAGAACTGGGGCTCTCATGGGGCCCGACACTGTACAGCGTATGAACACACAGCGGCGGTTCTGGGGTTTTGGGTCTGACGGTTTATGATATATATATATCCGGGTCCGCCACGCATTACAACACAACGGCGGTTTATTCAGGATAGTAAGCAAAAAAACGGTACCTTCAGTTAATATGTATAGTGTGTGGGTTTTCACGGGTGAGGTTTGGACTGATATAATGGCGCGTCGCATATACATTATTCTGTCGTTACCTCTGGTGTATTTGTCGTAGCTTTGGATGTCCCTCATGGCCTGGTAGCAATCTCCTAAAGAGCCGCAGTCGCCAGGGGTCAGGCCGTCCCGTTTGGTGGCCAGTTGGTGGACGACGACGTAGGGCAGCGGGTAGACGAGCGCACTGGGGTTGGACGTCCGGGGAATGGCACCCCAGGCTTCGCGACTATGCTCAGAGACCGCACGACAGGCCGGCTACAACGACAGGGGCGACCATACAGGGGACCACATCTCAAAGCGGGTACAAGGGCTGTATTCTTTACCGTATTTTAATTTTCATTTATTGTCTTATCAGTAGAAGCCAATGATGAGATCCATAAACATCCAATACATCCTTTACAATTGCAAAAGAAAATGTTAACATACATACATACATCTGATACAGCTGTATCATCAGGCTTGAAGCCTATCGGCTGGTCGTGGCTTTAAACCAACGCTTTTACATTTATAATCAGTGCCAAAACATACCGCAGGACTGGAGGATTTATTGATTTACTGAGGAGGGAAAATACAAGTCTTGGGTGTAGAGGTGCTGTTGCCAGACTGTGTCCAACCTTCCCTCGAAACAATTCAGTGAGGGGGCCGTTACTACATTGTCCGGTAGGGAGTTCCAGGTTTCGGTTACTCGAAGGGAAAAAAAGTGTTGGCGCAATGCCGTCCTGCATGCCTCCTTCTCTAGCTTTAGGCTGTGTCCCCTTGTGTTGCTATCACCCTGTAACTTGAGCGGGCAGTTTGTTTGGTATTTTGCATGGAGATATTTCCACACCTCTATCATATCCCCTCTGGCTCTCCTGTATGCCATACTTGGAAATTTTAGGTCTTTTAGTCTCTCCTCGTATGTTTTTTCTCGCAAGTCGGCCAGAAGCCTCGTGGCTCGCCTTTGAACTCCTTCAATAAGTTTCCGATCTTGAACTAGCATTGGGGACCAGATGAAAACAGAGTACTCAAGATGCAATCTCACCAGGGATGTGTACAATAGTTTCAGAGACTGCGTGTCCAGGTACTCATAAGAACGTCTGATTAGGCCTAACAAGCGATTGGCTTTATTGACCTGTAACTCAGTGTGGTGAGAGAATTTCAGTGCGGGGTCAAAATGCACACCCAGATCTTTCTCAAGGTTTGTTGTTTCGAGGGTAACCTCTCCTGCTGCTGATCCCATCTTGTAGGTTGCCTGCCGGTTGGCTCTGCCCAAATGCATAACTTTGCACTTGCCAGCATTGAACTTCAACTGCCACGAGGCGGACCAGTCAGACAGATTATCAAGGTCATTTTGCAGGCACCTGATAGTCCTCACTAGCAACTGTTCGATATACCTTTGTATCATCTGCGAACATAGAGCAACTGGATTCCACTGATTCTGGTAGGTCGTTTATGAAGCAGACGAAGAGAGCCGGAGTAGAGAGTACACTACCTTGTGGAATTCCACTCAGTACCTGTGCAGATGGAGACAAGCTGCCTGATAAGGACACTCTCTGACTACGGCTACTTAGGAAGCTGCCTAACCACCTCAATACATTGCCAGTCACCCCGTAGCCCTGCAGTTTTCTTAGTAATCGACAATGGGGTACTGTGTCAAATGCCTTTGCAAAGTCTAAATAAATGGCGTCAACCGGCAGGCCCTTGCCTGTGGCTATGGTATAGTCGTTAAGGACAGATAACAGGTTCGTGGTGCAGGACCTCCCATTGATGAAGCCATGCTGGCAGTCCGTCAGCAGGGAGTTGCTCTTCATGTGTGATATGATTGCATTCCTCACGATCTTCTCTAAAACCTTGCACACAACGCTTGTCACACTGACTGGTCTATAGTTGTCAGGGAGCTGTTTTTTGCCTTTCTTGAAGATGGGTGTCACATTGCCCTCTTTCCATACGGTGGGAATTTCCCCTGTTCTCATAGACAGTGTGAAGATATGTACAAGTGGCTTCCTTATTACGTCCGCCAATTCGTTTAACAGTCGTGGATGCAATCCATCAGGACCTGGCGACTTGTTTGGGTTTAGGTCTACTAGTTCTTTATGTACTACAGACTCTGTGATATCGATTATGCTTAATTGGGAGCGTACCTTTGATAGTTTAATGGGTGGTAGAGAAGACATATCCTCTGTTGTGAAAACACTGCTAAAGAAATTATTCAACAGCTTTGCTTTGTCGGCACTTGAAGTTGCTTCACTTCCATCGGGTTTGACGAGATTAGCGATACTATCTTTGGTTCTTAATTTGCTTCTTGCGTATGCAAAGAAGGCCTTGGTTAGGTTTTGCTTCTGACGCTACTCGTTTTTCAAAGGCTATTTTAGCCTGCCGACAAGCCCTTTTGGACTGGTTTCTCGCCCTCGCATATTCCTGGTAGTCGGATCCATCTCTGGTTTCCATGTACCTACGAAACGCCGCCTGTTTCCTTTTTACTTTGGACAGCGACTCTGCATTTGCCCAGGGGGCTTTTCTATGATTGTCTGTATTACTCTTTTGCAAGGGGATGAATTTCGGCATTGTTTGCATTATGGCGTCAATAAACTTGTCCCATGATCCCTGCACGCCCTCGTTACCAAGAAGGAGCTCCCAGACTATCTTGTTGAGCTCCTCCCTCATTCCGACGTAGTCCCCTTTGGCGAATTGATACTTTACTATAGTTTCTGATTTGGGGCTGCTGTAGGATAACAAGTTCAATGTGATGGTGACATAGTGGCTCTTTCCTAGTAGAGCGAGGTACTCTAGTCCCTCCGCCATATTTTCCTCGTTGGTGAAAACTAGGTCAAGGGTAATTGGCTTAGTGTTTGGGCGGAAATGAGTAGGCTCAGTCACATGCTGATAAAGGAACGCATCCCTGACCATATCTAGGAAGGCCCCTGATTGTGTCAAATTTCCGTCGGACGAGGAGTTATCACCCCAGTCGATCCCGGGCATATTGAAGTCACCCATTATCAGTACGTGCGAAGCTGTGGTTGTGTTGCAGATTTGGGTTATCGGTTCAAGCAACTTTCTGTTGTTAGTCTCTGAGCTGTTCGGTGATCTATATACCCCACCAAGCAAGAGTCTATCTATTTCATTTAGTTTTATCTCGCACCAGATACTTTCATCAAAATCTGCTTGCTCCTGTTCTTTGCTAAGTGTTGCCCCTAGTTACAAAAGTGTGTAGATTGCGACCCCTCTTTTGGCATTATGTAGGTTGCTCATACATTCATAGCCATCAAGCTTCAGCTTGACTGGTTGTACTGGGTGTTTACAATTCTTGGGCATAATCTCAGTCAGGCAAATGACATCTGGTGTGTGCTGTGATATTAAGTGTGATAGCTCAGTGCGTTTAATTAACAGGTTATCTACATTTGTATATACAATCTTCAGTTTTCTTCCATCTAATCTCTCCGTTCTTTTGTTTCCTTCTCCTGTGACAGAGTTGGCTGCCTCCTCATGATATTCACTAATCTGTCTCCTCTGAGACTCCACTTGGCCTGCTCTCCCTTCTCTATTGACTCTGCCTGCCGACTGTCCCGTTCCACTAAGAGTTCTCTCCGGTGCGCCCTCTCTAAAGGGGTTAGGTCTGGTTTTATGCTAATCCTGGAGTATACCTCTCCACCATCTGCAAGTTTTTTTGCAGATTTCAGAATCATTTCCTGCTCCATTCTACTTGCAAGAGTGATTTTCAATGGTCTTGTTGTATCTTCTGTAGTCTTGCCAAGCCTGATTGCTTGTTTGATGTTGACCTCCACCTGTAGTTTGTCCTGGCATAAATAGTCTAATCTCTCAAGGTCATCTGCTTTTCTGTCCTCATTGTCACTCTTGTCACTCTCTTCAACCCCAAATATCATAACATTGTTTAATCTCTTTTCTCTTTCCATTCTTTCCTTTATCGCTGAATCAGCACTGGTAGCTGAGCTATCCTGAATTTTTTTGTCTAGTTCTTTATTAGTAAGCTCTTGATGTGCTATGTGTGTGGCTGGCTCAGATGCTACTGTGTTTACTGTCTCTTCAACCTTTTTCATTCTCTCATTCATCTCCTCCCGGAGGGCATCAACATACTCTTTACATTTGGTTTCAATGAGGGTGCTAGTTTTAACGGCCTGCACTGAAAGAATTGCAGTACCAGTGTATCATGGAATTGGGTTCAGACAGGACTTGGTATGTTGCATCTGACATTCCTGAACATTCCTTCCTCTGTGAAAACCTGTTGACAGAAAAAGCATGCTGTTGTTTCTTGCCCCTTATGCTCTGGTTGGTGTTTTTTCTTACCCGCAGGCCTTTCACTTTTCTTACGGGGACCGCTGGTTGAGCCTGATCTGGACCCTGGTCAAGTTTCCTAATTTTTTGTTGAAGCCATTGGTTCTTAGTGAGTTTCTCCGAGAACTAATGTGCAATGTACAGACAATTATTTATACCCCACTAGAGATCTAACTGTACTGAGAAAATGTCACCCGGAGCCTGTTCTCTCTATAGAAGTGAAGGATCTTCGCCCCCTGGTCGATCGGGGTACAACAGTTGTCTGCCAAGAGACCGTATTAGTAACAGCCAAAGTGATAGCGTGCTCCTACAGAGTCCTAATAGTAACCCCAAGGCTTCAACAAGAGAGATAATGGTCAGCAAGAGAGACACAGGTCACAGGAAGGTGGATTACTAACAATGCCAGTAGATTATACAGCTGCTACAATTTACAGAAATGTCAGGTTCCAAATGTCACATAAGATTTCGACTCAACTGGCACCAGCTTTGTTTACTTCCGGTGCTCGACCTACCGTGAAGCGTACGTGGCAACCACAGGACTCGTCAGTTCAACTTAGATTATTTGCACATTATACTAGTTCTGCCATTTAGTCATTTGCACCAATCATTCCCCCGGATCTTATTTCACAACTGGAACCCTGATTACACTCCTGAATTAGCATAAAATCTTTTAGGTGCCGAATATCTTGGCCTGCAAAAACCTAAGCACCTCCAGCCTCGCGCATGCGCACGTTAACATCAGTATGTTTCGTGGCAACCTAATTTGAGGCAGTTGGTATAGCCATATAACGGCTGATGAATGCCGCAAATTGGCTTCCAACACGGAATATGAGTTCAGTTTCCTATGTCAATATTGCAGTGAAGTTAAGAGAAATAGAGCAATTATTTACGAAAATACAAGGTTCTGACCCATTTGTAAACCACACGTAGTTTACACATGAAACTTGGCAGGGTTGACCTCTTAAGTATTTAATCAAGAGGCAGATTTCTTGAATTAAGAAAGTACTAACATTTGATTGTATATGATTTTCTTACCATGAGCTTAGCTAGAACGACATGAAGAAGCTACGCCGAAAATGCACTTCTTGTGCCCTAGGGGCCGAAGACATACATAGGTATAGTGGCTTATTTGATGGCATATATATTTTACAGTAGTATTAGCAGTCGTTAATAACGAAGAAGGGAGAAGAAGGGAGAAGCAGGCGGTAATGCCACGTACCTTCCCCAAGAGGTTGCACCCCGGCCTGGGTACTTTCACCTTGTGTACTTCGTATTCAGACAATATCTCACACTTCCGGTTGGCCGGAAAGTACTGCGCACTTCCGCATAACGTCGCCGCCGCACATATGGTGGCGCAGCGAACTACGCTGACGTAGGACGTCGACAGTACCGAAGCGCCATCTAGCTGGACATTCTTGTGGACCGTAAAGGACGTGGTGGCTATGTCGGGTATGGGTTGGTAATAATCGCAAAGGGCGCTCGGCAGACCGACACAGAGGAACAGCCACAGAGACATGGCGGCCGTGCCGACAAGGAGCCGCGAAACTGATTCCTGTCCGTGTACGTCCGTCGCTAGGCCCTCTGTGGCGCATCAGGTCTGGATGGTACAGGAAAGAGGCTCAGTCGCGATGTATGATGGACATTTAGAAAAACTCATCAACCTCTTGTTTGTGACAATCGTCATTTATCCGCGTTTATAGCGTTGCTCGATATTTTAAAAATCGCAGACCGAACAATTTTGGTAAAAGTTCTTTTTCCACCGTGCAGAATTTTGCTTTTGTCCATCCGACAGCTATAGCCTAGTAGTTCATCACCCCACCTCGAATAATCAATGAAAGCCCGAGCTATCGAATGCTCCCCTTCACCCTCCCGAAACTCAGCCCCCCCCCCTCCCCACCGCCCACCCCGTCTTCCACCATCATAATACGACCCTCTCTGCCTTGAGCCTCCTCCTACCCACCCACCACTCCCCACCCCAGCCTGTGTCCAATGCGAATGCCTTGCGGCAAACCTTTAGATCGGGGTCCGCGTTTTCGCCGATATCCCCGCACCACCCCTATTAGGCTCCGCTTACTGCAAGGATTTGCTTCTCTCCCCCCCCCTCCCCCCCCTCCCCCCGCCCCCTCCTTAACCATCCTACAACATCTTCCTAACAATAATCATTCCATCAGCTATCCTCTCGGATTCAGGTAAAATTGTCCTTCCGTGGGCCGCCAGCTACTGTCCTGCTGAGTGCAGGGAGAGATCGTTGCAGGCTTTGACGAGCCGTGCCCAGCCGCGGGGGACACAAACAGAATATGAATAGAACGGGAGGGTGAGGCGGGCTCGCTCGATACGCACGTAAATCGACCAGCTGCTGTGAATACCGTGTGTTTGTTGACTTCCAAAAGCCGAATTCAATCGGAAAGCGACCCGTGTATATACATGTATATAATATAACGATGGTATCGCTGTCGGTTATACTGTATACTTAGTTACTACAACACCGGCGATGCCCCCCTAGGTTACTGCCCTCTAGAGCCTTCTGGCAGGATTGCAAATAGCTAATGGCCTGCTATCGTGAACCTGGACAAAGGTTCTAGTGAGCCATGCTCAATTATCCACTCTGAATGTAAACTTTTTCCAGCAACTACGAATATCTTCATCCCATGAGGAACATGATCCCAGCCCGGGTCGGCTATCACCGTTCTTAGCGCCGCCCTGGTGAGCGAGTGTGAAATTGCATTGAGGAAGT
Organism: Arenicola marina; assembly: GCA_964019135.1. NCBI lineage: Eukaryota > Metazoa > Annelida > Polychaeta > Arenicolidae > Arenicola > Arenicola marina. The sequence continues at coordinate 34,655,972 of OZ025260.1, read as the reverse complement.
AGGCGACAACATGGTCTCCTCCACAGCCGCCTGCTGCGTGGCCAGTTGTATTAAATACACATAGCTCGTTATTTTTATGTTTTATTCTTGAAAATTATAATGTTGCAAGAAGTTACATGTGATTTGACCGTTTTTCAAGAATCTTGAAATTTGCCCCCGGCCGACAGCAGCGGTAAAAACGCAGTTTGCGTAGCGCCACCGTGCCGGGAGCTTGGCACAATGTATGACCCAGCCCACGACGTTTCAGATGTTGCTATCTCAAATTTCTCTTTTCTGATCAATGTCGTGTGCCCCACCAAAGATATTAGTACACCAAGACACCGGTGGCGCCGCCAAGCGATGAGCGCGTACTGTTGCACAGTGCCGCCGTCGACAGACATCAACTTCAAGTTTGTTCTGCCCTAAATTTCGCGAATTCACGAAAGAAATGCTTAGGAATGTCATTCTTCAGATTCCACGAGGAAAAAAAAAAGGTACGACCTGCTTCTTGCGTTAATTTATCTGTCATTGATATCGTGCATCGATTATCAGCGCCACGATTGCTTATTTCTCTACCGTCGAAGCGGGCTGATGCTGATACACGACTCTCATAGCCTACTTGTTGGTACCCGACGCGCGAGAGTCCTAAAGTACTACCACCCGCCTGAGTGTATCTGTGCATCATACATGTACTAAATAGCACGAAGTTTACACAAACTCGCTCTGCCACTTTGAGAATCTCGCAACGGAAGATAAGCCAAAATGGCGGAGCGAGTGTCGAGAAAAAGGTGTGTTGTTTATGCAGTCATGACACTTTTTAAAATTCGCATAGCGAATACAAACCAACGAAGGAAAAGTTCAATACTTGTGGAATTCCCTTTGACCACTTTGGATGGTAGGCGATTTATTGATAAGGGCAAAAGCCTACCTCAAGTGGGGTGCACTTCATGGCTCTCTCGCGGGTCGGGTACCAGCGCGTATTTATGGTTGCTTATAAGCAACCATGTATCAGGGCTAGGCTGAAGCGAGTAAAACCGCTCAAAAATGTATAGTTGCCAATTATGACTCAACAGTTGCCAGATGCCAACAACTTCAAGTGACGGCTAAGGCCTAACGAATGTATAATAAGGTGTCCTGATCAATGTCCTGGGGTTTGAATCAAACTCAGACCATATAGTATGATCATATATAGACCTAGCTGCCATGGGTGTCCGGCTCCCGGGGTCTAGCTACCTTTGACAAGGTTAGCCAGACCGGGAAAAGCAAAACCTTTGTCTGCATTTTTTTTATTGTAACCTATCAGATCCTGGAGATGGGTGGTCAATGCATGAAGGAAGAACTTGTTGAATACGCCCATGCAGTATTCTGCATCAGCTGAAGTAGTTTATATTCATAAAGTCGCTCATGTCTTAGAGAGTTACTGTAGAAATGAGTAATCTTGTTGATGTTTGTATTTTTGTATTAAAAAATGTCAATTCGTTAAGCAGATCTTTGTTATCATTAATATTTAGGCTTAGAATATATCACTGGACTTCGGGCGTCGTGGTGTTTATTATACACTGTTGGGAGCCTGTGTTTGCAAGGGTGAGGGAGGGGGGGGGGGACAAAGGGGGGTCGTATTCCCAGATCACGAAGAATAAATTATTCCCAGGTCACGATGAATTAAAAAGGATAACTCCCAGTATACATAGGAAGGGCGGATTCATGATAAGCGATTTCCCGATTAACGGTTATTTAATATTAAAATTCCCAGTTCACGATTAATGAAAATCCTCGATCTCGGCGGTCGGCTAATATCTCATTCCCATTCCACGAAGAATTGTTTGCTTCAACCCCAGTACACGGTGAAATGAAAACCTCATTCCTGAGGAGCAGAAATACCACTTGCCCCCCCCCTCCCATTGCAGTAGCATCGAAGGGGAGACTAATATATTGTATGAAACAATAAAACAAAAACAGGAGACCGCCAATGCTAAATAATTATGAAATCATTGTGTTTAATAATCGAACAGTCAAGGGTACATCTCTTTCAACCAGCAAAGTTATCAGCAAGTTAGGAGAGCCAAACAGTTGACTGCCAGTGAATGACGTTCTCGAAATATGACGCCTTGATGACACTAACTATTTATTGCCGCATAAAAAATAAAATATATATATATTTAATGTAAAATATACATGAAAGCACGAAAGGACGCCACCAGGCTTTACATCAACGGTATAAATAGCGCTAAAATCCAATTTGTAGTTCACAGGGTGCCGCTTATCACGCAGACAGAGTCATCGTCAGCGCAGTGGCAGCCCAACTAGCATAGCTACTAGCATAGCGGCGCCACTGCTCGCCGCATTACACATTTTACAATGGGCGCTCGCCGTACGACCTATCTTGGTGTACTAATATCTTTGGCCCTACGTTAGGGAACTGAGAGCCGCTTGGTCCAGGCATGTTTCTGCGTGTGTGTGTGTGTGTTGGGGTAGGATATAGGATGTAGGGGGGCGGTGTTTTTACACAGGAGATATAACCCAGTCCTATGACATCCCAGGCGAACCTTAGCAAGTAATAAGATGGTGGATTCATCAAGGTAACATCTCTTTCTATACGGGATCATGAGCTTTGTATGACTGGGTGCCTCCATGTGATATGGGGGCCAAGGAAGCTTTGTATGACTGGGTGCCTCCATGTGATATGGGGACCAAGGAAGCTTTGTATGACTGGGTACCTCCATGTGATATGGGGGCCAAGGAAGCTTTGTATGACTGGGTACCTCCATGTGATATGGGGGCCAAGGAAGCTTTGTATGACTGGGTGCATCCATGTGATATGGGGGCCAAGGAAGCTTTGTATGACTGGGTGCATCCATGTGATATGGGGGCCAAGGAAGCTTTGTATGACTGGCTACCTCCATGTGATATGGGGGCCAAGGAAGCTTTGTATGACTGGGTGCCTCCATGTGATATGGGGGCCAAGGAAGCTTTGTATGACTGGGTACCTCCATGTGATATGGGGGCCAAGGAAGCTTTGTATGACTGGGTGCCTCCATGTGATATGGGGGCCAAAGAAGCTTTGTATGACTGGGTACCTCCATGTGATATGGGGGCCAGAGAATCAAGGGATTATCCCTATAATGTTGACTCAGATGTGTAGCTTCCTCTTTGCGCACGTATGCATAATGCGGGTACTGTTGTTACTGCGACTGGGTGGTTTACATAGTAGCGAACAGATATAGACATGTACAGTGTGAGCCCAGAGTATGTTTTCTCTGTGTTACTTCCTTTTGTTCTCATGCGAAAAGAAGTAACACATGCTGTAACATTCTGTTCTAACGTTAATCAGGGGCGCAGACAGGGACTTGAGCAAGTGTACGCACAGGCAGCAGTTGAAATGAAAAAAAGATTCCCGAACAACAAAATTGCACATGCTAGCTACGCCTCTGTCATTTAGCTTATGTAAACTATATGTATAGGTTGTGCCCAATTTGTCATTGTAAAGCTACGCCTCTTTTAATAATTTAGCTGTATGTAAACTGTATGTATAGGTTATGCCCAATTTGCCATTGTAAAGAGAGTTTGCAAATGTCTCAGACTAACTGGGCGGGATTCCGGACAAAATGACACAGACCTGTTGGGCTATATTTTACAGAGTGTCTACAGAGTGTTTTCTAGAGCGTTCGCGCTTCAGAGCGGTTGCTAATGGGATCCTGATTAAGGTGTTATTACGTGCTATGATGGTGGGAGTGCGTGTGTTGTGTGAGTGTGGGTGGGGGTGGGGTGGGGGGGGGGATCTTCACACATTGCTCAGTTGGGGACTGCTACACAGAAAAACCTCCAGTTTTCAAGGGCGGATGACAGGGGTACATGCTGAGAAGGGTAAATCATGACAGGATTCGTCATGGTAGGGTTACATTATGCCAGGGGTATATGATGACAGGGGTACGTGATGAGAGGTACATGATATCACACGGTGACAGGTGTACATGATGGCAGGGGTACATGATGACGAGGGCAGGGGTACATGATGACAAGGGTGCATGATGACAGAGGTACATGATGAGAGGGGTACATGATGACAGGGGTACATGGTGACAGAGGTACATGATGATAGGGGTAAATGATGACAGGGGTACATGATGACAGGGGTGCATGATGGCAGGGGTACATGATGAGAGGGGTACATGATGACAGGGGTACATGGTGACAGAGGTACATGATGATAGGGGTACATGATGACAGGGATACATGATGATAGGGGTACATGATGACAGGGGGACATAATGACAGGGGGGACATGGCAGGAGTACATGATCTCATCAATATATATTATTATAAAATAATATTTATATTATTGATAAGTATGTATATTATCATTAGGTAATATTGTTTTATAATATTATAATATTGGGCTGATTTTTGCGAGTATAATATGGGCTACTTTACAGCAGCCCATTGTCCAAACGTTACAGTGTCTAAGCTTTTATATATCAACGACAAAGTACCTTTCTCTCACACACATACACATTGCAATAACCTTTTGATGTGGCATACTTCGTTTGTTTTCTTACAGTTCATTGCAATCACAGATTCTCTTCACTCTGTTTATCTGCTCTTTAATTATCTTTATTTACCAGTATCTGGTAGTTGCCTAAGATACCTTGTAGTTCCCTAACATACCTTGTAGTTCCTTAACAAAAGCTGTAGTTCCCAAACATACCTGGTAGTTCCCAATATATCTGGTAGGTCTCTAACATATTTGGTATTTTCCTAACAGACGTGGTAGTTTTCTAGCATACCTGGTAGTTCCCTAGCATGCCTGATATTTCATTAACATGCCTTGTAGTTTTCTAACATGCACAGTAGTTCCCTTACAGTAGTTTGTAGTTACCAAGGGATGCCCTGGTGGCGTCCCAGTGGTCCCTTACAGCCACATACCATGCCCTACCGGTACCAAATGGTGTCATGGTGGGACCTTTGTACCATACCCGGGCCACTGCTTTACTAATCTTGCGTCAGCTCATGTTGTTTTAGCGGTTATCGTGGCTGACTGAAAACCTATCTAATATTAAACCAGATCGATCGAAGCAGCCATCAAGTCCTGCATTTTGGTTCACGTCCAACCAACCAAAAGCACCTTTATTTTTGCTCTCGCTCAAGCAACCAGCCGCCATTATGCTGGTGTCCAAACAACCAACAAGTCTCTCCTGTTTTTGGACCCATGGCGCTTTGCCGATGGAGGCTGTCGTGTGGTAGTTTTATCGCCATAATCTGTCAATAACCATCCGCAGGAAGAGATTTCGTCGAAGATGCCTTAAAGATTACTTGACATATTATAGCGAACTTGGGTGTTGTCCGCCGCTACAACTACACTCAGAATGGATGAATACCCCTCCCCTTCCCGCGGTGCTTGAATGCTATAGTAACCCACACCCTTATCTCCCTACCCCCCCCCCCCCGCCCCGCAGACCTTGTACCCACCTCTTCATACCCCCCACTCCCCAATGCCAGTCACGTTATGAGCGATCAAGGCTTGACTAGAGGTAAATAGTAACATCCAAACAAACCACGTTGGAGATGTTTGATTTCCTCTTAAGGTGTCTCCACGCCGGAGAGAACCTGTCTATAGATTTAACCTGTCCAGATTGGCGATCGATATACCACAAGACGTCGCCTGCGAAGAATTAATTTTACGGCGCGCTGCAAGCCGCGCTGCCGGCAGATTGGACAAAGATTGAACCACGGTCTTTGGATTGGTAAAGCCAAAGAACCTGAAACGGCTGTTTGTTTGCGCAGTGGTATTGTGTTTCTTTCACTGCCCTGTCCGTCTGTCTGTGCAGTACTCCATGTGCCTTTAGAGGCACCACAACGCGTCGAGTCCCATTTGCTGTTGACGGAAATTGCAAACGGTTAGTTCCAGCATATGGCGGCGGCAATGGTGATCGAATGGTGATCGAATGGTGATCGAAACTACTGCTTATGAGCTTGAGTACGCAGACCCAATGGGGTTTATAAGAGATATTAAGTAAGATAAAGGTAAGACCTATATGATCAAAGAGCTTGAGTACCCAGACCATATGAGGTCTAACAACGTGTAAAGATATATCAGGTAAGATAAAGGTAAGACCTATATGATCTAATGGCTGGAATACACAGACCATATGAGGTCTAACCACGTGTAAAGATATATCAGGTAAGATAAAGGTAAGACCTATATGATCTAAGGGCTGGAATACGCAGACCATATGAGGTCTAACCACGTGTAAAGATATATCAGGTAAGATAATATTATGTGATCTAAAAGCTTCTAGCGCCGAGAAATCAATAAGATAATAATTCGTCGGAAGTGAACAATGATGTTTTTGTCATACATTTGGCAAACATTAATTTGATTGATATTAACCCAAAACAACTGGAAAATTTCTATGGTATTGCCAAGAAAACACTTGAACGTGAAGACAACTCTTGCACACTTTATTTTGACCATTTATTTCAATTGATGGACTAATTGTAACTTAAGCCGATATTTGAATAGGATTGCCCGGACATGTTTTATCGTGGTGATCGAGAGCGGAGATTGAGAGCGGTGGGCGAGCTAAAGCGGTGGTTGAGAGTACGGCTGGTACAGATCATATGAGGTCTTCAAATGTCTTAGTCATTATTCGGTAAGATAGTAAAATCCATTGTTTTTATCATTTTGCAAACATTAATTTTAATGATATTGTCCAGAAAGAACTTGCCATGAAGATGGCTGCACATTAACAATGGCTGTATAACACTTTTTATATCTGCTTGTACAGTTACGATCGGTCGTAAAAGTAACATGTAAGCCTTAATTTAGAAAATGGTGTCGACCAAAATCAAATGTGACATTAAAGACTATTATGAACAGAAGTTGATGTATGAATAGTATTGCTCAGAAACACCTAATTTATATCATAGTTGTAGACCAAACGAAGGAGGAGTGTTTAAATATAGAATATTTGACGTTTTTCATATTTTTCATTGGCACCAGAAATATCAAGCGTAAATACCGCCCTATGGCCTATTCCGACTGGCACTAGAAATTAAAAAAAAAACATTCATATTTCATTCATAGTTAGCGCATTTTCGATGTCCCACTTATCTTCATTAATAGGAAGTAAGATAATTTGATCAATTTCCTATATACCACCTTTGACATCTAGACATGTGAAGCCCGAATATTGCCAATTTCCAAATAGTAAGAACATTCTCATTTCTAATTCATGTGTCCCGAAACAAGCAATAGGGCTGTACAGTTCTCGCGGGTTCTGTTTCCGGTTTAGGTCTTTTGGGGACCAACAAAAAAACACGTGCTCTTAGAACGAGTGCGCATCACGCTGGTGCCTTGCTGCAACTGTGTGACGCGCACTCATTGTAGTCAACGTTTTAGTGTTGGGAACCGGCCAGCTGCGCGGTTTGTGCCTAAAGAATCGAGTGGGTGTGAAACTATTTTTTGTTTGCTTTGGTCCAGGCATTGTTAACTACAAAATCGTAATATAGTTAAAGACAAGACATTTATCTCTCTAACATGCATGTGGTCCGTTCGATGCGACCGTCGGAAGCGTTGTATTTTGAGCCAAATCATCGATGTTTACAGTTCTACGACAAACGGAGCACCATTGTCCTCACCTGCTCAGTCCATATAAGGAGCGTTGTTACGTAACCATAGATACCGCGTCATGATGATTATTACGTCATACGACATGGAAAACCCCGCGCAGCACATCATATCGCCTGACGCTGACAGTCACTCATGAGACAACCGCATTCTGGTTTATCAACTGCTTAACCGCTCATACATTACATAAATCTACTCGGATGGTTATAATTCGGATATGCACAGAACTTCAGTGGTTAGTTGTGCTTCCAATGACAGCTTTAGCCGATCTTGTGTGTGAGGCGAGGGAAGGCAAACAACCGGAAGGTAGGCAACACGTACACGCCGTTGATGCTAGACATTGACGCAGAGCATAGGTATCCCCGTCTCGTGGGGTCTCGATAAGATCCCGAAGTGACTGTACAGCCCTAATAGGGCACCGGAAGTTAATCTGAATACTATTTCCTTGTTCCCTGTCCACTTCCCGCTCAAGCCCTTGGTACCAGATTTGCTTTAACGCGTCCCTCATGGCATTCAATGTTTCCTACTTAAACCAAGCACATCTGGCGCTGCTTGTAGCAGGTGCATGCTTCCTGTCGCCAAGACCAGGGACCCTGAGCCATGCCTGGTAACGGTCTACCGGACAGCCAAGTCGACAATATTATTGATTGGTTAAAAAACACTAAGCCAGTCGGGAGCAAATCGTGCCTCACTAACAATCAATGATAATGTAATAAAACTACGTAAATCATTTCTTCTCCGCGTCACTGGCACACACGCCGGACAAACACGCCCTCTAAACAGTTAAGGCCGGAATTAGTCGGCAAATTTACGGACCCCACTTTGTGATCTTAACATGGCGAGGTGTTCGACTCAGCTAGTTTATTGAATCTACAACTGGGGCAAGCGTGCTCTCAGCTTGGAGAATGCAAGAAGTCCAGAAAGAAAGAACTGTTTGTGCTGGGAATATATAAATACAATTATACGGAATGCGCAGTATGAGGCAGTGAGTGAGGCTATAGGTCACTTCTTGCCGGCGCCAATCCCTGGGGTCTATTTCACCAACATAGGTTAACCGGCTATGGGGCTTAGATTAGTTATATATTAGTCGGCTAAAATCGCCCATAATTTACATGGTAACTTTTGTCGACTAGGCTACGCAGTTGGCTAAACTGCGTTCGTGAAATCCGCCACTGGTCATTTGAACTTGTTCACGTTCACTCTTGGCTGGCTCCAACGCCAGCAACCCAACTGGGGTTTTAGTTGGAGTCTCACAAACCAAGTGTGTACTTTTCTATTTATTTATTTATTTGGATGAACATTCGTCATATATCGGTCGGTCGTGTTTGTGGGTTTGCTTGTATGTCTGTTTCATACGTAAAACAGACCCCTTACGTTCTAATGGCTACATACATTGTTTTGCAGTCTTCATAATATCTTATTGCGACGTAATAGGGCTACAACATACACGCAAGTCAAAAGTTAAAGTCAAAGTCAAGATCACATCGATTTTTTTGAACAAAAGTATCTAAGAACGCATATATCTCCGTTAATATTACACCTAGAGATCTCGGGTAAGTTTCATAATATGTTCTACCATGTAAGGCGCAGTTTTCGGGTATTGTTCACTTATGATGCGTAATACTCATTTTTGAGAAAAATTAGGTCATAAGTCTTTGGAAAAACGCGTGTCAGTTTTTTCACTTTCTGACGCATTTATCCATGATATTCTAATATGTCATAGAAATATGAAAAGGGATGGCTTGTGTCGAATCTTACAGGTTTCCAATTCCTCACGTGACGTCACGATGACGTCACCTTTGGTACATATAAGAATTCAAAAATCTAAAATTGGAAAACCATTGTAAAAATGCGAGAGTAGAATCATATTGTAGGGAAAGTAGTTCCTCGTATAGTTACAAACTAAAAACTATACGTTCCTATCTTACTTCCGGTTCCAGGGACGACAGCATTTCCCTATGGAACGTCCCATGCTAAAGCCCTTAATCTCTTTTGTTGCGAAAAATGTTTTGTCGCGTATTTCACCAGTGCTCCCAACAACAAACAACACCAGGATATTTTTCATTACTTAGACATGGTATCTAGTAGCCACAGTGCTCACCATATGCAACTGGAGCAAAAAAAAGTTACGTCACAGGATTTTTTTTTAAGTTGCCCCATGGTGAAAGATACGGCTTTTTGGTGTATTCAAAACACCACTCTATGATTGCAGCCATCGGTGGATACTACTGAGCTGAGCCACCAACTGTAAACATGGTGACATAACCGTATAACGTTTAACATTGGATGGTATGGGGAAAAATTAACTTGAGTGAATATGACCTACTTTGGTTAAAGCTATTGCTTTAGACTAGACTGTTAAAGTCTCCTTCACCACACAGTCAGGTACTAACATCGTGAAGCAAGTTATAAAAAAAACACGGCGATCGCAATATTACTTTTTGTTGTCATAGCAACGAAGCCACTGACCTAATGATAGACATACAGAGTCTTGCCATTCAGAGAACTGGTAACAGAAACCAATTAGTTGCCATATCACTTCGCCTGCAGTGTTTTTTATTCTAGGTCTTTGCGCCTCCCCCAATAATGAACTATAAATTTTTTGTCCATTTACGCAAGTCATAGCTAAAAGACTAGTCTTTCTATCACCTAGCTCTTTCATCCAATGAGTTGTGGCAGTACACTTTGGCGCATTGCCACTTGGACGATGATGTGCGTCACGTCATGACATGACCATGACATCATGACTTCATAGATCTTGCGTGGGCTGTTACTCAGCTATTATAAGGTATGACGACGTCCGATTTGCTTGACGTGACAGATCGTGTTCAGGGACAGCTTGTGCCGTGTGTAAATATTTTAACGCAGGGGGATAAGTATGCGTCAAAAATGACGTCAATGCTAACGCGCTCCTACGTACGACATGTTGGGTTTAGTTCATTTTCAGCTACTTTGGCAATAGCTATCATCACCCTATTTCATAAGTAGGTATATTACGGAGTCAAAACAATCGCTCTTCAAATTTTAATATGGCATTAAATTGGCGGGTCGAAGGTGCGTCACGTGACGTCACCGTGACGTCGCGGCCCAAACCACCGGTTAACCTCTTATTCCGTTCATATCGGTGAATACAGTGTGCAATTGCTCAAAATGGGGCATGTGATGCGCACATTGCCCTAACCCTAGCTAACCATAGCTAGCCCTAACCCTAACCAAACATAGCGCCTACAGTGTGCATATTGCCCGCTGATGGCGCAATGTATCGCATCACAGTTTTGTGTAGGCTATTGCTCTATCATTATACGTTATGGTGACTTCCGGTTCATTTGACGTTGTATGGTGTATCAAATGTATCAAATGTATCAAACTTTTTTGGCGCAGGGGATAAGCAGGCGTCAATAATAGATTCATAGCTAACGCGTTCCTATGTAACGTTAGGCTTGCTTCATTTTCAACTACGTTGGTAAAATATCATCAACCGAACGCGTAAGCAGATATATTAAAGTAATAGATGTCATCTTGAGTATTTTCCTGACCGTCAAATGACGCCATTTCACTTGAGAATGACGTCTTATTCTATAAAGGTACAATTCATCGCTCTTGACTTCAAAAACGCACGTACACTTGAGCTCTAATCTTCCATTAAATTGGAAGATGCGTCACGTGACGTCACGGGCCCAAACCACGGGTTGATCTCTAAATCCGTTAATATCGGTGAATATAGTGTGCAATTGTTCAAAATAGGACCTGCGTTGCGCACATTGCTCTTAACCCTAACCCCAGCTAGCCCTAAGCTAACTTAACCCTAACCCTACATAGCGCCTACGGCGTGCATATTGCCCGCTGATGGCTCAATCTATGACATCCCAGTTTCGCGTAGATTATTGCTCTGTTATTATACGTTTGAGTGACTTCCGGCTCATTTGAACCGCATTGTGCGCGTCAAATTATGTCGAAATTGAAACTTGACTGAAGCAAATAGTGCGGTTGATTCATGTTCATCTACCTAGGAGTTCAAAAGTAGATGTAATAAAACAAAAAGGGACATTAGTAATACCGTTCACCCATTCGGCTGATCTAATTTCTGGGCCATGCCTTGACGCCAAAACGACGTGTTCAATTTAAAGTTCAAACCAAGGGACACGGCATATGCAATAGTCAAGCTACTGAAATCAAGAAATAGCACTAGCTTCAATTACTAATCATCGTAGAACTGCGCTGTTGGGTTCAGCGCGTTCAGAAAGACACGCTTTTTGACTCAACATCGATCAATTTTCGTCATCATCAGTGTTCCACTGAGTACTTGTTTTTGTTTCTTCCTTGACTTGATGTATGCCAGCCAGATTTTTGTACACTTGGTTTGAATAAATGATATTTACCTTGACTTGACACTCAAGCAGGGCATTTGCCATGGGTGATCACTATACAATATATTGCTTATTTATAATTTATTAGCTGCAGATTTATATATGTTATTATATATTACTATATATTAATACATATTATTATATTGTTGTTTATTACTATTTATTATTATCTTTATATGCATGAGCGTCATTTGCAATAATTGTTGCCATATACCAATCAAAAGCGCGTATAAGAGAATGTGCGTTTTTACATATATTAGTTTTGTTCGCTTTTTTTCTGCTGCAATGCACAATTTTTATTTTGCAGCCGGACTAACGGACTCTTGCGGCATCTAGGGCATATATCCATTGGAACCACGTTGCTGTAGCCATCATGTCTGGGTCCCTGTTTAGCGCCGTGCAGCGATGTGATCGCTGGAGGGTGGAGTTTCTCTTGTCGCGGGGCATCAGCATCAACGCCAAAGACTCGCGAGGCGAAAACGTCCTGGTCTCCGCGATGGAGATCGAAAACGCACGGAAAAGGCCGAAGATGTTTGTGTGGTTGTTGTATAAAGGTGCCGAGGTTCTGACTTTGAGCAGATCAACGAGCCGCCATATCCTCCACTGGGCAGCCTGTTTAAACAGGCCCGCGGAGGCGGAAATAATACTGCGAGAGGCGGGCGGGGAGCTGAATTTAACTTGGTGCGATTTGCAAGGGTACACTGCCCTTCACTACGCCGCAATCCACGGCAGCGTCGACCTTGTGACTATCCTGTGCAGAGCCATGAGGAAGTATGACGTCAGCGTTGACGTCATAGACGCCGACGGGTTGACGCCGTATTTGCTGGCAGTGCGTCTCGGCCACAGGGACTGTGCTCGAGTGATCCAGGAAGACGGTCTGGCCAGCAAACAGCGCTACGACGACAAAGCGTTCCAGTCAGTCCACTTCTGGGAGACGGTGGGCCAACTCGAGAGGGATCGCCAGAAGTTGAGGTACGAGAAGGATAAGGTCGGTGTGTACAAGACATTTGGTCGACTTCCCCAACTCGTCGCCTCCGATTTCGACACCAAAAACATCCGACTAATCCCGACTGACAACGAGAGAAAGGCGTTGAAGAGAAACCAGAGGCGCCACGGGCGCATCGACGAAGACTGGAACGCAGCGAGTGCAAAAGCAGAAGATCAAGATTCACATCTCAAACCTTCAAACCGCAAGAAAAAAGCGAATCTCCATCTACTCTCCAGCGCTGAAGACATTAACCTCTACTTGGAGAGAGACGGTTTTTTCGATGAGCCACCCTCGCACATTGACTCAGGTGAGATATCATCTCCAAAAGCGGTATCGTCCATTTTGGGCATTCTCTCCGAGGAGCAGACAGGGGCTTATCTTCCCAGCGCCAAACCTCCCGCTGGTCGGGGCTCCATAAAGTTCGGCAGCCTCGCTCACGTCACGACTTTCGGTGTTAAGTTGAAGCGCAAACACGAGAAGAAGGGCAAGACCAGCCGCGCAGAAAGGAATGCAATCGGGGAATCGGACAGTCCCAGTGCAGCAGACGATAGCCCACGCAAGAGGAAAAGCGCGGGCATTGACCGAGACAGACTGCCGGTGATAATTTCTGCGTAACACATACTGCCGCATGAACTCATTTGCAGGTAAAGACCCTTCACAATGTGCGAAGTATATATGTGAGGAGGGCAAAGGGGTATTTCCGTTCTTCGGGTAGCCTACCTTGGCTTTTCATTTCACCATGAACTGGGATTGAGATATTAGCCGACCGCCGTGATCAACGATTTTCGTGAACTGTGAGTTTTAATACTAAATAACCGTGAATTGAGAAATCGTCAATTGATATCATGTATCCCCCATTGTATGCGGAGAGTTCTCCATTTAATTCATCGTGCCCTGGGAATAAAGAAATTTATTCTTCGTGAATTGGGAACACGACCCCTCCTTACACCCCCCTCCCCCCTCATAACATAATATCTAAAAGATATTATACACTTATATCAAACCTATATTGTACAATAACATCCAAAGGAAATTATATATAAAACATGTAAGAGGTATTAAAGGTATATCATGCGGTCGGCCCGAATTGAAATACACTCTGATATTAATCCATGCTTCGCTATAGCAGTGGAGTACGATATATAATAAACTTACATGCGAGAATGTGTACTGCGGCTTTGCGGTACTTAACCAGCCTCCCACCATTTATCCCTTTAACGATAGCCAATAAGGGAAAATCAGACTGTTCATTTAGGTGCCGAACGCTGTAGTCAGCACCACTGTTCCGGTGAAACCGTGCGGAACAGTGGTGCTAACATGAACACACAACTCAGAAAGGGTGGTTGAAATGAAAAAGATGACTTTATTATAATGGTGTTACCTTCGCCCAGATCTCGAATAGCAGTGGAACAAGGCTTAACCTTGCAAGATTGACTCTGGTGAGATACCTCTCACTCCTTCACTTTCGCGTTGGATATAATCACAGAAAGCACTGGGAAAACCAGAGAAGTTGTGCGTTATAGCAGTACCATGAGAGAACAATTGGTAAGGCCAAGCAATTCGGCAAAAGTAACCGATACCCGATCTTACAGCTCACTGACAGGACTTACTGAGATCTTAATTACAATACTGTCATCACCCATGTATCATTTCGCCACTGTGAACATTTAAAGTGTTTGTGCCACGATTTTTTTCAGCTCAGAGTTTACTTTGTTTAGGGAAGATAAAGAAATAAGAATTTGTTTTAGTGGGAGTTTACAGTTGTTATTCCACGATATCACTATAAACGCGTTTGTCAAAGTAGCAAAAGTGAGGTCCGGCGGGTTTAATTCTGGGAGCATTGCATCTGAGCGTTATTTAGAAATTCCCCAATGATGTCACAAGATTGACAGGTGAGCTTTGATGCAGTGCGTAGGCATCTGTTGCCGAGGGAGTGTATTGTTCTTTTGGTTGAGTGCTTTTCGTTGAGTGCAAGCCAATGAGCAGAGAGAATATTAGTCTCAATGTAAAAGCACATGCGTTTGTATTCCCCTTTGACGTCACTTTCCTCGCTCCCAGAAGTAAAATTGGTAGGTGCGAAAAAGTATTCCTTTCTACTATTTGGGGCGTTACAGCTCGATAATATAGGCGTGGAAATACAGTAGATTAATATGAATTAAAGTTGTTTTGGCGTGGCACCAACTGTTTAACGTTTATTCACTGTACATGCATGAAATGGAAACTTGATCCAGAAGGATCTATTAAAATCCAGCGCATAACCAATATGGTTAACACAACCGAGTGACGCAGTCTGGGCGATGTCATGACGTCACAAAACATAGGAATCACGAAGTCTTAAACCAGTCATTGCGAGTAACATTATAACGAGAAAACACACCCGAGTACGTAAAATAAATAGTAGTTCATATACATTGATACAGTTTGTGGAGGACCTATTGAGCATACTACTCCTATTGGAACATATATTATATGCTAAGTATAACACCGGTAACTTAAGCTCTGTCCAGACGACATAATTAGACCTATAGGTCACGCTTATGGGTCATGACATATAGGAACTTAATCTTACCGTCTGCACAGACGCTAGGATAAACCAATAGGCTATTTTATGACCTATATGTCCTGTCGGGTGGAATAGAATATGCTCTATTCTTTGGTCAAACCTATAGGTCATAATATCTCTGGCCAACCAGTGCGTGTCTTTCTGTCACGTGCTACAAATGGATTCATGTAATTTGGTAACAAGGAAAAATCTCAGGGGATAATCGCACCGTGTGAACAGTGAAGTCTTATAGGTCAAAATCCACGTCTATGGGACAGACCTATAGGAAAAACCTACAGTCGCGACGGACGGAGAAGAATAGCTGAACACCTGTAATTAGTCTCTCAATTTGCTCACATGCGACCGTCTTGGGTTTTACATGTATAATCCCCTCTACAAAGAAGTACAGACAAAATATATAGAAACAGGTACCCGAAATATATCGTCGTAAATACTGTTAAATGACTGGTAAGAAAACCTCAAAATACACGCAAGCTTTACTGTAATGCCCTGCTTTCACGGAAAGCAAAGAAATTTATGATATCGTTAAAATAAACTTTAGCTTCGTATCAACAACTAAAGTATTTTTTAAAAGACAGTGGAGCAAATGATGAAGTCAAATAGGTGAGATTCAGAACTAGGCAGCGTCTCCATCAGATCTTAGCATCATTATTACTTCACCATAAACACACCTTCGACAAAATAAAGTACCTTTAAAACGTAGAGACGACACTTTAAAAATTACGAGAGGTTACCGAGTCAGTTTTGCAACGCGCCGTTCAGAAATTTCTTGGTTTGTTCATAGGCCACGAACAGCGCTCCAGTTGCGAAGAACGACCGCAGCAGAGTGGGGCCTAAACCCTTGTAGAGAGCTCTCATTCCTGGAAAAGGGGGTTATATGCATCATTGATTAACCAACAAATTATTAATCTTGACCAAATTATGATCCGGCTATATTCATAGTACAAAGGTGACCATAAAAAAGTATCTGGGGACCAAATAGTTTCATGTTAAAGCCACTCATATAATATTTCGTCCACCTACAGGATATTTATTGATACACAAGTACAGGACACAATGCCTGATCGACGTAGTGTTAACTCTGCATGTAGGAGTTATAATTTCCATATTAGTACATAGCAAGAAAACGGCAGCGATGTAGGTACTGTGACTATGTAGCACACACAAAAACTACTTTTCCACACGAATTATACCAGCCGACAAAAGTATCGTTTACATTGTGCTCCTTGACGTACTTTTTTCCTTGCGATATGTATATATCATATGCAATATAAAAGACAGCTCACCTTCTTCTCGAAATATCTTGAGAGCAACACCAGCGTACGAGATGCCCTTCACGGCGTCCGGATCTACGTTGACCTGCATCCGGGACTTGATGACGTCAGTTGGGAACACAGTAAGCCAAAGGGTGATTCCCCCAACGCCACCACACACCGCCAGACGAGCGGGACCTACAACAGAAGGAGAGGAGGACACAGCGATCAGTGCTATGTACAACCGAAGCAAGGGCGAAGACGCCATACTGTCACAGCTCCAGGCTTCCCGAGGTCTTAGAAATTCGTGCCTATCGTGCCGCAAGTATATTAACCACCATGAATGATCAAGTCTTACTTAACTCCTGGTTAGTCAGGAAATCCGTTTCCTTTAGGACCGAGCATCAGGGTGTCTTACTATTGTGGAATACTTCTTTTCAGCCAAGCGCCTACCAGTCCTAGCTTGGACAGTATTCATAAAGCTAGGGCCTAAGTTACGCACAAAAAGTGCCGTTTTATCCCAGCTACACCAGATGAAATGTTTACACTTTTCTAATTCCCAAAATCACCCTCTTGGGTGAATATTTGGGCCAATGTATTTGAGCTCGATAATCGTTCAACAAATGTTCTGCATATCGCTAGTAGATTTGCGTATCGCTCCGTAGGGTCTATGAAAAATACCGGCCTGACGATAGATAACTCACTTAAATCGTCCTTGGTTTTCCCAGCTGGTGTCATAAGCAGACGACATGCCTCGTAGCCACCGAAGAAGAAAAAGTAACCGGGCATCTCACGTGCTAGCGTAGGCACGAAGCCCCTGAAGAGGCCACGCGGTCCCTCCTCGCGCACAATATGGCGCACCAGCTGCATGGGCGCCCTGGGCGACGTCACAGGATTAGAAAGGCAATAATTACTCTACATTACGGCGGGTGGTGTGACTTCAACAGTAAAGCCTGTCCACACGTTGCTATGTGATATTTTGGCCCCGGTTGCTTCCGAAAATGCGGAGGCATCGGCTGCCTTGACCGAGGTGCGAACCCACGACCCTCCGATCACAGGGCCGACACGCCAGCCGCGGTGTGTTTATCCCGCCGACAAGCCGAGACAGACATACCGCAGCTGTCCCATTACCTTCAAACCTGCTTTACATGTTACTCTGCCTCTGAAAATCTTGTGAACAATAATCTACAATAAGAAAGTAGGTGTGCAATATCATTAATTTAATTCAAACTAATGAAAGCACCTCATAAGAACTACCCATGGACAATTCTCGAAGATTTATTATCCTCTAATAGGATTCAACTAAATGTTGTCAAGATATTTATGAAAAGAACTTTCTCTGGCTACAGTGACGATACATACATACATTTTACATTGCGAGAGTACAAAGTGTGTAATATTTGAGAAAAACGATTCCCAGGATACCATGTTACGAATGGAACTACATTGTACCGATGGATTTCGAACGCCTCACGTACACTTACACGTGGTCGAATTTAGCCAGTGCCCCAGTGAGTTGGCCACATGCCTTCATCTCCCGCATCGCCTGAAGCTGGCACTTAATCAGCTCGGTGGGACACAGCACCAAGGATGAGAAGAATGAGGCGGCACTACCCGAGAGCGCATTCTCTACAGGGTTCAACTTAGCGATGTCCGTCTTGCCCACCAGGAGGGCAAAACCTTTCTGACACATTCCATAGGCCATGAAGAGGATAGCATTTTCTGAAACCTGGGCCGCCAAGCTTGGCATTGTGCCGGCATACAGACCTTTGTAGATTCCTTCCTTGTGCAATACTGTTTTAAAGCAGTGATATGCATTTCGGTAGAGATTCGGAAATGTTTGTAATTTGACCTTTGTCGTGTCAAGTGGTTGTCCGACATAAACTGATGCAACGCCACCTGAGAAGAAATACAAAATCGGTCAATGTCACATTCAGTTACATTGTTTATTCATGCTTCTTTGACCTTTAATTAAAAATGTACTGGTACTGAACAAACAACCAGATGTGAAATGAAACAAATTTATCATTACTATTAGCTTACATTTTACTGTGCTATATAAGTCTATATAACTGTGCTTGTTAGCTATATATCTCTCTATAATAATGAGGTTCACATTACATATAAAACCTCAAGGCAAAATCGATTTTGCCAGTACATATATCCACTAACTTTGCTTTCCATACATTTTCTAGACTGAGGACCAGATTAGCCCCACCTCATTATATAAGCACATATGTGTCACCTGCTGTTCCCCCTGCTAGGTCAATGGCAGGATTCAACCAGGAAGCAGACCTCGATGCCATTTTCTGTCTCAATACATCCTCCGTTAAAGCCATACTATTGACCAAGAATGAAGATACCAATTAGCAATGTAATATAATGTCATTAATGAAACATGATATCCTTATGATGTACAGATATCCTGCCGGTAAATGTTGGACTTGTTTGAGTCTTAATGATGATAATTTATCCACAGAACACATGTTTTTACGTCATCATTTTTAGTGTTGCCAGGCTTCCATATATATGGGTTTCAATGTTTCAAAAAAACAAAAAAACTTTTCCACTTAATGTTATTTACAAAGAGATTAGGATTATACCAGAGCATTTACATACTGTAAATCTATCTTTGGAGATTTAACTCCACTTACCATTTCCATTACATATAACTCAATACCTATGCTCATTCATTTGCTTATTAATTTTATTAATTTAAAATAGATTGCATCCAAGAATACTGTCTATCCTATTTTAAGGGACAGCAAAACAAGTAGGATATAAGTTTAAAGCTGCTTATACCAGTACATATATACCATAATTTTTCACCTCACATTATGATTTTCGAAATATTTTGGGACAACATTTTGGACACATTGTCTGATTACATGTCTTGTAATATTCTTTTTAATATTTGTGTCTAATTTGAAGAAAAACATGTGTATGTCTCACGCACTGTGCCTGAGATCTCGCAGGCGAATTCTTGTGATGTCAGCCATGTTTGCTCAGTCTGTTCCGGAGTTGGTTGTTGTCATTGCATAATTCTTTATTTGTTATGACTATACAGCAGGAAAGGTCTCGTTTACTTATTGATGAAATAAATAAATTACCTAGAAATCGGACTTAGGCAATTAGACACCTTGTGTGTTTAGTATGCGTTGTGAAGCCCCCTACCCGCCCCCCTCCACTGATTTACTGTGCCTGTGCTTGCTCTAATAGTAATTAACAGAGATAGACTCATTCTTAGGTTTCTTGAAATAACTGGCTGTTCATTGTAACCACCAATATTAAAGGGAACCGCCAGCCTGGCATCTAACGCTGCTTTACCGATTCATATAATACCTAATTGTCTATCCCCCAAATTACAGAATTTTTCATTCTGTCTGTTAGCTCACAATAAAATTTTGAAGTGACCGCCAGGCACGATTTCGCTTCCTACCCAGGCGGCAGCCCTTTTGGAGGCGTGTCTGTGATTGACCAATCAGGAGGCGATACTCTAATTTATTCAAACCGGAAATTGCACCTATTATGTGAGCAAAACAAGAGTGCGTGATAATCGCTAATATAAATAGCTGCGGATGTAACTCCAATCATGGCATTGGTGCGGAGTCAATCGTCACAAGGCGTATATCAATTTGTTAGGACAGTACTTTTCCATGAAAGACTAAGACCTTGCGCTACTGCTCGGCTTGGACTGCCGCTGTTCATCTGTAAATCGCGGCCCTGATCTCTCTCTCCGCGAGTTATAATGTAAGGCGGTGCCATATGAATAGTCACAATATGCGTCACTGCTCCCAGCAAAATAATGCTCTGCTTGACATTGCTGGGGGGCTGGTTGCCTTAATTTTCTTCTGCTTACCAGTCAGCTAAAATGAAGCGTCAACACTCGCCAATCTAATTTTAAGATCTAAACTTTCGGGCAGATCGTGATTAAATTAGGTTGGACACCAGCTTTAAATAATCAAACTATGTAAAATAAACAAACAATGCTGAAAATCATTTTCATTTTTTTATCTTAATGTCTATTTTGTAGGATTCCAACTCGAAGCAATCTGCCTATTATTTTAACCATGTAGATCTATTTTGCTTTGTGCGCAATCACTGGTTTGATAACTATATATATAAGCTTATAAGCCCAGTGTGATCTACGTTTTCTTTAAGAAAACTATATTCTTTGAATTGGCACTCAATTGGGGGGCTAGGCTCAGCCTGAAAATCAGACTGTCAGGCGACATTCAGCCTGCAATTTCAGGACATTAATGTCTGGCTATAGGCTAAGACCTAATTCTTAAGTTATCATGGTTAAGCTTAGTTAAACTTAAGCTTAAAGTCAAAGTCATAAATGCTGTAAGATATACGTTATTGTAAGGAAATATTGTTTGTATCAAATAAAACGAACTTCGCAGTAGATCTACAGATGTAAGTTTAGTATCATTAACACTGATTAAAATGGTCTTTAGTGTTGCTTTCTCACGTCAGGGATTTTCAAAGCGACCGCTGCAAATCCTATGGGCCGAAACTAGCCTGAAAACAAGACATTACTGTCGTAAGACAGTTGGCAATGAGACGACATAAGTCGTTATCTTGCCGTAAGCTGAGTAACGTCTTTTCAGGCTAGGCCGAAACTAGCCTGAATGTTCAGACGTTACAGTCTTGACACTTGTTCTTGTTACAGTCACCAGGTCACAAGAACAAGTGTCAAGACTGTAACGTCTGAACATTCAGGCTAGGCCGAAACGTGATTCTACGGCATAACTTTACTTTTTTAGAAGTTAAATTGATATGATTTATCAGCCAAAACTTGTAAACACAGACAAAGGGATCGGCAGAAGTAAATCTAACACACAACTTGTGGACATGTACCTTTGTAAATCGTTGTATTACACATCAGAGCTTTGTTACACAATCACAATTTCCATTCTCTCTTGTTCCACAAGATCTGCAGACCGCTGTTCACTTTGTTAGTCTGTACCTGTAATATCGCCCATTGCATCATCTATCTAGACTGGTTCCCTTACAATATAGGCAGATAGGTCAAGAACCAGCAACAAGCCGCGTCATCCTCATTATGGCATGCCGCCTCTATGACTATGGTAAGCCGTTTGGGCCACTGTTGCGTTATATCCAAGTTGCATGTGCAATTGAAAATATCTGTGGCAATAATGCTTGTACCTCAAGTGCGTTTCGAAAGTACGTGTACTTGCGTAGTGTATATCGAAATATAACCGGCTCCATATTTGGCGTCTGCATAGATTTAGAACTGCAGTTCTTTGATTGAGATAGGCAAGTAAAATCCACTGATGACGTCACTCTATATTGTCCTCTCGCATATTGTTCTGTAATAGGGCTGTACAGTTCTCGCGGGTTCTGTTTCCGGTTTAGGTCTTTTGGGGACCAACAAAAAAACACGTGCTCTTAGAACGAGTGCGCAGCACGCTGGTGCCTTGCTGCAACTGCGTGACGCGCACTCATTGTAGTCAACGTTTTAGTGTTGGGAACCGGCCAGCTGCGCGGTTTGTGCCTAAAGAATGGAGTGGGTGTGAAACTATTTTTTGTTTGCTTTGGTCCAGGCATTGTTAACTATAAAACCATAATATAGTTAAAGACAAGACATTTATCTCTCCATAATGCATGTGGTCCGTTCGATGAGACCATTGGAAGCGTTATATTTTGAGCCAAATCATCGATGTTTACAGTTCTACGACAAAAAGACCACCATTGTCCTCACCCGCTCAGTCCATATAAGGAGCGTTGTTCCGTAACCATAGATACCGCGCGCAGACACGCGCGTCATGATGATTATTACGTCATGCGACATGGAAAACCCCGCGCAGCACATCATATCGCCTGACGCTGACAGTCACTCTTGAGACAACCGCATTCTGGTTTATCAACTGCCTAACCGCTCATACATTACATACATTTACTCAGATGGTTATAATTCGGATATGCACAGAACTTCAGTGGTTAGTTGTGCTTCAAAGGACAGCTTTAGCCGATCTTGTGTGTGAGGCGAGTGAAGGCAAACAACCGGAAGGTAGGCAACACGTACAGGCCGTTGATGCTAGGCATTGACGCAGAGCATAGGTATCCCTGTCTCGTGGGGTCTCGATAAGATCCCGAAGTGACTGTACAGCCCTATGTAGTGTGTAAGTTTCAGGGACGTGGATTTTACATGTAAATGTCCTCAGAAAGTGACATTAACGTATTTATTAGTTATTTTGTATGTATAACCGTGTCAATTAAGCAACATGCGTAAAGATCACAGCTCTAGCTTGCTTTTCAGATGTTTCACTAATTCTCTCATTTGGTCAGAATTTGTATATTCTTCATTGGACAAAATGTTCCGTTGCCATAGAAATAGAATGGAGACGTGCGTTCGCATCACATATCGCCCAGGTCCGTCTATACAGAATTTCGGCATTTTTTAATGTGAATTAAGTCTGCGATCTTTGACCAGCCAACCAAATTGATGCCATACTTAACTCCTCGATCGGTAAATGTTATTCATTTTAGGAATCAATTCACCCGGAAGCTGTTCAGATGAATTTGAAATTTGTCGACAAAAAGTACAGGTTTGATGTGTTGTATTGAAATGGCCACCTCTGCGCAAGAGTACTCGATCGTCACCCTATATACGTAGCATAGGATATAACACTTGACATAACAACAATGAAGACATGGACTAAAATGTGCATTGCTTTATTCCAATAACAATGCAAAACAAACAACCACTTTGTTTCGTCCATAACCCATGCCCATGCTGTTCCGTACCCGATCAATCTCGTCACGGACGCTAGTGTGCTTTTGGTATTCGGCAACCGGACATCAAATAGAAACCAAAGATAACAACAGCACAGGGCAAAAGCAAACTAAAACTGAATCGATTTTGTAACGCGATTAAAAGACGATTGCACCTTAGAACAGATCAACCCACCCACACCTACTAACGACGTTCAATTTGCTTTAGAACATATTCGCGCACAATCCTCGACTCACGGTACCAGGTTAGAACGCAGTAGGACCATTTCGCATGTGTCTCATCCTGTTGCACATTAGCTAAATAAACCCCCGACAAACTCCAAAAATATTGTTGGCATTAAGATATAAGCAGTGAAGTACCATATAACAGGAAACATAGTTTGTACATAGAGATGAAACGGCAGACATACGGTTCTACCCGTCTTGTAAATATTATATGTACAGCCATCTCTTCCTCGTTTAAGAAAGACGTGGATAACATGCCAAACGTTAGACATAATTGGTTTAAAGCTGGAATGATCTTTCGGGGGAAAAAAAAGAGAGGACAGTATTGACGAACAACACATTTGACAATAGCGAGAGAAGAACATGTACTTAGTTGACCTTTATTTAGCCCATTTCATCCCCCAGACTTCCTGAATCCTGCACACATCAACAGAAAATAGGTCTTATATAATCTATTTCGTATTCGGTCAAAATGTTGTCACCGCTTTGACATTTAGTCAGCTAGACTCATGGACTCATCGTAAATGTTGCATTCTTCCTAAATGTGGCAACGCTTGAGGTTTGTTGTTGGGGCTCAGCATAATCATTTTGTACCAAAAACTTGATCGCCGAGTTTACAACTCTTAGCTTTTGTACATGAACACCATGTGAAGCTATCATAGATAGGAAACGCCCTGAAATATTATGACTACGGTAATATTGTGCAACACAAAGTCGACAATGGTGAAACGGTCAGTATGGTATACATGTTCCATTGGCGTGACAATAAAATCATTGGACTGCGAAAAAGTCCTAATAAAAGACAAAGAATATACAGGCACAGTAAGTTAATGGTGACGTCACGTATCACCATGGCGATGGTGGTAGTCTTCATGACATGGCACACGAAGACTTTTCCTTGTCTGACGTCTGGCGTTGGGTGGCCTACGAAAACAACAGCACTACGTTATTTACCACACGCGTACGCCCTGCAATAAAACCACACGACAAAATAAGCACAGTTTGACCATGAAATAACTAAAAAAAATGTTTTACAATGTACATGTATCCAAGTTACTTTAACATTGATGCTGTTTTTATTCCCTAATCCCTATACATATCGGAAATGGATATGGGAAAGTTCACCAGCTCAATTACGTCGCAAATTCATATGAGAATACATGCTCTTGGCACATGTGTCCTTGTTCAATGTCGTTGCATAACTCACCTGTCTCTGTCGAGGCCTGCTCTCTTCCTCACTAGCCTGGAGGGCGCGAGCCAAAGCCAAGTCTTCTTCTTCCTGTCTCTTCTGGTCATCACTGCAGGAAACACGGGTAAGGTCAGATAGTATACGATGTGTCATAGCGTCATGAGCAACTATAGGCGCCTCTCCAGAATATCCATAAATACTGAATATTTAAGATGTATTTTCAACATTGTCGTTTACCGCCGCATTTCGTAATCCGAATTCGTTTAACCCGACTGTGAAAGCAAAATCATAAGTAAAAAATAACCTTTGTGAACCGGCAACAGAAAAGTATTGCAGTAGATATATCAAACAATTATAGCCTTGACAGGAGAGATGTGGAGCATTTTTGCACACGTACTTGGATATTGTAGACTTATATCGCCACACATGCGTCGATTAGAAATAGTTGGTTGGTTTAAGTAGGACGCATGAACTTATGTATGTCATATCGCCACCATGGGAAGGATCAAGGTAGAGAGCTGTCTCCAGGAGGATCTCCCATTACCATTTGCGAAGAATAACCTGGTATATTTATCCTGCCAACACGCACACATTTGCACATGTTAGAGTCGAACCACGCACCGGCCGCTTGGGCTGGCCTAGCAAAGCACACTCGACAATAACCGAACGCGCTCCCTACTAGGCCACGGGGTCTCCTTGATCAGATATATAACTAGACAAGAGACACTTCTGGTGCAATCACGTGCTTGAATAATACCTCAGAGGTGTAGAACGCGTTCGTTGCTCTTGAGCTTGTGGTGGTTGCGAATCCATAGCTGATAACGCCAGTGCCCTGGCTAAGGCTTCGTCGTCAGACTAGCAGAGAAAACAATGAACTTTATGTATCTCTTGGGGTAGCCCCGCCACAGATGAAAATAGCTATGCTTACTCACCTGGAGAGCTAAACAACATGCATATACATGTATATAACAACAAGCAAGGTGCTACCGGTCACTTTATATAGAAGTTCTTCATGTTTATTCATTTTGTTTTATACTGGTTTAATCTGATGGATTCATAACATCTTACCATTCCGCCTTGCATAGAACGTACGCTGCCGGCGCCTGCACCCGAGCTCTGGGCGTTCCTTGCCCGCCGTTCACTGTCAAATAAGACAATAACATCGGCAAGTAATCTCATGGCACTGCATCGTCTCCAGCAGCAGTATAATTTTTAGCTACATACAGATTCTATGGCAGCTCAAAACTGATCGTAAGCTTCAGCAGCCGTACCATTATATCATGTTACTGGGGTGGCAGTAACAGTTACCTCGACGCAGACCCCCGCCCCCCCCCCCCCCCCCAACTCAGTACTGTCGGGAATATTAAATATCAAGTCGCCACTTCCTATGATGCGTAGTGTATTGTGGGCATCATGCAAGTACATACTGTATTCTGACGCCAGAAGACCTACCTATCTAAGTCTTTTCCAACAGCCGCCATGTGAGTTTGTTGTGGTTTTCCCTTACTAGATTTGAAAGGGCCGTTGTCTTGACGACCGCCTCCTGATTTACTTCTGTTCGCGGCAGCAGCTCTGAGGTAAGTAAACGAAACTAACTGTCATATGAACAGAAAACTCTATCCTCGTTACTAATTCAACCATTCCAAATTAATTGCAACCGTCACTGACAAAAAGGCGCCAACCCAATCGGATATTGTGGGATTCAATATTACAAACGGGAAATGCCGGTGCAGCAAAGGCAGACAGATCCAAAGGAGGAATAAGAGGTTTGGACCACCATTGCATGCTCAGGCATCCGTGAAACGAAACACACGCATCATGTTAAGATCATGGGATGAATGAGTCGAATTTTAACCATGATATGCCATGACTGATGATATTACCCAGGTACATTGGGTTAAACGACAGTCTGCTATTAACCGATTGACCGCAACAATCGAAACGCAAAAGAAACCTCATATGATCATAATCAAAATTACGAGTATGCTTATAAGGGCATTTAGATACATTGCTGTAAACTTACGCTGCACTTGACAACGCCCTGCTGGAACCTTCAAAGCCTTTACAATCGTGATCACTTTCGAGTCGGTGACGTAAGCAAAAGTTCAATCGACATCGGTCACAGGAAACAGGAATTAACTGAAATAAATCCGAAAACATGTCATAATTGTATAACACCAAGTGATAATTATTTATGGGATCAGTTCAGGGAAAGACATAACCGACTGCTCGACTGCCCGGGACAGTTGAATTACATGGTCGGGCAGGTCAGAATACTGGTTGTATGCCCGACGGGGCAGGTGAAGATTTAGAACTCTCGCTATTCAGCAATGTTCAGTAGTTACACTAAGCAAACAACCTGCAGGCACTGATCAATGCGCACAATAACTGCATTTCAGTTTCGTTGTTTGTCCCCAACAATATAGCATCGAAACACTGCGCTCAGTAATAGGTGCTCACGTTTCGGAACATGACGTTGCAGCATCGTCGAAATCCTTGTAAATAGCACAGTAAATAAATTGCTTCTTAGTTGTATCAACGTTGTTGTTTCTCAATTTGATAGGACAGGTAAATTTTCAGTGGGGCAGGTCAAACTCAACACCACGTGCCCGACAAGACAGGCGACATCTAAAGTTAATGTCTGACCCTGCAGCTAGTTTTGGGGAATTTTATAAAGTTTTGATAAAAACACCTTCCAATAGGGAGGCAGTTTCTTACCTCTTTCTGTTTACAGCCTCTCACATTACACTTGTTTGTATAAATCTGAAAAGACAAAATGTGCAACAAATTTTCTTATACTGACATACTACCTATAGAAATCGGATATGGTACATGTAATTCTGTGCATACTAATAACTAAAGACCAAGAAAACAGAGCAATCCATTAGTTTTAAATCAGAGGAAGACTTCATATTGCCAATCCACAGCATAACAGCTCGCATAAATAATTACAAAATACAAACACATTTTAACTTCAGTTTAACTTTAGATTTATTGATATATATGTTATTAATACATGTTTATTTACTTTTCGTTTCTGCTTGGCTGGATCTGACTGACAATCGTTGTCTATATGCTGCCCAACAAGGAGGTCAGGCGCCTCTCCTCTCTTCACAGGTATGGGTGTATTACACAGAGGACATACAGGCACTTGGTTATTCTGGAATGATAAACGTTTTGTGGATACATTATAGTTTCGTGTATCCCGGTAACTTTGACAAACCGAAAACATCTCTTTATAGAGGTTCATGCCCTCCTTATAATGAAGACCAACTGCCTAAATATTATCATGGCCAGGTATTAGAGACCATTAGATCCCTTTCCCAACCTTGAACAACTCAAAATCGTAATATATGTGTTCAGGTTACACCTAATGCCTCTAACATAAATAAAAGATAATTTTCTAAATTCAAACAAAATTGTCAGCGGCAAAAAATGCTTTAGAATTAAGTAGCAAGAAAAACACATCATAGGTACCTTTCTATAAGCTTCTGGGCAGTCATGTTTGGCATAGGAGAAATGATCATTGCTGAAAAGAATAAAATCTGAATATTGTATACATATGCAACCAGGTAATTTTGGCACATATGTATAACTAGTTTTTCTATTGCAAAAACATAATTTTGCAGAGATAAACAAATGATCTATTTAAATGTAGTTACCGGGTAAATGAAATAGACATGAATGACTACCGGTAATATAAGGTAAGTTAATAGTTTATAAGGACTGCAAGTGTACAGGAAGATTTTGCTACTGATTCGAACTTTAAAATTTAAACCTTAAAAAAAAATGTTTTTTTCAGTTGTACAATAATACATACCAAAAGATTTTGTGGCAGGAATCACATTTCACAGGAAGAAAATCTGGAGTACAAAAAAATATATTTCATATACAATATGACCATGAATACATCTGTTATCATTGGCCAAGACATTTGCATCACATTTCAGCATCAATAAACTTTTCATCCCCTTATAAGGACAAAATTATAGCCAAACTATACCATACATTATACCATATACCCTGTAGTTTATTCATCCCTGGATAATATTGATGAAAGCAAATTTGTCATGGTATAAATAGGTCATATCAGGTATTCTCTTCGGCAGGTGCATGCTGTATGAGGTTTTATTTATCACAGTACTATAAAATCTATTTCCCTCTCTCTGGGGGCCTCCCTCTACCTACCCATTTGATCAGCCTGACAAACTCCTATCTGGAAAGATGGGCCCATGCAACAGGTATTTCGCTTTTTTTCCCTCTCTCTAGTTAAAGCCAATTTTCAGAAAATTGGCGGGCTGCTACAGCTCGATGAAGGGCCAATAAAATGCATAATGCCATACAAAACTCACGCCATTACTATTATTAAGAGTCTAATCTAAATTTAAGGTGTTAACTTGTCTCTGCTTCTTTGATTTAATTTCTGCATGCAATGATCAAAGTGAAGCATTGTCCATGTTGTCCACAGACTGTCTGCAAATTGCAAGCCTTTCCATGTATGGTTGACCAGTCGCCTTTTTGATACCATGTATCGTTTTCAAGTGACACATGCAACTAGACAGGTAAGTGGGCCATTTAAAGCTATAACTACAATTCTTTTGTGTGTGATGTCATGTTTCATTGTTCTATGCAAAGTCGCTATGGCAATGATTGTTTATTGCATGGGCAGTTCGAGTCAGAATACAGCATTTTAGCGGCCTTCACATTTAATGATATTGTACTAGTTAACATGACCACCAACTCGTAATAATATATATTGTTTTATTTCGTAACACTTTCCTGCAAGAATAATATATTTACCTAAATTTACCATGTCCCCAGTCATGTTAGATTTCAGTAGAGCTTTAAATTTATAACCATTATAGTTGATGTAATAATAACAATTTATAAGTGACTCTCTCAAATAAACAAAATGTGGTACTCAGTAAGTTGTCTGTCTGATACAATCGTCCCATTTTCGGCTAGTAATATGCAATATTTACACATATAGGGCAGTTTACTCTCACCATTAATATTCGCTTTCCCAAATCCTCGTTCAAATATTCCACAACAAAATCTTGCCAGCGCTTACCTGAGTTTACAGCTCTTGACACAACTAATATATGATTCCAACTGAATACTTTATTTAAATAAATAATAATATTGCAAGCGGTTGCTGTTATGCATATTCACATACCAATTTTGAAGCCCACAATCGGTTACACACTGTGAGAACGGGCTTATGAACATCTCCAATTTCCTATGCTGCCCAGACGTAACCAAAGCCATTCATATTTAATATTGCCTTTACTTCTGATGCCTAGGTTATCCTGCCTGCTTCTGTTAATTTGAAGATCATATTGTAACAGTTTCTTGTCAATCTTGATGGTGGCATTTCCAGCAGTTTAATCCATAATGTGATTATTAATGGCGCACATGGTGCTTAGTGGCAGGCATCCACATTCCCCATAGACTGCATCATTACTAGTGCCTTAAGGCACCCTGAGCACATACTTTAAAAAATTGGTTTAGGTGCACTCGATACATTGATTTCATTTCTACTCATTAGTTTTTGATATGTGACATATCCAAAGTTGGTGGAGACATATGTTAATTTATTAAATAAAGGAAAGAACTTAAATCTTGTTAAATGCTTGAGCTTCAATACTTTATATTGGTAAATGTCCTTTTTCCAAATTTATATTCCTTAAGTAACAGGTCTATAAGAGTATTAACGACATATTCAATACATTTTTATAAGGAACCTTTATACCTTTCATCCTTATTAACATATGTAACCTAAATCATTATTATCTGATTATCATATAATAATAATAATATTTAATATCATATGTAGCAAACACATAATGATAAAAGCTAGAGTTAATTTCCCACTAAAGCGTTTAAAACTGAAGTCTAAGGGATGTCAGATATAAGAGCTATACGATAACAAGTTTATTTTAACTAATAAAGTTTATTAGTAGGCATGCAGACCCTCTTTACCCTCTCCCCTCTCTGTATCAGTCGATTTACTAAGCCTGTGCCTAATCCATAAGGTATTAAGCCGGTGCCACTGAAACGGGCCCGGATATTTTGTATGATGTAATTACTGCGGCGCCGCAGTAAATTACATCCTACAAAATATCCTGGCCCCACTGAAACTGTGCTACAATTACCCACCAAAGAAATATACATTCGTAAATCAAGTAAATCTATCTATCTATTAATGTTTTATGACAAATCAAACAAGTAGGTAAGCGTCACTTCGAGATGCATCCCTAGAGAAGCGGGCTTGCCTGGGGGCACTTGCGCCAAGCATCCCCCCTACTTCCTTTCATTATCGTTTTCAAATCGATGTGTTATCAGTATTTCGGAGATGGAACTACACTAGTTCAGCAAATTAAACACAGTCCGCTCCCAATTTGGATATGTGTCGCACACCTACAGAGTCTAGTGTGGACTAGGAATCAGGGAACTACATCAGTCCAAGCCCAGGCCAGGGCAAGGAATTTAGAATAAGCAATTTCGAATGGACAATGTTTAGATGTTGGGTCTCTCTAGACAATACAAGTAGGACATTTACAATCTTTTTGGTACTTGATCATCATATCAAGTGATGCTCATAAAGTGGTTAGTCTTAAAAAAAACTGACATTGACAAGTCATCGGATTGCGAACGATAATGAAAGAAAGTAGGATTGTCATTGTCACCTGACCTGGTCCCCACTGACCAGCTGATTGGCAAGTCAAAATCTACATTCAAGGCAATATATTTACCAACAAGATAACTGTACATCTTTAGACGGATAATACACACACCTAGCTGTTTACAGGTTCCGACTGAACAGTGTTGGCCTAGGTCAGGAAACTCCATTTCTGTTATCTGTTTAATCAACTCTTCCGCTTTTCGCTTATGCAGTGGTAATGTGTAGACTGTAGCCAGTGTAGGTTCTGACTGTAAACAAGGCCCAAATGAGCGATTATTATAGGGCATTTCCATGACGTCATAGCCTCGTTTCCAAAATAACCTCGCTGCAAACATATCTTGTTATTTTTTCCATTTAGATCTAGTTGTTGAATACAACAACACGAAAAGCGCTAAGCTTAATGAGTGAAAATTTCTAGATTTTATACCTTATTCAAGTAAGTATGCAGGGCTTATTGAAGTCACATGGGATGGGAATTAAAGCACGATCCATTCTGGGCAGTTCCAGAATATTATGGCACTCTCTGCTTTTGACTCACTCCGCTAGGGCTAGCTTGCGTAGCGCCACCGTGCGGGGAGCTTGATATTATGGGTAAGGTGACGTCATGTGAAGTCCACAAAGCACAACCGTATGGAAAGCCATAATGGTCCATAATTCGCCTTATTCACATGTTGGGAATTCCCACGAGAACGAGGCTATACCTGCAAGTTTGCGCGCGAACGGCTAGTGCATATGATGTGTGGCCCTCGCTGGTGAGTGGCACAAGGGCTTTTCTCTCCTGCCGTCAATGGTCACTATTAAGTCTGTCAGGTCATTATTGTTCAAACTAATTAACAAATAAGACCTATTTCTGCAATTTTTCATCTTTTTCCAGCACATTTGACAATAGGGCTGTACAGTCACTTCGGGATCTTATCGAGACCCCACGAGACAGGGATACCTATGCTCTGCGTCAATGCCTAGCATCAACGGCCTGTACGTGTTGCCTACCTTCCGGTTGTTTGCCTTCACTCGCCTCACACACAAGATCAGCTAAAGCTGTCCTTGGAAGCACAACTAACCACTGAAGTTCTGTGCATATCCGAATTATAACCATCCGAGTAAATGTATGTAATGTATGAGCGGTTAGGCAGTTGATAAACCAGAATGCGGTTGTCTCAAGAGTGACTGTCAGCGTCAGGCGATATGATGTGCTGCGCGGGGTTTTCCATGTCGCATGACGTAATAATCATCATGACGCGCGTGTCTGCGCGCGGTATCTATGGTTACGTAACAACGCTCCTTATATGGACTGAGCGGGTGAGGACAATGGTGGTCTTTTTGTCGTAGAACTGTAAACATCGATGATTTGGCTCAAAATACAGCGCTTCGAATGGTCTCATCGAACGGACCACATGCATTATGGAGAGATAAATGTCTTGTCTTTAACTATATTATGGTTTTATAGTTAACAATGTCTGGACCAAAGCAAACAAAAAATAGTTTCACACCCACTCCATTCTTTAGGCACAAACCGCGCAGCTGGCCGGTTCCCAACACTAAAACGTTGACTACAATGAGTGCGCGTCACGCAGTTGCAGCAAGGCACCAGCGTGCTGCGCACTCGTTCTAAGAGCACGTGTTTTTTTGTTGGTCCCCAAAAGACCTAAACCGGAAACAGAACCCGCGAGAACTGTACAGCCCTATAGCCGAACGTGTAGGCCTAGCCACTCAGAACGGGTGACCCCCTCCAGCTGGGGGGTATCCCCGACTACCAGTGGGATGCTATTACTTCAGCAGAGCTTATCTGCTTAGTGGAAGATAGCTAAGGCCCATACGTTGATTTGTCCATTGGAAAGTTAACGGCAATTTAAATCAACGTTAATGGTGATTTTATTACAAACTTTCCAGGGAATGGTTGCTGGAGGTACAATATGACGCACTGAAACGCATTGCGCAACGTTGAAGACCTGTAGCTTAGTCGGTAGAGCCTTTCCCTCTTGATACTGGGTTGTGCGTTCAATTCTCGAGGGGTGCAATTATTTTTTTCCCTCCATTTCGTGCAACAACCACATTCTCCCATAAAAGTGGTCATCACTGTTTTAAGATTAGACCGATTAGTTCATGCAACGGCACAGGCACAGTCAATCAATACGTGCATGGAGGGGGGTGGAGAATTATTGCCACATTGGTCCTTTTTTAATGAGATAAAATATATCAGCATAATTCCATATACCCAGCATAATATCTCCCCGGGTAAAACGCGGGGTTCAACAACTTGTGTGCACAAGTTTTCACGTGGTTTGATTTGGGTTTAACGGCACTTTCAGCCTGTAAGGCTATAGGCCTATCGTGCCATTTCACGTGGGTCTATCATATGAGTATGCTTAGTAGGCCTACGCAAAGAATGTCCGGGTCATAGGATTCACTTTATAGTCAATACAAAATACTCATAATAAAAGAAAAAACAATAGTAGGTCCATAGACTAATATGTCACAGCACAAAGATCCTAGCTGACGTGGAAAGTGAGTTAAAAAATATAGGGGGGCTTTCATGTCAATTGACCCTTGCTGCATGCCGCGGGAAATACCTAACTTTTTTTAAATATACTCCCCCCAAAAGACCCTTCTTTTTCACATGTACTTGCTCCAGAACACACACACCCTTTTCATCAGCCTGACATCGGTAATTTTATTACTAAAATCACCCGGGAGTTATTTCGCAGCGAACGCGCAGCAGTGTCTCCCATTAGATTTCACGCGTTGGGCGAGTCACGCAGTTTGTGTTTGCAGGCACAGCCTCGTTCTGGCCTCAATATGGCGATTCCGTGAATAAGGCGAATAAGTCCAGCTGCTCAGTCCAAACGGACATTCAAGATATTAATATATCTTGCACCGAAAATTACGTCTTTGATCGTTCAGAGTTGACGCCCGAGTGTGTTCAGATTTCGTGACGAATACGTGTCACACGTTGCTAACTATATGAGCCATATATGTTGCATTATAACCTTCAATACTTACTCGCTCTATGGCTTAATTAATTTATAATTATTATATGTTAATTTTACGAATTAATTTACACAGAAGCTGGCCTGTAAGTTCCTATTGGATCAGTCAAAGAAATGGTGCATATATGAAGCGGCTTGATTGTCATTGCCGTCGTATTTCCCATCTCCTTGATCTGATCAAGCCTCGCATCATGGATGAATTTGGCTTTCGAGGCTTTCATGCAGGTAGGCCTACGTACGTATGTTGTTGTCGATTCTGACTTTCTTGTCAATTCTGACCTGGCAGTTAAAAAATTATAATTACTCCCTATTTTGACCGAGACTGCTGTTGCAGGGTGTAGCAAGGTCAAGGACATATATGAGCGACAGAATTTGTCCCTGGTGATGTCGCTATAGATTTAGTAATAAGCTTATATAGTATAGTATGTAAGTTATCTTTGTTGGAACATATGTAAACACTGTCCGGTAAGGGCATAGGCGCTGCAGATCGACTGACACAGGCCGGCGAGGGGGGTGGGGGGGAGTCGCGCACCGCCTACATACATAGTCATAGAACTTGTTCTATGATGTAGCCTTGTAGGCGGTGCGCGACTCCCCCCCCCCCCCCCCCCCCCCCGGTCTGTGTCAGTCGATCTGCAGCGCTTGAGGGTAAGGGTGAGGTGTTACAGTCATCGTAAAATTGATTTTGCCGGATACTCTACTCGTCCCTAATACAAACGAAGATAATTAAGTTATTACCTTCGAACACAAATTCAACAATGAATTAAGGCTTACACAACAACGATTTTATTTTAAACTGTCAATATCAAACATGGATTGCGATGCTTCGCTGCATGCCTACATTCCGCGTGACATACTGAGTCAAATGACTAAAATATTGACATATAGCGGTGGCGTAGGATAAGAGGTTTGCACGTATGTGAGAACACGAAACGTCCGACTGGCCAAAACGGGCTAGGATCACGACTCACACCTATAGCATAATGCACAGTTAGACACCGATTTTTGTCCGAGCACAACACGATCATCAAAGAATAAAATTAATATGTCCCCAGACTTGTTTCATACCCTCCTTACCGCGCAATAAATTTTGTTTTAATGGGTAGATCTTGGTCCCGAGGATGTGACAAGTCCCATAACGAGCAAAGAAGCCAAGGTTGTAAAGTACTGCTAACGCTTTTTCCGTGCCTTTCTACGCACCGTTCCCATACTGAAGCTCACACGTCCGCCCCCCCTACCCCTCTCCCCAGCTTCTCATGAAACTTCAATGTTATTCGTATATCGCTAACGAAGAGCTACAAAACGAGCGTATCGCGGCTTCATATCGGCAGATTGTGTAGGATCGCAACGTCAAATGTAACTGTTAGTTTGTTCTTAGTTGTGTAGGGCGTTTTGGGCAGTCGGACGTTTTGGGCCCAACACACTATAATAAAACGACAGGGATCCGGGTGGCCGGATCTGAAGCCGGGCGTACGCGCGACCCCCAAACAGTGACCGGACAAGTATACCCAACCCGTGGGGCAAGTACACCCAACCGGTGGGCCATGTATATACGTCCATTGTGAAAAAAGAAAATAATTGTTCGGTCTTAAACATTTTTCTATTAGAAATCCAACATTAATTACCTGAAACAAACTGGAATACAAACAACGAAATCTTTTTGTAATATTTCATGACGGCGAACGTGTGAACAACCTATAAGTACTATACGATATTGTCCTGGATTGCCACTTCAAGTACTATCTACATGTGGCCAAGTACAGTTTGAAACTGAACAAAAACCACAACCGGTGTAATCTATTTCCGTTGTTTATTAAAGTTGCATATCGAGCAAATCCCGCCAAAACTAAGCCCATGCGAAATTTCTATCAAAATTGGCAGAAAACTCGATTGTTTCATTCTATAAATTCAGAAACCTGATAAACATCGCCGTTTCGGCTGTGATGTGGCAAACGTACGTGTCTATCCCGGGACACCACATAACTCTGTCTCGGCACTAGCGCTACTTATAAAAAAGCATTGCGAAGCTCACAAACTGATGACGTTTGCAACTAAAATGAAAACTTGTGGTACATTGATATGATGGTCAAGGCTAAGAGACTCCGTTTGGCAGTCTGGCATGCGTGGAGTATAGACGAAAGAAATTAATGATTGAAGGACTACGGCAGCGTAGAGCTGCTATTCTCTTCTTTTTATAACTGCCGTACCCATCTGAGACTGACGTTTTTTTAACTTGCAGTTTTTGACTATATAGTCTAATTGATTTCGAAGGTGTTCAAATAAGTATCCTCCAGACACTGTCATGAATGTCAGTGTCTATTTTAGATGCCCGTTTAACCACAAATTTTTGTCAATGTCAATTTTATATGCCTTTTGAACCAAAATTTTGTCAGTATCTATTTTAGGTGCCCCTTGATGCCTGAGGGAGCGGACATTTATGATGAAAAAGATACCCGCCCCAAAATGCCCCTTTCGAGCGGAATTTTGCCGTAAAACGCCCCTTTCGAGCGGATTTAATTTGGCGGCAAAACTTCGACCGAGCGGATTTTGGCGCATTAGAGCGGGAGACCTCCCCCCCCCCCCCCCCCGCCCACAGCAATGTATTAAGTTCCCACAAAAATTAAACAAAATTGCGACCAAGGGGTCCATTACTTTTTGGCCCCCGGGCGGGGGGGTGGCGAATTTGGAAAGTGGGGGGGGGGGGCACAGATATACTTTAGGGTCAGAAGATATATAGAAAAGTCTTACTTATCTACTCCATTTCTTTTGGAAACCTGAAGAAACTAAAGTTCGTATTCGATCTTCGGTTGTTGGCGCAATTATTACAGTCATCACAATGATGACCATTATAGTACGTGAACGCCAAGCCTACTTGCCCGCCTTGGCTGATCTGTGTTTCGCAGCTGCACGGGGCGCGCTGATCGCAGCGAGCCCGGGTTTTTAGGGCCGGAGTGCGCCTTCATGTTACATTACACTCTTTATATTTCAATAAAAGCTCGTGATGAAGCTAAGCACTAAGACGTTATGACGGTTAATTCTTATGTATCTTTTCAGCACATTAATTATGCCATGTAAACTGACTCACACATATGATTAAATTCCTGTATTTGCCAATGGGCCAACAGTCTAGCGGCCTTCAATAGGGCTGTACAGTTCTCGCGGGTTCTATTTCCGGTTTAGGTCTTTTGGGGACCAACAGAAAGACACGTGCTCTTAGAACGAGTGCGCATCACGCTGGTGCCTTGCTGCAACTGCGTGACGCGCACTCATTGTAGTCAACGTTTTAGTGTTGGGAACTGGCCAGCTGCGCGGTTTGGGCGTTAAGAATCGAGTGGGTGTGAAACTATTTTTTTTTTAATTGCTTTGGTCCAGACATTGTTAACTATAAAATCATAATATAGTTAAAGATAAGACATTTATCTCTCCATAATGCATGTGGTCCGTTCGATGAGACTGTTGGAAGCGTTGTATTTTGAGCCAAATCATCGATGTTTACAGTTCTACGACAAACGGAGCACCGTTCGCCTTATTCACGGAATCGCCATATTGACGCCAAAACGAGGCTGTGCCTGCAAACACAAACTGCGTGACTCGCCCCACGCGTGCAATCTAATGGGGGATACTGCTGCGGGTTCGCTGCGAAATAGCTCCCGTGTGATTTCAGTAATACAATTACCGATTTCAGGCAGATGAAAAGGGTGTGTGTGTTCTGGAGCAAGTACATGTGAAAAAGAAGGGTCTTTTGAGGCGGGTATATTTGAAAAAAAGTGGGGTATTTCCCGCGGCATGCAGCAAGGGTCAATTGACATGAAAGCCCCCCTATATTTTTTAACTCGCTTTCCACGTCAGCTAGGATCTTTGTGCGGTGACATATTAGTCTATGGACATAGATCTACTATCGTTTTTGCTTTTATTATGAGTATTTTTTATTGAGTATTGAGTGAATCCTATGACCCGGACATTCTTTGCGTAGGCCTACTAAGCATACTCATATGATAGACCCACGTGAAATGGCACGACAGGCCTATAGCCTTACAGGCTGAAAGTGCCGTTAAACCCAAATCAAACCACATGAAAACTTGTGCACACAAGCGTTGTTGAACCCCATGTTTTACCCGGTATTGTATGATCGGAGCATGGGGAGATATTATGCTGGGTATATGGATTGATGCTGACATATTTTACCTCGTGAAAGGACCAATGTGGCAATAATTCTACCCCCCCCCCCCCCATGTATCACGTATTGATTGACAGTGCCTGTGCCGTTGCATGAACTAATCGGTCTAATCTTAAAACAGTGATGACCACTTTTATGGGAGAATCTGGTTGTTGCACGAAATGCAGGAAAAAAACTAATTGCACCCCTCGAGAATTGAACGCACGACCCCAGTATCAAAAGGGAAACACTCTACCGAATGAGCTACGCGGTCTTCTAAATGACGCAATGCGTTTCAGTGCGTCATATTGTACCTCCAGTAACCATTCCCTGCAAAGTTTGTAATAAAAACCCCATTAACGTTTGATTTAATTTGCCGTTAACTTTCCAATGGACAAATCAACGTATGGACCTTAGCTATCTTCCACTAAGCAGATAAGCTCTGTTGAAGTGATAGCATCCCAATGCTGGCCGGGGATACCCCCCAGCTGGAGGGGGTCACCCGTTCCGTGTGGCATAGGCCTACACGTTCGGCTATTGTCAAATGTGCTGGAAAAAGATTTTTTTTTGCAGAAATGGGCCTTATTTGTTAATTAGTTTGAACAATAATGACCTGACAGATTTAATAGTGACCATTGACGGCACGAGAGAAAGGCCCTTGTGCCACTCACCAGGGCCACACATCATTCGCACTAGCCGTTCGCGCGCAAACTTGCAGGTATAGCCTCGTTCTCGCGTGGGAATTCCCAACATGTGAATAAGGCGAATTGTCCTCACCTGCTCAGTCCATATAAGGAGCGTTGTTACGTAACCATAGATACCGCGCGCAGACACGCGCGTCATGATGATTATTACGTCATACGACATGGAAAACCCCGCGCAGCACATTAGATGGCCTGACACTGACAGTCACTCATGAGACAACCGCATTCTGGTTTATCAACTGCCTAACCGCTCATACATTGCATAAATCTACTCAGATGGTTATAATTCGGATATGCACAGAACTTCAGTGGTTAGTTGTGCTTCCATGCAAGGACAGCTTTAGCCGATCTTCTGTGTGAGGCGAGGGAAGGCAAACAACCGGAAGGTAGGCAGCACCTACAGGCCGTTGATGCTAGGCATTGACGCAGAGCATAGGTATCCCCGTCTCGTGGGGTCTCGATAAGATCCCGAAGTGACTGTACAGCCCTATACAAGGTTCATGTTCAGATGTTCAGTTAAATGCTCGTAGACTTAAAAGTGTAACGTAAATTCTCGAAATACGTGACGATAACGAAAGTTAGTCTTTTCTCGCCTCTGCAAAGAACGACATATAACGTGTCGCCTGCTCCCGTTGGCGCTAACCACTGGGCAAAAGTGGTTGGGAACTCGTTCGCATGACGTCGATCCCAGACGTTGAAATGTTGTCCATATCTGGTTGAATGCGCCAATTGATCTGACGTCAGTTTTAGACGTCCTATCAACATGTATTGTCGAAGTCTTTAAGACGTCAGTTTCCACCCGGTTATTATCAACGTGTTAAAAGCCTATTTTTGTGAACTGATATCAACGTGCTGCACGTTTATATCACGTTGCGATCTCGTTGAAAGTTAACACAAACTTGTAATATGCTTTGCAGTAAGCTTATTTATTCACCATGCAAAACGCCAAAAAAATCCATCATAACGACAGTATAAAGACATGGAAATGACCATTTATCATTCACAGTATATCGGTAACATATCAGTTATTACAATTGTGCCAACATCAACACAACCAGGCTTTAACGAATGACCAATCTTCAAGGGTGACAAGATTTTACAAGTGTGGTACCTACAATATTTACAATTAACCGATAATCAAGGTAAAATCTTAAGATTTGTTTTAAACCATACCAAATAATAATGACAGTATAAAATCATGACAGTTACACTTTAGAACAAAAAAAGCATCTATCAGTTACTATAAGATATCTAAGACAAAAATCAGTTACTAAAAGATAAGTAAGAGCAAATATGACCTGTTGATTTTCTAAGATGTCTGTAACCAACATTGCCAGACTTAAAATGGGTGCCAACCGACAATTTTATATTTTACAACTTCTGAATATTCAAATATGATGTCACGTACTGGATGCAAGCCAAATGGGTACACAAGGGTGGGTGGGAGATTTCCCCAGCGACTTGTTGCAACACCCAAGGAAAATGGTCCACCAATAGGTAAACAGGAGCAGACTACATCTGGCCTTAGTTATTAATCTAGTTACACACACTTTGGAACTTCATCCGGTACAAAACTTTATACTTGGGACAAGGGCTCCAATACGAGAATGCTTAAAATGGGGATTACAATATTACGTTCTATTAATTGTCAAAAATATAAACATCAATGCTCTGGTTTTCCAATATGTTTGAAAGTAGATCTTTGCAGATCTATCAATACTCTCTCATAGGGCCTTTAAAGAGTGACCAAAATTCACAATGATGGGGTTTCTACAAGACAATGACAGTAGAATTAAGCTGTTAGATTGACACCCAGCATCTGAGTTGGCCCGGTTACGTGGCACTAAGACTCTGTGACTGTGATTGCCGCTTGTAACGCTATATTGTGCCATATCCACTATGTCATGGCGCACAATGTGTTTCCAGAAGGAGTGACTTGAAAACGAATGTGAATTGCAGTCTTGGTATAAATAATCGCCATACCCAACATTAGATGAACAGTTATAGAATAGTGCTGTGACTGGCCATTTTGCACAGCACATGTGCACTTGCAGCTATGGCATTACAGTGACTGCTTTGTGTAAGGATCCTGTGCAGCTACCTCAGCGACAATGTTCTGTGACCTTCGATGAATACCACAAGTACTCATGATCACTAAGTGGGTGAGCGTATCCATCTGCTTGAATTAAGAACGGCCTTGCAAAATACATGCCAGTTAGCATAATGACTTGATTACATGACACGCGTCAATAAAAAAAGGTTAAGTTTATAGCTTACCTTCTTCCCTTGTTCAGACTCTGGCATCTGCTGCTGGCTTAATCATCCTCTCAACGTCATGAGCTGATAACAAATACACATATTCTTTAGACATACTATCAAAAAGCAATTAAATATCAGTATGCCTATATATACAAATTTACTTTATTAGGTTGGCAGAATATGGATGCCGAGTGTTATAGCCTTTGCATTATAACTTAAGTGCCCTATGATTGTAGCTTCGATTGCAGTCATAAACTAGATCCCATTGAGCTCGTCATCAGAATATAATGGACAGAATAACTTACAAAATATAACACCAATAAATCCAAAATTGATGCGCTTGATCTACCTGATAAGCTAGCTATGCCTTGAAAAACGGCATCGTCTCTCAAAAATAAGGACTGAAGTTTGCTCTTGACAGCAGATACTTCTTCATCAATATCCCATTTTAGATCGGGTAGAAATGAAACTATACTCTAATTCTCTTTCTTCTTTATTGTTTTTTTGCGTTCATGGTGCAGCCCGGCATTTTCTAATTTTGCAAATTGCCATACTTATTTTCTTGTTCGAGGTTTTCTACTTCCATAATACCTCAGTAACTACAAAAAGAAGAAGGCCCATTTGACCGCGAGATGATTTGACCGCGGGACAATTTGACCGCTGACAATTTGACCCCGGAGGGGGGAGGCGGAGCGGAGAGGGAAGGGGGCGGAGGGGGAGCGGTGGGATTTGGGATTACTGGTAAATCAGAAGCTATAAAGCGCAGCGAATCGATTGTATTGTGTCAGGTCAACTGGCTGCTGGGCGGATACAATGAATGGATGTGTGATATTATAAAAATGGCTGTCTAGATCTATATAATTACTAATTAATTATATAATATAATTAGATAATATATAATTAATGTACTTCTTTGTGTCAGTTGGCTGCTTATTGACGAGAGCGGTGCGATTGCGCAATAATCTGTGATAGCAAACATCGTATTCCATTTTCTTGGTGGCTTGGAAGCGAAAAAAATTATGTTACTATTGCATAATATTAAAGTTACTCATAGCCCACTGGGCACACGACGAGCTATCAACGTCGTTTTCAGGTTGAATTCTCGTAAATGGGTTGATCAACCAGATTTCGACGACATTTCAACGTCATATGGCGACGAGCCCTCGTGCAAAAAACTGGTTGTACCCATGACAAGTTTATGACGTAGTACTTGATTTGACCAGTAAGTCGCAGCAACGCACTTGAGAATAAAACTGGCTGACCATGAAACGAGCTTGTAACATATCGCACCTAGAACCATAGTCCGGAGCCCGGCTCCCAGAGACGTAGTATATTCGTCAATTTTCAACTTGATTTGACCAGTAAGTCGCAGCAACCCACTTGGGGATAAAACTGCCTGACCATGAAACGAGAATGTAAAATATCGCACCTAGAACCATAGTCCGGAGCCCAGACCGGCTCCCAGAGCCATAGTCGGGGTGGGAGGGAGTGGTCTAGGTCGATGTCGTAGTGGATTGGTCTTGTGTCCGCGGTACTCTTCTTCTTCCGGCTGGGGTCTTGTCTCCGCGGAACTCTTCTTCTTCCGGCTGGTGCCTTGTGTCCGCGGGACTCTTCTTATTCCGGCTGGTGCCTTGTGTCCGCGGAACTCTTCTTCTTCTGGTTGGTTCCTTGTATCCGCGGAACTCTTCTTGTGTCCGCGGTACTCTTCCTTTTACTACTGGCGTCTTGTGTCCGCGGGACTCTTCTTTCGGCTGGTGCCTTGTGTCAGCGGGACTCTTCTTCTTTCGGCTGGTGCCTTGTGTCGGCAGAATTCTTCTTCTTCCGGCTGGTGCCTTTTATCCGCGGAACTCTTCTTCTTCTGGTTGGTTCCTTGTATCCGTGGAACTCTTCTTGTGTCCCCGGTACTCTTCCTTTTACTACTGGCGTCTTGTGTCCGCGGGACTCTTCTTCTTTCGGCTGGTGCCTTGTGTCAGCGGGATTCTTCTTCTTTCGGCTGGTGCCTTGTGTCCGCAGAACTCTTCTTCTTCCGGCTGGTGCCTTGTATCCGCGGAACTCTTCTTCTTCTGGTTGGTTCCTTGTATCCGCGGAACTCTTCTTGTGTCTGCGGTACTCTTCCTTTTACTACTGGCGTCTTGTGTCCGCGGGACTCTTCTTCTTCCGGCTGGTGCCTTGTGTCCGCAGAACTCTTCTTCTTCAGGCTGGTGCCTTGTATCCGCGGAACTATTCTTCTTCAGTGCGGGACTCTTCTTCTTTCAGCTGGTGCCTTGTGTCCGCGGAACTCTTCTTCTTCCGGCTGGGGTCTTGTGTCCGCGGAACTCTTCTTCTTCCGGCTGGTGCCTTGTGTCCGCGGGACTCTTCTTATTCCGGCTGGTGCCTTGTGTCCGCGGAACTCTTCTTCTTCCGGCTGGTGCCTTGTGTCCGCGGGACTCTTCTTCTTTCAGCTGGTGCCTTGTGTCCGCGGAACTCTTCTTCTTCCGGCTGGGGTCTTGTGTCCGCGGAACTCTTCTTCTTCCGGCTGGTGCCTTGTGTCCGCGGGACTCTTCTTATTCCGGC
This sequence comes from Arenicola marina, assembly GCA_964019135.1. NCBI lineage: Eukaryota > Metazoa > Annelida > Polychaeta > Arenicolidae > Arenicola > Arenicola marina. Next base: position 34,611,675 of record OZ025260.1, on the reverse strand, counting down.
TGGTGCCTTGTGTCCGCGGAACTCTTCTTCTTCCGGCTGGTGCCTTGTGTCCGCGGGACTCTTCTTCTTTCGGCTGGTGCCTTGTGTCCGCGGGACTCTTCTTCTTTCGGCTGGTGCCTTGTGTCAGCGGGACTCTTCTTCTTTCGGCTGGTGCCTTGTGTCCGCAGAACTCTTCTTCTTCAGGCTGGTGCCTTGTGTCCGCGGGACTCTTCTTATTCCGGCTGGTGCCTTGTGTCCGCGGAACTCTTCTTCTTCCGGCTGGTGCCTTGTGTCCGCAGAACTCTTCTTCTTCAGGCTGGTGCCTTGTATCCGCGGAACTATTCTTCTTCAGTGCGGGACTCTTCTTCTTTCAGCTGGTGCCTTGTGTCCGCGGAACTCTTCTTCTTCCGGCTGGGGTCTTGTGTCCGCGGAACTCTTCTTCTTCCGGCTGGTGCCTTGTGTCCGCGGGACTCTTCTTATTCCGGCTGGTGCCTTGTGTCCGCGGAACTCTTCTTCTTCCGGCTGGTGCCTTGTGTCCACGGACTCTTCTCCTTTCGGCTGGTGCCTTGTATCCGCGGAACTCTTCTTCTTTCGGCTGGTGCCTTGTATCCGCGGAACTCTTCTTCTTTCGGCTGGTGCCTTGTATCCGCGGAACTCTTCTTTTTTCGGCTGGTGCTTTGTATCCGCGGAACTCTTCTTCTTCCGGCTGGGGTCTTGTGTCCGCGGAACTCTTCTTCTTCCGGCTGGTGCCTTGTGTCCGCGGGACTCTTCTTATTCCGGCTGGTGCCTTGTGTCCGCGGAACTCTTCTTTTTCTGGTTGGTTCCTTGTATCCGCGGAACTCTTTTTGTGTCCGCGGTACTCTTCCTTTTACTACTGGCGTCTTGTGTCCGCGGGACTCTTCTTCTTTCGGCTGGTGCCTTGTGTCCGCAGAACTCTCCTTGTTTCGGCTGGAGCCTTGTGTCCGCGGTACATTCTTCTTCTTACTGGCGTCTTGTGTCCGCGGAACTCTTCTTCTTCTTACTGGCGTCTTGTGTCTGCGGAACTCTTCTCCTTCCGTGTCCGCGGGACTATTCTTCTTTCGGCTGGTGCCTTGTGTCCGCGGAACTCTTCTTCTTCCGGCTGGTGCCTTGTGTCCACGGAACTCTTCTTCTTTCGGCTGGTGCCTTGTATCCGCGGAACTCTTCTTCATTCGGCTGGTGCCTTGTATCCGCGGAACTCTTCTTTTTTCGGCTGGTGCTTTGTATCCGCGGAACTCTTCTTCTTTCGGCTGGTGCCTTGCATCCGCGGAATTCTTCGAGATATTGTGGCTCCCAGAGGCACCTAGTTATTTTTTATCTAGACCCCCGCCGGGGGGGGGGGGGGAGCAGCCGAGCTGATACGAATGGCAACCGACGAATGTAATGACTTTTACTACGCTCTGCAGGAAAGCGGCCACATTGCCGGTTGCTGATGTTCTTCTTTGCGGAAATAATTATCTTTCTGGCATCTGTTTTGTCCAGTAATATTATAAATCTAGGTGCTCTACAATGGGGTGAGGTTGGGCCAGGCCCTCCAAAATGGGGGTGGGATTGTTCTAGGCTCTCTACAACGGGTGATGGAATTGGGCTAGGTTCTCTACAATGATAGGCCAGAGTCCCCAACATGCTCGAAATATAGTAGTGCAGGCGGGTCCAATAGATGGTGACGAAAATCGTGTGTGCCCCCCACCCTCATCCCCCCATACACACACACACATGTAACTTTTCCCGGGGATCTGGAAACGTTGTACTTAGAAAAGGTGAGCCCCTGTATTAATTTGGTATTATACGCCCGCCCAACGGCGACCCGTATTCATATTACGCGCGAAATATATCTTTTCGTCATTCCCTTTCAATGTTGCGCAGGCACGGATCCAGGAGGGTCTAGAGGGTCTGGGTACCCCATTTTTGTACTGGGCCCCCCATATTATTTTCCGCCTCCCCCTCTCAATGCTTTACATATCGTCGTACCGTCACAGGATCCCCCTTGTGAGTGTCAATAATTACATGCCTTTTCCGGTAATTCCACAACCAAGCCCTCAGAGAGGAATACGTATCGATGACCGAGGCGGGGCGGGGGGGGGGGGGGGGCCTGGTCTGTAAATGAGTGGGGTCTTTTGAAAATGGGGTCTTTTTAGAAATTACCCTTTTCAGAAGAGAAACGGGGTGGGGGGCATCTTTTAGAACATACCAAAGTGAATCCTGTACAAAACTAATGCACGCAGATCACTCGGTCACCCATATGGCTATGTGGATAAACATCTAAGGAAGACCATTGTAAATCTCCCCCACAGGGATGGATGGTAAGAAGAGTAGTCAGGGCTGGTTTCACCCTTTGCTTCACCCTGATTGAGTGTATCAAGGATAGTGTATCAAGGATAAAATATCAAGGATAGTGTATTGTGAGGTTCTTTACTCCGGATACTTTCGTTCGCGACACCACTTTAACATAGAGATGCAACAACGTATTTCTTTTCTCGAGTTTATTCCTTTTTATAAATCCGTTCACACAGTCAGTCTCTGATCATCCCTTCTCCCCTCCCACCGGTCTTCCCCTCTTTATATAAGTAAAGCCCTGGGTCCCCCCCTCCCCTCCCTTGGGAGTACCCTGGCCACATCCCGCTCTATCTAACCTTCATAGGGCCCGCCCCACCCCTGGGAGTACCCTGGCCACATCCCGCTCTATCTAACCTTCATAAGGCCCGCCCCACCCCCCTGGGAGCACCCTGGCCACATCCCACTCTATCTAACCTGTATTGGACCCGCCCCACCCCCCTGGGACACCCTGGCACCATCAGAGCTTCTACCCCCCACCCCTCGGAAGTACCCTGGCCACATTCCGGTCCGCTCCGCCCCTCCCCTGGCCTGGTGTCATATCCGGTTAGTGTGCCACCCCACCCCGCGGATGTTGTGGGGGTCTCCCTCTCAAGTGGTTGGGGCCCGCTCTACCCCATCCCACGCTCGGCGACCACCCTGGCCACATCCAGCGGTCACTCAACCCCACCCGGATCCTCGCGCTGGGCGACCTCTCCCGCTGGAATCCTCTCCCCGCGGGTGCCTTACTTAGCTACCAGACACGCTGTCTCCCCTACGCCCTCCCCACTACGGTTCCTCTACAGTATCAAGGAGAGTGTATGAATGAATGAATAAGTATATTGCAGAAAAGGGCCACCGGCCAAAGTGCATACATGGTGATATTCTGTTGTGTGTGCTCATTGTGCGTAGGCTATTGGACAAATATGATATAAACACAATTCAGTTAGCTTCCCTGAATTTAAACATATTATACACAAAGGATAGTGTATCAAGGATAGTATATCAAGGATAGTGTATCAAGGATAGTGTATGTAACCAGATTAGCGGGTTGCTTTCTATTTTCCTTACGTTCGTACATATATGTCAGTCGATACTTTTCACGACGAGAAAATGATTGCTCCGGCAGAATATCTGTACATCTTACGAGACGTGCGCATTAGACAACAGTTTACTGTAACATGCTGTGGATACACTGTCTGGCGTCACTGCATACACTGGCAGGTGAATATGGATAATTATGGGTAGTTATAAAAGCTTGTGTAAGTAAGTTTATTTCGTATAGGAGGCCATCAGGCCCATAGTACATGTACATATACAGGGTTACATAAATATTTCCGTGTAACAGGATATATAAAATTTAAGTTTCGCCGTTTGCTTCGTGCAACCGTTCTGCCTTGTTTAAATGAATCGATAAATTCAGTATGTCTAGCTTTTCAACTTAGCTTCATCAACTTAGCGAACATTTGTGAGGAGTTATTCGATCGGTATCTTTGATTGTCTTCACTTTTCAAACAACGGCCATAGACAAATAACACGAAATTCATCTTCTATGGAATGTAAACCTCTATTCTCACAATATTTACAAAAACGCATCTCCCTAGGAACATTTTTATATCGACCAGACTCAATTGCATATCTGTGAGCCGAACACCTGAACCTTGCCAGCGCCGATCTATAACTACATTTTAACACATTTATTTACAGTTCAAGTATAAATGTTGATTTAAAGGCTTGATATGTACTTAGTTTACTCCTTGAGGACACTGATGTGCACCAGTTTTGAAAAGCACTGTTTTTTAGAGTTTGTTTATATTGAGTGAGGAATCGAGTTTCATCTGCGACTTATTGCTGCAGCCATACCACCCGATGTCCATTTGTCATCAACAATTGTCTTACGATAGAGGCCCATATCAGTTTTTTTCCTTTTCGTCAAAATCCTTTAGCATACTGTAGCACGCTCTGGTTAATCTGCTTGTAGGCATCTTTAATATTTGTAGCCAATACTTAACACATTTTAAGTTTTGCTTCACCGCTAGTACATGGCGACCACATTCAGCAAGAGCACTTTCATTTGTGACTCGCTTTGGTAGGCCCAGGTTTTTTTTTTACAAAATGTGGTTTGCACCCCTTGAATAACATTATACGGGCTAGAACCCCATACCTCTGCTTCATACATCACGATTGGAGTGACAGTCTTATCAAATAAATATAGTTTTCCTCTATTTCGCGATTGAGATTATCCTCTGCGCGGATCTTCACCTTGTTGGTGGCACGGTTGATGTGGCTCCATTCTCCTAGGCTCGACATGGTGACAAGACTGGGGTAGCGACCCAGAGTGTTCGCCTCATATAGTACGTCAGTCGACGACTGTACCGTGGCAACGCCGCGAAGCCGTGTCAAGGTCATGATGCCCTCTTTGGCGATGTCTTTGTGGATGGCTCTTGTACATTCCTGGGCGATGTTCCAGAACGTTTGCCTCCACCCTGGTGTCAGTGGGAGATCTGAATCCATGACGGTTGCGTAGAGGGCAGCAGAACGTACAGGGAAGTAAGATAGGAGCAGCTTACTCATTGAGATGGTGGTGGCGTATGTCACAGCGGTGTCCCTGGATATCTCCCCATCCTGCAGCATTTGCGCAAAAGCAATGCAACTGACAGTTTGTAAAGCGCCCGCCACAGTTGCATTCGCTTTGTGGCATTTAGAGACCAGTTTGCCAGTGATCTCGGGGCCCAGAATTATGGATGTGATGCACGTCTTGACCTCGCATTGTGGGTTGCGCCAGATTTCTGCTCCAAACTTCTCCAACCACATGTTGGGAGGCAATTTCTCGTCTGGTTTATTTCGGACTCGAAATACTAGAGGACTAGAGTTAACGTGTTATCACGCCATGTGGCCTTCAGTGGCGGCAGCAGGTCATCCATGGCCCGCGGCACTGGGAGGCGCTCCTCGAGGGGTTGTTGTTCCTTGCTCGGCTTCCTCCAGATACTTCACAACGTCCTCCATCAGATACATCTCCGTCGTCCCGTCAATTATAGAGTGATGGAAGGTAAAGAGCAACATGAACTGATGCGGGAACTCTGTATCTGTGACGTCAGGACGTGTCACATTTGGCAAGTATACCACTCTCCATAACGGTCCAGTGTATGTTGATAAGTTTTTCAACAGTTGTTCTTCGACGAGATATTCCCAATTGCTTTCGCTAGACGTAGTTAACGGTAGAGTGAAGGCGTCCATTTCCTGGAAATAATGCTCTCCGCCCTCCTGTAAATGCCTCGCTTTCAATAGAGGATGTTTGTTGGCTACTCTGGACAGAGCTCTCTCGATGACCCGTGGTTCGACCACAGACTTGGACTATGTGTTGGAAACTAAGAGTGTGTTCTTTACAGCCTTTATCTCTTATCAAATATAGTTCGATACACTTTCCAAGAGGTCTTCGCCATCGGCCTGCATGCCACGTGACCACCGAGCGCCCTCCGGCGGAGGAGAACCACCATCTTAGCCATCAATGGGTTTATTCTAAAAGCTATTTTAGTTACCTCAATATATGAGCTTGTTATAAAATGCAGTTGGTTTTAATGTCACACACATAAATATTTCATCATCTCAATCATTCATTATGCCCTCATCATGTAATAAGGGACTAGGCACATCAGTGATACATATAGTCCATTCTGGGATGCGTAATAGTATTTTCAGAACTACAGTTAAGTTACGTACAGCTTATTGCCTTTAAGATATGTAGGATATAGATAGTGATATACCTTTGGCTCCTCCTCAACTCCGGTTAGGCGCTTCACGGGGCTGCCACCATAATCAGACACTTGACAGAGATCAAGCAAACTTCACGCTTCATGGCAGATGCATGCTTTTACAAATGCATAATATTGGTAGATATATTTCACCCACCTGGTAATTGCCTGCATTGAGATCTTTATACTTCCCGATGCTGTAATTCCACTTCTGCCACCACGTTATATCTCGAGAGAGAGAGAAGATGAACAATTTAGTGGCACTCCGGCCTTTATAAGTACTGGGACCCAGGTGGGAGGCTATGGTGTTTTTTGTATGAAACAGAAATTTGGCCTTGATATTTACAAGGTTTTAAACTGGGAACAACAAAAGGCTAGCACTCTTTGCATCAGGTGTGTTTGTCGGATCGGCAGTCATATTTTTAGGGGCGTTGACCCGCCACTGCACTGTAACAGTCGTTGACCCGCCACTGCACTGTAACAGTCGTTGACCCGCCACTGCACTATAACAGTCGTTGACCCGCCACTGCACTGTAACAGTCGTTGACCCGCCACTGCACTGTAACAGTCGTTGACCCGCCACTGCACTGCAACAGTCGTTGACCCGCCACTGCACTGTAACAGTCGTTGACCCGCCACTGCACTGTAACAGTCGTTGACCCGCCACTGCACTGTAACAGTCGTTGACCCGCCGCTGTATTACCCGACCCATCGATTAATGTACATAATTGTGAGGGGCGTTGACCCGCCACTGCATTGTAACAGTCGTTGCCCCCGCCACTGCACTGTAACAGTTGTTGACATATTGCTTGCGGAGGGGGGTGGGGTACCTGTATCCCTCCCTCTCTTGTATCCGCATTTGATTTCTATACTGTAAGCGGATTCAATCAGGTAGACGTTTCTCCAAACACCTCACGCAATCTGTGTTACTACCAAACCCTTCACAACACACCACAGCACCCATCGCCGACCCCGGCCTCACCCCACACACGTACCCCCTCCGCCCCACACACGCTACCCTCCCCTCCATCCCACACACGGCACCCATCCCACATACGGTCCCCGCCCCTATCCCCACCTCACATAGACCCCCGCCCCGCCCCCACCCACATACGGTCCCCGCCCCTATCCCCACCTCACATAGACCCCCGCCCCGCCCCCACCCACATACGGTCCCACCTTACCCACAGCCCCCACTCCTACCCTCACCTCACATAGGCCCACGCCTCCACCCCCCTTCAACCCCACATACGGTCCTCCCGTCGCCAATGCCCCCACCTTCAACACAGCCCCCGGCCCCCACTTCCACAGACGGCCCCCACCCCTACACCCACTTCACATATGCCCCCGTTCCTGCCCCCACCCCACATACGGTCCCCGTCCCTACCCCTGCCCCACACACGCCTCCCGTCCCTACCCCCACGTTACATGGGCCCCGCCCCTACGCCCACCCCACGAACGATCCCCACCCCTACCCCCACCTCACATAGGCTCCCGCCCCTACCTTCACCCTACATGCAGTCCGCGCCCCTACCCCAACCCACATACCGTCCCCGCCAATACCCCCACCCCACACACGGTCCCTCTCCGCCCAACACACGGTCCCCATCCGTCACACACTCGCCCCCCGCCCTATACCTCCACCCCACATAGGTCCCCGCCCCCTACCCGCGCCCCAGAGGCGCCCCCGCCCCCACTGCCGCCCCACTTCCGCCCCCCCCCCCCACCCACCCTACAGCGTAGGCGTGGTGATGTGGAGATAATAACTCATGGCCCAGCTCACAAGCACATCAATTGTTGAAGAAGATCGGATCTAGTTGCCGTCATGGATGCGACTCCATTCTCCAAGGCTTGCCACGGCGATCGGATAGAGATAACGACAGGGTGTCTTTATCGACAATCTGGAGGGTATTGATGCATCAACATTGCGAATCATTTTCAAGGTTTTGATGCATTTTGCGGCAATGTCTTGGTGGGTGTCTCTTGTACATTCCTGGGCGATGTCCCAGAGCGTCTCCTTCCACCCTGGTGTCAGGGGCAGATCTGACCCTATGAAGGGCAAGTAGACGGCAGTTGAACGCACAGGAAAGTAACATATGGGAGCAGTTCACTCATTGCGATAGTGGTGCCGTATTTCACAGCGGTGTCCCATCATATCCCTCCACCCTGAATGCAGCATTCGACCGAAAGCGACCCAGTTGATAGTTTCCAAAGCTCGATCCTAAAACTGTTGCATTCGCTTTGTGGCATATAGATACCCGTTTGCGAGTGATCACCGCGGGCCCAGAATCATGGCCCAGAATGCACGTCTTGACCTCGCATTGCGGGTTGCGACAGATTTCTGCTCCGAACTACTCTGGCCATATGTTGGTCGGAGATTTATCTTCTGGCTTATTCCGGACTCGCCAACAACGTCGAGTTACAATGTTACTCCACCATTTGAACTCTAAGGTCATCCGCGGCTAATCTCAGATAGCATAAAAACGTTGATTCAACATTGATTAAACGCTTCTTTCGGACATGATTAAATGGCGATATGCAACATTGATTAGATGTCAATTTTGCTCATCGAAAAAATGTCGATTCAATGTTATTAAATAACCTCATTTCGACGCTATTGTAACATTATTTCAACGGTTCATAGCAGTGTTCTATACTCAAAAAAGAAGTGGTATATTGTCTTTTACCACCCCTTGCTCGCCTGCCACAGCACCAATTTTTCATTACTTACAGACTAGAGTCTGTCACCACCTCCAAAGAAATTAAGGTTTGTTTCTGCTATAAAACTTTTCCCACATGAAAATAGGAGAATGAGAGTTACACTTGATAAAGTTCACAACCCTGAAATGGTAGTTCTAGACCTAAATTTTAATATAGAATGCGACTAGGCTGTGTCGCAGTTCACACACAGCCTAGGGTTCTGGGCTAGTACACTCGTAGAATTGATATAACCTGACAGACATAGTCGATGGCTATACGTACACGAAAATCTACTATCATAGGTATCCATTTGACGAACTTACTTTTTGAGGTTACTTCTCGCCCGTCCGCAGAAGTGCGAAATCTGGCGGTCAGGGGGTGGGGGTGGGAGGAGGATTACCAGCGTGACGCCTGGGCAGAGGAGGGGAGGGGGGAGTGTCAGGGGATTAGACCGTTCCACTGCGTGTTTGCCAAGCTTCTATGTGTCTTTTGTCAGCGGTAGGTTGGCTCTATGGCATTGTTATTCACAGAACAAACAAAAATATCGCCATAAAATTTCATTTAAGTATAATGGAATTACAGCTAATAGATCTGTATATTAAGGACAGTTAAACACAGCAGGTCGGTCTCACGTGGACACGCGAGTGCGCTCAAATTCGCGTTGAAAAGACAGTTTATACCGGCCATGTCATCGCTTTATAACAGATTATAATGGGCACATTTCGGATAAAGATGTATGTATTCTGTGAAATATATATTTCTGATTTTTAGTGTCTCTAGACAAAATAAGTTCCAGAAAGATCATTCTTTTCGCACTGAAGGACATCAGCAAACCGAGAATATGACCGTTTTCCTGCTACGCAGAGCGCAGTGAAACTCATTTGCATTCGCCGGTTGGCATTTACATCTGCTGTTTTCTTGGCTTATATCATGCCTCAATCTTATTTTTAAAGTAATATCATTTGATAGTCAAGATATTTATCAATACAAACTATGTGTGGTTTTCTTTTGGGGGGGGGGGGGGTTTATAGAAAACACCTTGTTAACTTCTCATAAACCATTCGATATTATGTCGCTATGAATCTAATCTTAACTCGAGCGCTGTAGCTGGAGTTTCCCGAAGCACAAGTATGCCAGAATTTGTGTAAATATTGTGAAGGCCAAACTGTTATTGTTATAGATGACTGTTGCCGGAGATTCTCTGACATTAGAAGCTCATATATAGATATAACATTTTGGAATGTCCCCACTTATGTAAATTTCATGCCCCTGATGACTTCAAATTGTGCCACTACTCAGCGAGGGATAGCCATGTTTGTATACACTGTTGAAAAACGCGCTCAGAAATGTTAAATGAAATTAGACATGAAGTTGCGTAATAAGTTATGATTTTGCTGTTGTTGTGCGCACCTTGTTAAACGTTTGCGTTTACGAGTTTTATTGTATTATGGGCCTGAAGGCCTCGAATTTTGAAATAAATCCAATCCAATCCAATACATGAATGCAAAGTACATGAATGCAAAGTACATGAACGCAAAGCACATGAATGCAAAGTGCATGCATGCACGGTACATAAATGCAAAGTACATGAATGCAACGTACATGAATGACCTGCTGAATACAGCATAATGCATTGTGTCCCCCATTATATACTCGCCATATATTGAGGCACACATTCCATGTATTCCATTGTTCCGTATTTCGACACGTTTAGGCTAGAACTAAATCACATGGGGGTTCTAATACTAACAGGTCATAAAAATATGAATGAGGATGACTTATATAGAATCTGATATTTTTCGGAAACGTCATGCGGCGTCGCGATCACGCTACGCAATGACGGTGGCGCTACGCAATGACGTTATTTTGACGTCGACCGATCAAAACCATGGTTTGAGTTGTAGCTCATTTAATGTCAAGTATGGGAAGATACAATTGACTTCATCACACGCATAAGACACAGGGCAAAGTACTAGAAATCATAATTTATTTAAAGCGGGTGTCCTACCTAATCTAATCGCGATATGCACCGAAAGTGTACATCTTTTGCGATTGTTCGTTATAGCAGTCTGCGAATTCTTCGATATTCGCGATATCATCATTAAGGCGCGTTTTTTCGCGCCCATCCTCCACCTTCATAACCGGACTCGGCAATGTCTTCATGGACCCACTGACACTGCCCGTTCCACCCTGGACCTCCAGCACCACCACGGACCCACTGACCCTGCCCGTCCCACCCCGGACTTTCAGCACCACCACGCCGGACCCACTGACACTGCCCGTCCCACCCCGGACCTCCAGCACCACCACGGACCCACTGACCCTGCCCGTCCCACCCCGGACCTCCAGCACCACCACGGACCCACTGACCCTGCCCGTCCCACCCCGGACTTCCAGCACCACCACGGACCCACTGACCCTGCCCGTCCCACCCCGGACCTCCAGCACCACCACGGACCCACTGACCCTGCCCGTCCCACCCCGGACTTCCAGCACCACCACGGACCCACTGACCCTGCCCGTCCCACCCCGGACTTCCAGCACCACCACGGACCCACTGACCCTGCCCGTCCCACCCCGGACTTCCAGCACCACCCCGGACCCACTGACCCTGCCCGTCTCCCCACGGACCCACTGACCCTGCCCGTCCCACCCCGGACTTCCAGCACCACCACGGACCCACTGACCCTGCCCGTCCCACCCCGGACTTCCAGCACCACCACGGACCCACTGACCCTGCCCGTCCCACCCCGGACTTCCAGCACCACCCCGGACCCACTGACCCTGCCCGTCCCACCCCGGACTTCCAGCACCACCACGGACCCACTGACCCTGTCCGTCCCACCCCGGACTTCCAGCACCACCACGGACCCACTGACACTGCCCGTCCCACCCCGGACCTCCAGCACCACCACGGACCCACTGACCCTGCCCGTCTCCCCACGGACCCACTGACCCTGCCCGTCCCACCCCGGACCTCCAGCACCACCACGGACCCACTGACCCTGCCCGTCCCACCCCGGACCTCCAGCACCACCACGGACCCACTGACCCTGCCCGTCCCACCCCGGACCTCCAGCACCACCACGGACCCACTGACCCTGCCCGTCCCACCCCGGACTTCCAGCACCACCACGGACCCACTGACCCTGCCCGTCCCACCCTAGCCTTCCAGCACCACTACGGACTCACTGACCCTGCCCGTCTCCCCACGGACCCACTGACCCTGCCCGTCTCCCCACGGACCCATTGACCCTGTCCGTCCCACCCCGGACTTCCAGCACCACCACGGACCCACTGACACTGCCCGTCCCACCCCGGACCTCCAGCACCACCACGGACCCACTGACCCTGCCCGTCTCCCCACGGACCCACTGACCCTGCCCGTCCCACCCCGGACCTCCAGCACCACCACGGACCCACTGACCCTGCCCGTCCCACCCCGGACCTCCAGCACCACCACGGACCCACTGACCCTGCCCGTCCAACCCCGGACCTCCAGCACCACCACGGACCCACTGACCCTGCCCGTCCCACCCCGGACTTCCAGCACCACCACGGACCCACTGACCCTGCCCGTCCCACCCTAGCCTTCCAGCACCACTACGGACCCACTGACCCTGCCCGTCTCCCCACGGACCCACTGACCCTGCCTGTCCCACCCCGGACTTCCAGCACCACCACGGACCCACTGACCCTGCCCGTCCCACCCCGGACTTCCAGGACCACCACGGACCCACTGACCCTGCCGGTCCCAGCCCGGACTTCCAGCACCACCACGGACCCACTGACCCTGCCCGTCCCACCCCGGACCCACTGACCCTGCCCGTCCCACCCCGGACCCACTGACCCTGCCCGTCCCACCCCGGACCCACTGACCCTGCCCGTCCCACCCCGGACCTCCAGCGCCACCACGGACCCACTGACCCTGCCCGTCCCACCCCGGACTTCCAGCACCACCACGGACCCACTGACCCTGCCCGTCCCACCCCGGACCTCCAGCACCACCACGGACCCACTGACCCTGCCCGTCCCACCCCGGACCTCCAGCACCACCACGGACCCACTGACCCTGCCCGTCCCACCCCGGACTTTCAGCACCACCACGCCGGACCCACTGACACTGCCCGTCCCACCCCGGACCTCCAGCACCACCACGGACCCACTGACCCTGCCCGTCCCACCCCGGACCTCCAGCACCACCACGGACCCACTGACCCTGCCCGTCCCACCCCGGACCTCCAGCACCACCACGGACCCACTGACCCTGCCCGTCCCACCCCGGACTTCCAGCACCACCACGGACCCACTGACCCTGCCCGTCCCACCCCGGACTTCCAGCACCACCACGGACCCACTGACCCTGCCCGTCCCACCCCGGACTTCCAGCACCACCCCGGACCCACTGACCCTGCCCGTCCCACCCCGGACTTCCAGCACCACCACGGACCCACTGACCCTGCCCGTCCCACCCCGGACTTCCAGCACCACCCCGGACCCACTGACACTGCCCGTCCCACCCCGGACCTCCAGCACCACCACGGACACACTGACCCTGCCCGTCTCCCCACGGACCCACTGACCCTGCCCGTCCCACCCCGGACCTCCAGCACCACCACGGACCCACTGACCCTGCCCGACCCACCCCGGACCTCCAGCACCACCACGGACCCACTGACCCTGCCCGTCCCACCCCGGACCTCCAGCACCACCACGGACCCACTGACCCTGCCCGTCCCACCCCGGACTTCCAGCACCACCACGGACCCACTGACCCTGCCCGTCCCACCCTAGCCTTCCAGCACCACTACGGACCCACTGACCCTGCCCGTCCCACCCTAGCCTTCCAGCACCACCCCGGACCCACTGACCCTGCCCGTCCCACCCCGGACTTCCAGCACCACCACGGACCCACTGACCCTGCCCGTCCCACCACCGACTTCCAGCACCAACCACGGACCCACTGACCCTGCCCGTCTCCCCACGGACCCACTGACCCTGCCCGTCCCACCACGGACTTCCAGCACCACCACGGACCCACTGACCCTGCCCGTCCCACCCCGGACCTCCAGCACCACCACGGACCCACTGACCCTGCCCGTCTCCCCACGGACCCACTGACCCTGCCCGTCTCCCCACGGACCCACTGACCCTGCCCGTCCCACCACGGACTTCCAGCACCAACCACGGACCCACTGACCCTGCCCGTCTCCCCACGGACCCACTGACCCTGCCCGTCCCACCACGGACTTCCAGCACCACCACGGACCCACTGACCCTGCCCGTCTCCCCACGGACCCACTGACCCTGCCCGTCCCACCCCGGACTTCCAGCACCACCACGGACCCACTGACCCTGCCCGTCCCACCCCGGACCTCCAGCACCACCACGGACCCACTGACCCTGCCCGTCCCACCACGGACTTCCAGCACCACCACGGACCCACTGACCCTGCCCGTCCCACCACGGACTTCCAGCACCACCACGGAGCCACTGACCCTGCCCGTCCCACCCCGGACCTCCAGCACCACCACGGACCCACTGACCCTGCCCGTCCCACCCCGGACCTCCAGCACCACCACGGACCCACTGACCCTGCCCGTCTCACCCCGGACTTTCAGCACCACGCCGGACTACCACTGCCAGGTTTGCTGTCAGAGCTAGCACTGGACCCAAACCATAGACCTGTTGCATGCCCCCCCCCCCCCCCCCCTGGCTTCTCTCTTTCTTGGAGCTGGGCTGCAGGGCCATGAAGTAAATATTGACATGGAGCGTTAAAGCAATATGTTCTGTAATTTTTATGTTACCAATCTCTTCTCTGTGTTAAATAAGTATTTAAATCCTGAAAGCCTGTGGGCTATCCGGAGAGAAGCAAATTTGTTCACTTAAAGTTGCATGTGGAGTTGTTTCGCTGTTTTTGAATGCCAAATTTGCGTATAAGAACACAAACCTAAGGCCTTAAGGTTCATAACAGACAATAAACACCTACCATATCGCTCACCAATTATCTGCCACTGAGCAAAACATTTCAAATTCATGAATTGTCCGCCACAAAAATGAAAACTTGTGCTGATTTGAAACGTCATAAACGTGTGTACATAAGTCCTTTACCGGTGCCACCGACAGGGGGCCCAAGCGCTAAATTATATGCGACAATAGAAGCATCCGGAGCGCCACTTTTTCTTTGGCGGTGGCCGTTGACACTGCTTGTGGTCAAACATAACATTTCCTGTTGATGTGTATTTTGGTACAGCCGTTGCAACGGTCAGCTCCACATGTAGCTTTAAGCAGAAGTTGGTAGCCGGCTTTATATCCCTGCGTGCCTGTTCGGTATTCTGTGTGATATCGTCACCCGCTCGCTCGGATGTCCACAAGCGAACTAGTCTGCAAGTGAACAGTTTTATGTTAAAATTATTATTTTACAGATTAAAGGAGATATCAAATATATATGCATCATGATTTTGAGATACTTTTAGTCTTGGCGCAAGTGCCCCCAGGCAAGCCAGCTTCTTTAAGGGCACAACGATGTTAATGGTGAAATCTTTAGACGTTAGACGGAATCAACTGTAGCCTTTTTGTAAATGTGGGCGCGTACAATTATAGTGCTTACATATTCTATATACCTTGTTCTATCTTCTGACATCAAGAAGGTGTCAACGCTAGATTGTTTTAGTCATATTTCGGCGAACAAATGTTGAAGCATGCGACTTTCCCGACCAACTGCCATGCGTATGCAGCGCCACCTGGCGAGTCCCTCCACCATTCGAACCATTTGTAGCCTAGGTCCTAAACTTTGTAACAGTCAATTACCTGTAACAGAGGGCGCTGCTCTTGTCTTAAAGTTCAAAGTGAGCGACTGACAAGACCCTCTAGCGGAGAGTCATATGCTAATGGGGAGGAGGAACCAAGTCGCATTCACAGCTATCGGGTTCTGCCCAAACCAAATATAGTAGACGATTGGTCGGGAAAAGTTGTGTGATCTAATATTTCTTCTCAAAAATATAACTTAAACAACCTAGTGTCGACACACTTTCTTGGTGTTAGATGATGGAGCAAGGTATATAGAATACGTAAACACTATGATTGTTTGAGCACACATTATAATAAAACCTACAGTTGATTCCCTACCAACGTCTAAGGATTTTAACATTGACACTGTTGTGCCCTTCGAGAAGCGGGCTTGCGTTGGGGTACTTGCGCCAACTTTTAGTCTTGATTTTAAAATGTAAATAACATAAGATGGCGCATGTGAGTACACTGTTTAAAAGTAAAAAAATGCTACTCTGTGTATATGTCGATTGCAGAATTGCGCAAATAAATGCACTTTGTCAATCTGTTCAAGTTGTTCTTCATACCTTTATAGTTCCAAAGATTTCAAATCAAGGTGAGCAACTGACATTCACTTCATGGCTCTCTCTCGTCTCTGTATGGTTCAAGGTCAGCGAGGCATGTTTCAGGGCTACCCAGTCTCAGTATGACACATACAGTAACACTATACTGGTGTAAATGTACAGTGGCCAGGTTTCAATCATCAAATTCTGTATGTTTTTCTTGCTTATCATCGGTTTCTGTAGCATATTAAATGCTGAGCTGTGTACTTGCACTTACAAATCATTTATCGGTTAACTCGATTCCCATTTTCTTATTCTAATAGTGTCTTCAGGTAGGATGCTAATTCATGTTCAATCTATCTTTGCAGAAGCAATATATGTCAAATTGCAAACAGATTGATATGCGCTGTGTTAATGAGCTCCGGGCAGAGATCATGCAGTTTGCCCCAGACAGGGAGTAAAAAAATGGAGGTAATTGATGCTGCTTACCAAGTGCAATGATTTACAATCATTGTGAGTTCACATGCTGCAGAAATTATACCGTTAAATGTGTGCTTGTGAATAAAGGATTTAATGATAGCTCACATGTATGCCACTAACTGTAACTGACCACTGCTTGCCTTTCTTTAATGTGCTTTAGGTGCCGTCGATGTGCCGTCGATGAAGAATCCTGAAGCTGAATGAGAGTTGAAGTTGATGTTGAAGCTGAAGTTGATGAAAATACAGTAATACAGAAGAATGGTGATGAAAAGCCTAATTGTGCCCTCTAGTGTCTCCCTTCCCCAAATTTGAGGTGCCTCCCCTCCCCTCACTTGGGGTTTCTCCCCTCCTTTAACTTATGTGTCCCCCTTCCCCTAACTAATTGGCGTAATGGCCTGTCAACCACGCGGTAACGTCGGTATAAGGACGATTAACACTTGTTATACGGTATGTATTGTTGCAATGGCTTGTCAACCACGCGGTAATGTAATTATAAGGACAGCGTTAAAGTTGTTACACAGTTTGTATTGGTGCCATGGCCTGTTAACCAAGCGGTAATGTAATTATAAAGACTGCGTTTTAAGCCTGTTATACGGTTTGTATTGGCGTAATGGCCTGTCAACCAGGCGGTAATATAATAATAAAGACGTTAACAATGTTAAGCACTTGTCTGCTTCATTTCTGTGAGTGTACCATCATGTTCGTTTAACGTTCTGGGGAGGTTGGCTCGTAATATTAAAAAAACATTCTCTCGAATATTACCAAAAAATATTCCGGGAATGTTTTTCAGGAAAGTTTTCTTAATATTCAGGGAATGTTTTTCGGTAACATTCCCGCAACATTGGCGGAATATTCTTCAAATATTTTGTTAATATTCTCTGAATATTCCGCCAATGTTACGGGAATATTACCAAAAAACATTCCCTGAATATTAAGAAAACTTTCCCGAAAAACATTGGCGGAATATTTTTTGGTAATATTCCCGTAACATTGGCGGAATATTCGGAGAATATTATTTTGTTACCTGGGCTGTAGCTGGCTTTCTGAGTTCGCAACCAACGCTGCGTCGTCAGCGAATAGCAGTTCTCTTATTAGCAAGCGCCTCCGCTTGGACTTAGCGTGCAATCTTGAAAGATTGTACAGTTTCCCATCAGATCTGGTGCTCAAGTAAACACCCTCCGCATCCTCATTAAATGCGTGAGAAAGAAGCATAGAGAAGAAGATGCCAAATAAAGTTGGCGCAAGAACACAACCCTGCTTCACGCCATTTCTGACTTGGAAGCTCTCGGACGTTGCTCCGTCGAACTGTACTGTGCTGAACGAGTGTTTATGAAAGGAGCGGATAAGGTTAAGTATTCTGCGGGGGCAGCCAATAGACTCCAAGATATTGTACAAGCCAGATCTGCTGACAGTATCAAAAGCCTTGGTAAGATCAACAAAAGCAAGCTAGTAGAGGGGCTTGTGTTGTTCTCTACATTTCTCGCAATCACAGCGCAGATTGCGATACCGATCACTCGCTTGTCGGGAGCAGGGTAAGGATTACCCCTAGGAAAATGTATACCACTAAACATCAATCTCAATCTCGGATTGTCTCACTCGGCACGCAGGAGAGCGACAAGCGTCGTCTCTTTCGGCAAACGTTGGAGCAGACGCTGCCAGCAAAACAGCAATCTTCTGATGTAGAAGTATGCTGGGCGACGCTGCGCTCTGCCATTTACGGCGCTGCGTTGACATCGTTCAGGAAAATGAAATCTGTCAACAAGGATTGGTTCGCCACTTACTCACCAGAGATGGAACCTGTTATTGAAGCCAAAAATGAAAAATACATGCAACACAATCAAAATCCAACAAGCACGTCTCTGTTACAGCTGAGGCTGGCGAGAAATACAGTACAAAAAGCAGCGCGTTATTGCGCCAATCAGTACTGGATAAATCTTTGCGAGGAGATCCAGGAGGCGTCTGATAGAGGGAATATGCGGGCAATGTATACCGGAATTAAGAAAGCCATGGGCCCAAAGAAAAGCGGGCTTGCCTGGGGGCACTTGCGCCAAGGCAAGGTGTAGCCCTGGTACGTACGCGCCTCTGACCACGCCCGTAAACGGAGCAAGCCTGTCTGACCACGCCAGTAAGCGGAGCAAGGTGACCTTTCTCTGTTTACGGGCGTGGTCAGAGAGGCATGTACCAGGGTTAGGTAAGCAACAAGTCGGTCGAAGGGGGTCGAACGTAAAGATTGATCACAAACATCGCTTTTTCGGGGGTCTCACTATATAAAGAATTAAAAGACGTGTCTTTTCGCGAAAAGACACTATCTTGAAAAAAGACAGCGTAAATGCCAATAAACCCCGATTTGCAGCTGCTGATCACGCTGATTTGGTTACTAATGTCTTTACTGCTCGCAAGAATGAAAAATATTGTTTAATCGGGTTCATATTATTGTTTCACCAATATTTCAACACGGACGCCGTTTAGCCATCTGTGGGCTGTTGTCTTTTCGCTATAGGCCTAAAGTCACTCTCTGCCTTCGACTCACTCCGCTAGGGCTCCATTATCATATATCGCCGCGATTATATCTCTGTTATCGTCTAAGTCATCAATGCATTTTCACACTCGCTCGCCAGGGCCGCGCTGCGCAAATTGATAGGAAAAATGCATCGCGCATTTCTACAAATTAGTGCTAGGACCCAGCCTAAGCCTAATAATACATAAAATCAGGCGATGAAAAGAAAGAGTTCTGTCACAATTATGACTCGAAAGGGTACAAGATGTTTTGGGTGTATTAAATACACAAAGCTCGTTATTTTGATGTTTTATTCTTGAAAACTATATTGTTGCAGAAAATTACAGCTGATTTGACCGTTTTTCAAGAATCTTGAAAATGCCCCCGTCCGACAGGAGCGGTAAAAGCGGAGCTTGCGTAGCGCCACCGTGCGGGGAGCTTGGCCTAAAGTGAGACAGCTTTTTCGGTATTTAGCGTTGCTGGGATGACGTCATATATTGGTATTCCCCACAAATACATGAAATAAGGATGGCGGCAGAAGACAAGCTTCGTGTTTTCCTTGATATTTCTATCGGAGGGAGAGATGGTAAGGAGTGTGCAACAGGTTGCAACAGAAAGATTCAAGCTTTGTCTAATTTGTCAAGTGCATGTTCGACTGTCTTCTCGAAATAACATTGATTTGCGGGGTCGAAATAACTGGTTTGGCGTAAGAATAGAACATTATTATAGGCTATCATGTTATTAATGCTTTTCTATTTGAACACTTTCTTTTTGATCACTTTCACGATTACATAACACACTGCCTTTGAATTGCATCCTGTTAATGGTGCTAATCCCTGGACCCCACCGCCTTCTACCCCTCCCCATTTCCTTTACCTGTTACCCCCATCCTCCCCCGTAGCCAACTTCATCAGTGGCCAGGTTAAAGCGTGGCCACAGCTTTACGCTTGCCGAATAGTCCACTAATTGTCCATGTCAGTGCCCTCACTCCTCAGTATCCCTGTCACCAATCACAGCAGAAGCATTTGAGCATTTTTGCAAATCTTCATGGAGCCTTCATTCTGATATATTTTATCTATGATTGCAATTCTCATTACCCCTTTATTTAATGCTAAGCAGAATGATTGAAAGGCATAACAGCCGAGTCGCTCTCATCACCCTCTACCATGGGTGGAGGGGGAAAAGGGGGGCTGGTTGGGGTTGGTCGAGCCTAAGCAAATTAGTCCATGCCTCGTCAATTAAACTGTCTCGTGATGGAACCTGCCCCAGCCATGCCGATCTGCCTAGGGGGTTTACAAATTTTATATTGATTGTAATAATAATGGGATCATTTTATGGTTAAGCCTACATTAATTAATAATTATTAATATTCATTTATTAATAATAAGCTAGTGTTTCATATTTCTTTAGATTAAGATCCTTTTAAAATTTAGTTTCAGTTACTACTTAACACTTTATTTTAATATGTATCCTTGCAGCTGGAAGGATTGTTTGTGAGCTATTTAAGGATATTGCCCCAAAGACAACAGAAAATTTCCGGGCCTTGTGTACAGGAGAAAAAGGAAACAGTACAAGTGGAAAGCCCCTTCACTTCAAAGGATGCCCATTTCACAGAAGTAAGTTTGCTACTGGTAGAAAAGTAAACCTAAGTCATTTGAGTAGAAGCAGAACAAAGAAGGATTGTTGGTAAAATAGGGGTGTACCAGAACAAGCAATGTCTGTTACTTCAACCCTGTTCCTTCCTTCCTAGTTATGCTCTATTGCTGAAATGGTACCAAAAGAGTGTGACTGTATCAATATATAAAGTTGTTTTGATATCTCTTCACCCTTCTGGAAGGGTGAAGAGATATTGTAGGATATATATTGTGGACAAAGTAGTACCGGTACTGAGGTGAAGGTAATCACAGTTATCCATACTGTTATTTATATAAAGACATTCATTTTTCACTTTCATTTTATTCATTTTGGTATGAAGTTTTCTTTTGTTTTAAATACTTGGGACTTTTTCTTGTAGTTATCAAGGATTTCATGATTCAGGGAGGAGACTTCACCAACCAAAATGGCACTGGGGGAGAAAGTATTTATGGAGAGAAATTTGAAGATGAAACCTTTGAGCGAAAGGTAGGCCACTGGTCAATCATTATTCAACCTGTATTTGGGGCATGTTTTATGTGACCCCATTTCATTGTCCTGGCAAGTTTCTGGGCCAAGTATTGGTACAAGTGTGCACCGGTAAGCCTGCTTCTCTAGGCTAGACAGGCGGGCTTGAGGGGGAAACTTGTGCCAAGGGGAGTATAGCCTTCAAAACTGGCCTAAACACCGACATTTAATATTGCTATGATACAATTTTTTCTTAAATATTGCCAGTAGTTCACAGCTGAACACAGTCGTAATCAATAACCATTTGCTATAGGACTTACCTGTATATTGGTCAATTTGTGCCTCATTAACCTACATTGTCTGTGGTTTGTCGGTTAATTGTCAAAGAAGAAGCCTTTGGACTGGTCACATAACAACCTGGAGCATGAAATCCATTCCATTAAAGTTACTTATCCAGCTCTTTCCTGCCAAAACTAAAGAATTAAAAATCAATCCTTGAATCGTCCAAAATTTCTTTTCTCCATATTCCACGCTTGACAGACTGCCAAATGGAGTCTCTTAGCCTTGCCTGTGATGTCAGTTAATAACCACAGGTCTTCAACTTAGAGGTAGACGCCATGTACAGCTCCATGTACAGCTGTTTGTCTCCTGCCCTAATTCTTGATACTTGACCTTACGTGACCGTCGTTATGTTGCAGGTTGTGGTATACAGTCGGACCTTGTGAATTAAGCCTAAACTTTTGGTTACACCTACATTAATGTTTGATGACGAATATATCTGATTGAAGGATTCAGAAATCCTTGGTGTGCCTTGCATGACAATGACCGATTGTTTAAGTGTCATACATGTATCTGTATTCTAGACGTACATGCGGCAACGGTAACTTTTGTAATGCTTCACTCCTGTTGTAATGCGATTAAAGGGGGCAGTTACAATTGGGGATTTACGAAGTCTGACTGTAATATATTTTTGGTGACTTTACCCCGTGAGTTCAGCATGACGTTCCCGGGTTGCTCAGCATGGCCAACGCAGGACCCAACACGAACGGCTCCCAGTTCTTCATCACCACTGTGGCCACACCGCACTTGGATGGCAAGCACGTCGTTTTTGGCCGCGTGATCAAAGGCCTGGATGTGATGCGTGAGCTGGAGGAGCAGGAGAAAGGAGAAAACGACAAGCCCGTCAAGGTGGGACGTCCGCCACATGCCCGTGTATTATAAGATAACATAAAGTAGGGCCAATCATTGTTTCAGCGCAACTAACCACTCGTTATTTATGATTTCCATTTTGCGGACATGAACGATGGGACCATTATCTATGTCGTCCGTTCCCACATCCAATTGCAGTGAGATGTCCGTTTTACAGTGTGGAAATCTTATTCATGCAGATCCTTCTCCCGTCTTAGCAAGAATTATTTTCCAAGTTTTGCTAATTTTGTCGCACGCATGAGAACATTTTACTGCTGCCATCGAGGTCTTGTCATGGCCATGGCATGCAATGCCTCAAAGAGACGTTAGAGTGATTGATCCTGTGTCTCATCGACAGGACTGTGCTATCTCGGACTGTGGCGAGCTGGCGCCGGGAGAGTCCGACGGCGTCCCTTTGGATCCAGAAGGCCTTGGGGATAGCTATGCCGGATACCCAATCGATGCCACGGGGGTCGACTTCAAGGACGTGAGTGGCACTAATGCCTTCTCCGCCCGCCAGGGAGGTGGCCCTGTGTACAAAAGTGGCCTAAAACACCAATTCATATAATATAATAATAATATAATAATAATAATTTTTATTGCCATGAAGAGTACACAAAGCCATTCCCGTCTGGGCACTGCATGAAGGCTCTGTGATACTGAATGCAATGGTGCCGGCCTGTATGTACTGGGTAATCGTATATTTTATGGTAAACAAATAATGTTTTATGTTCTATTATAAAATGACTGCAGTTTACGTTTATGGGAGTATTATGTGCGGTACTCAGCACAGGAAACCGAAACTGAAGCATCGGTAGTTCTAAAGTTATTTGTTATGGAATATTGTTCGATATAGCACCCCCGCTCCCCCATCTTCCCCTACCCCGGTGTTAATGCTTCTATTTGTGCTTAATGGTTTACAGAAGGCGCAAATTATCGAAATTGCGAAGACAATTAAAGAGGCTGGCAACCATTACTTCAAGAAAGCCGATTATGCCTTAGCGAATAAAAAATACAATAAAGCCATCCGGTAAGATATGACCGTATAGTGTAACCGTCTTCTAGACTATTGAAAGATACGATTTAAGTTTCTAACTATTCTTCCAACTGACTAAAATTTGGAATGTACATTACGGTAACCAATATGCAAGTCGCTGATATTTCAATACTACGTGTTTCACCAGTCGTGGCCAAAAGGATTACTTTTATCGAGCTATGCAGTGTGTCCCAGGATGTGATTGGAGTGTATTATTACTAATTAGACTTTTTTGAAGTTTAAAATTATAACTTTTGTATTAAGCACCTGTTTATCTTTGTTTTATATTGCGCGTTGGGTGGTGGTTTCCCCTTGCAGTGATATTTGTGTTGGATCATTTCGATAACGACACTTATATCTTACAGGTACTTGAACCAAATGAACGAAGAGTTACAGCTGAAGGGTGATGAAGAAAAGGAGTTCGATCAAGGCTCTGTGCTTCCCTTACTTCTGAACATGTAGGTCTCAATCTCACTACAACGTTTCATACATATTTCATCCAACGGGTTTATATATTATTATTTACAACACCAGAATTGTTTATGGGTAGATATACTGGAATTTCATTGCCACAATGAGTTGTTAGCGAAATGAAATGAAGGCCAGACTCCAGTACTGAGTACTCCGGGACCTGTCGATTGCAGTTTGTATGTGATTAACATGACATTCTGGTTAGCGTGGTGGTTTGCTGGCGCATTGGGTCTGCCAGTAACTCCTCAGATCCACAGACCCTGGTTCGATCCTCGATAAGAACATGTTATGGCAGAAGTTTGTGTCTACGGATTTCGTTATATGTCACATATCCCCATGATGCCATTGAGAACCCAACATGGTCCCTGGGTCCGCCATGGCCCACGTGTGCGTCAATGTGACCAAAAAAAGAAATTTACTTATTCGTCACTAATTGTGATAAGCATATTCAGTAGGTAATTATTTTACAACGACTTAAACAATGGTTCGATAAATACTTAAATCACGTTATTTACTTCTGCTGCATTATTTTAACTTACCAATCAATAATATTGTGTGTCGTCTTATGTAATGTTTTGTATTGCGTTGTAGAGCCGCCAGTTGCTTGAAGCTTCGGGACTATGAGAACGCGACAGAGAACTGTGAACAGGTCGGCACCGGTCGCTTATTCACCTTACGTGTAATCAAAATTTTAAATTCTGGATTGCCATTGTAGTGTGTTGATGAGTACACACAGCAATCTAACACCTGCCGATATTGTCTCCCGCTGCCTCACAATGTGATGTACATTTAATATATGTCAGTGTCGTGGGCGGGGTACAGGTATCAGGCATGGGGAGATTACATTGCAAATGTAATCGATTACGATTACTTGGAAATTTCATGATTACGATTACAGGAAATATGAAAGTAATCGATTACATTGAAAGTAATCGTGATTACAACCGTGATTACTTTCTATGTTTTTAATAAATAAACGCTGGACTAGACTAGCGGGGCCACAAATATGAACACTGGGCAGTTTGGTTGGGAGAGCGGCGGATTTCTCATCATAGGGCTGCATTCAATTCCAGACGGGAAAATTTTGAGGGCATTTGCTGCGTGTTACAGCCCACGTTAGTCACTTTTCCTAAGAACTCGATCGTAATGAGTTACTAAGACTAATCAAAATACTAGTATAAAAGTTATTATATTAGATATATTAAATAATAAGTTTAGTATAAAAAACACAATAATATTTTGGATACAAATCCGCTGCATATATTATTATCTTCCTTAGAACGTGGGGGTGGGTAACAGAACTTTTGGCCTCTATGTTAAAGGGCAGGTAAGAAAGGAAGCCACAATGCTAGAGGACAGGGGGATATCCGTACATTGCCGCCCCCCACTACTAAACCCAGTCGAGTTCGTGTTCTAACAGCACTTCTTTCAATTCATGTATGCAGAGAACAATAACGCAAGATACAACCCCATCCCATCACAGCCCCCACCCACCCACTCCCAAGAATACAGGTGGCACAGGACCATCCCTAGTTATTCAATGCAAACAAGATAATTATGGGATTAGAAGGTCCACTTTCGGGTACCCAGCCGGCTTAATTTGTTATATCTGGTTATGTCTCGGGGAGAGGCACAAAGGACCGGAAGGGTAAGGATGTTTGGAAGTGGGGGGGGAGGGGTGCATCTCTACAGAAAGACATTAATGGTACTATCGACATAGAAAGTGTGACGCTCAGTTTGGAGACTAAAGCCGCCTGAGTGAACTTATTAAAGTAATCATCAAAAGTAATCATGATTACGATTACATTAGCAATGTAATCGATTGTATCGATTACTGATTATGATTACACCATGTCTGACAGGTATCTAACTAAATGTGGATTAAACAAGCTGTGAATGATTTGTTGGATCGTGTTCATTAATTTGAATATGTATTCAACCTCGCCTCTTCTATTTTTATTCAGGCTCTCGACATAGATCCCCGAAACACCAAGGCGATCTTCAGACTGGCCCAAGCCTTGGAGGGGTGTAAAAGGTGGGATGAGGCCATGGTAAGTATTCCAAAAATCGTCTGTTTCCTTCTCTGTATTTTGCTTACTTCTTCTTCAATATATTGAGTACACATAATTTAGTGCATCAGTTTAGAAGTTACGCTGATCAGCAAATGTAACTGACGTCATTTATCCAATAGAAAGCTGAATATGCCCATCACATATGCCCAATAACAGGATAAAAACTGAGATCAGTTTATGGATTTGGCGTATATCATAATCTTCTATATAAACTTTCTCTCCGTTTGGCATGTTAGGCATATGTAATGGAGCATAAGCAAATAATTGTAGCATTGCTCTTTCCATGGACGTGTTGCCTGGCTACATTATCGAGCTCTAATGGTACAATTGCTAATAGGTGTAGGAATCAACAAACATTGGCTGGCTACAGGAGACGATGAATATGCAGCGCGCCTTTTTTTTAGGTACTAGGTAATCACGTTGTCTGTTTTTTGTGCGACGATTTGACATGATTTTGCTATTTGCTTTTAGCGGCTGACATGTTATCTTACGGTATACCATTCACACTTCTTCTTTTAACGGAATGTTGTATGCTTTATTGTACAGAAACAACTCAACAAAGCCAAGGAGTTGGCGCCCGATAACAAAGGTACGCAAGCTACAACCGCCCAAACATATGCAACTCACGCAATTTTGTTAAATTCCTTTTCCTTTTATTGGAATATGTATACATTCATCAATGTAGTAAGTATAAATGTCGAAAAGTGACCATCATTTGTGTGAGATGGTAATCATGAAGGACAGGGCTACTCTCTATGACATTGTGAACATAAACGACCGCTCTCCTCTTTGTGAGATAGTGTACTTGAACGGCCCTCTCTTTTTTTGTGAGAATAACCCTGTGTGTGAAATAGGGTACCCGCAGGAGATAAGACGAACGATCGACTGCTCTTTTCTTGTTATAGAAGACGCACGAACCACTTTATTCCGTTTGTGATATCAGACGCACAGCGACTGTTCTTCTCTATGTGAGATACGACGCACGAACGACTGCTTTTTTTTGTGTGAGATAAGACGCATAAACGATTATCTTTTCTTTGTGATAAAAGACGCACAAATAACTGCTCTTCTCTTTGTGATAGAAGACGCACGAACGACTGCTCTTCTCTTTGTGATAGCAGGCGCACGATGACTGCTCTTCTCTTTGTGATAGAAGACGCACAATGACTGCTTTTCTCTTTGTGATAGAAGACGCACGAACGACTGCTTTTCTCTGTGAGATAAGACGCATAAACGACTAATCTTCTCTTTGTGATAGAAGACGCACGGACGACTGCTGTTCTCTCTGTGAGATGAGATGCACGAATGACTGCTCTTGTCTTTATGAGATAACTTGTGGGGGAGGGGGGAGGGGGCTACCGCCTCTTCGCGAGACAGTAAACAAATTGCGAAAACATAATAAGTCGATTTTTATCAGAACTTACCGGACTTTTCTAAATATAAAATCTCTCCAACGACAATTTTCTCCTTGAGTAACGACTTTCGAAATATCTTGAATAAATTGGTGTTTATTTCTACAGTTGTGGTAATTCCATGTAACCGTTGCAGCCATTCAGAAGGAGATTCTCAAGATCAACCAGGCTTTAGAGAAAGAGAGGAAACAAGAAAAACAGATGTACGCCAAAATGTTTTCTTGATGCGCGTGCCACATTGTGTACGGATGTACCTCTACAAAGGTTACTTCCCGTCGTGGCTGGACTGTCAACTGTGTTGTGTTGTCTTCACTTGTGTAGTGCCGTATCATTCCTAAAGACGGCCTCAATGGTCCGCATACAGTTAGCATGAGTCAGACAATATATGCAATGATATGCGATGTAGATAGGCATACTAGGTATGGCTTCACTTCCCTGTTCCTCTGAACGTGTCGTGACTTCTATTGGCTGAGCAGGTGATGGAAATACACTTCCGAACATCATAACGCCAACGGTGTAGGTTTGTGTACGACAGCTTATGCTGAAGGCTGGCGCATGCACTTATGCATTAGTTATTCTGCGATCTTTGTGATTAAATTTCGTAGTACGTAGTACCCCTATTTTAACGGTCCATATGGTCGAAATTTAATAAGGTATCATTGCTGATATTACTTAACAATTTTATATATTTGCGATATAAGGAAATAAAAAAAATTCCATGGGCTTGCTGTTTTCTCATATTTTGTTATTTGAGAATAAATAAGTGTTGCGTAGAAGTTTTTATGTTTGCTGAGTATCGCGTATTAATTAGCTTTGATACTTTGGCAAATGAGGGCACCCTGTCACTATGAACTCCCGTACCGTTACCATTTGTAACAAATTGGCCTGCCGGAAAGCTATTATCTAACTTATTCTCTTGAATGAACAGTATATCTAATGCCCCTTTCGCCAGAGCTTGGCTTAGTGGTCCGAATTTGTGCCGGACAATGTTAATGTTAATGTGGGCTATCTTAAGGTTTTTAACATTTCGTTGATGAAATGGGGTGAGCACAGATAATTCTTCGTCTGATTCCATAGTTTTACCATCACACATGGGCCCTTTATTTAAAGCGTCAGTATGGCTAGCAAGACGATAACACTTTTGGAAAGGCAACGCGCAATGTGAGCAAGGTATTTTCACGCGGCGCATTGGCGCGATATGCTGTTATTCAGTATGTTGGATTCAGACGCGCCCCAAAAGCGCATGGCACTTCCCAAAGCGCGCGGAGCCTTACCTGCGGACGAAAACTTCCATTATTGAGAGAGAGCGGAAACTTGTGGAATCAAATATGACGCCGAAACAGGTCATTAACATTGTGGATACAGACACTGAAGAGCCATCGTGTCTTGCGTCACCCAGCGATGGGCCACGCAATCGTCAACAACTATATAATGTGAAGAAGAGAATCGGCACAATATACAAGGCAATGAAATCAAGGAAGAGTGGTAACGCCAAACTTGTCCCGTGTCCTTGCTCAGATGGATAACGGAAAGTTCCTAAAAAATATCGACTGCGCAAAACGTGAAAACAATCAGCGAATATTTCCTAAGACGTTTGCTGCCACTGGCAACTGTTTGGAGTGGACAAAAAAAATTGTACACCAGGTTCTCTTCACAAATATCAACCGGGATTTGACATGACCTTCAAGGTCCTTATTATGCCACGCGTCTGACCTTTCCTCACCCGATGTTTGTGCATAAATAAGATCCATTAAAACATCCAACCATATTTGCTGCTTTCATGACGAGCACTTCCCGGCAAAAAGATGCTTACCAATATCTTGCCAATCAACTAAAGACAAGAGGAATCGAACCTCCAGCGTATGAGACAGATGGAATGGAATGGAATGTTGGTGTTTTAGGCCACTTTTGTGCACATACAGGCTAAATTGGGCCAAGGAACCTCCCGAGACGATGAAGGATGAAGGAATGAAACATGCCCCAGATTAGGTGCCCGAGCCCGGATTCGAACCCAGGACCTATTGATCTGCGGTCTAGTGCGCTAACCACTACACCAGGGAGGCCCCCTATGAGACAGATGGAGAATTGGCAATGGAAATAGGCATGGAAAGCGTGTTTCCAATCGAAGGGACTTCGCCAGGGAAAAGAAGTATTCGTCTGCGTTGTTTCAATCACGTCAAGATGATATGATGTTGACACTGAAGAACCTCGGAGTGACAAATCGCTCAACAATTGTCACAGGTATCCTAGACAGTGAATATGCAGGCAAGAGAACCGCTGGTCTTGTTGATATAGCGATAACTTTCATGGTGATTTTGAGCGACTTGCACAGACATAGCCAATTAAATTAAGATGATATGATGTTGACACTGAAGAACCTCGGAGTGACAAATCGCTCAACAATTGTCACAGGTATCCTAGACAGTGAATATGCAGGCAAGAGAACCGCTGGTCTTGTTGATATAGCGATAACTTTCATGGTGATTTTGAGCGACTTGCACAGACATAGCCAATTAAGTTCAAGGGACATTTGGAAACAACAAAATTAAGGATACGACCTTTGAAGGATACATTGTTATGTTGCATGGGCAAAGATATCCGAGTAGCCTCAGGGTTAGGAAATCCTCCCAACAAATACCACAATCAGCGTGCAGAAAGCATGAACAATGTGTTGAAGGAATCTCTGGGAAGTTAATTTGTGGATCAAGCAACTGTACAAGATCGCGTGTATGCAAATTTAGTCATACCACAAGAGAGCGAATTAATCAAGGCCATTTATAGTCATGGCGAATATCGCCTAGCTTGCCCATGCCCTAGCTTTGCTCATCTTCAAATTCCTGCTCATCAGTGGAAAACAATGACGGAAGAGCAAAGCGCCTGTGAATTCAGAAAGTACTCCGATGTAACGAACAAAAAGAAGAGCATGTACCAGTTATAACGCAAAACTTGTCAATACAACCTAAAGACTGCCAGGGTAGGGCCCCTGAGGGGGGGTAGCCATGTCGCGTGTCGATTTTAAGAAAAGGTCCATGTCGCGTGTCGATTTTAAGAAAAGGTCCATGTCGCGTGTCGATTTAAAAAAAAGTTCCATGTCGCGTGTCGCTAAGTCTTATGTCGCATGTCGATTCTGAGGCAATCCCAATGTCGCGTTGTCGAATTTTAAAAATCGCCGTGTCGCCGTGTCGAAAAAGCCCCTCTGGGGCCCTAGGGTGTGTTAGTAGATGTCCCACATGTTGGTTGGTTATTGAAGACGGTTTAACCACTTTTGGTCATATCGCGTCAATGGGAGAAGGAAGGGAGAGTGGAGCCATGTCACCGGGAGTAACCCCCTACTCTTTACGAAGAAAGACATGGGATCTTTATCCTGCGACCACATAGACATGGCCACAGCAGGGCTCGAATCACCGACCCACGTGCCGTTAGGCTCTCAGGTGACCAGAGCACTAAATGCGAGCGCTCTAGCCCACTGAGCTGTCGCGCCGGCCCCTCCCACTTCACGTGGTCCATGAGCTATGGAACCAAGCAGCAACAGCTTTGTCTACGTACCCCATCAGTGAGCACCAGGATGGTGCCTATCTTGTGAGTGACCATGATTCAGCTCACATTATAAAACGATCGGGTGATAGATTTCAGTGTCAGTGTCAAAATTACAGAAAGCTCAATATTTGTTCCCACATCCTGATCGTTGCGGATCAAAAGTTATGCCTAATCGATATTTTAAGGCAATATTCCTATAACCCCTCTGAAGCTATACAGAGGCACAAGCCACCAAGTGCTGGAGAAAAGAGGGTGAAGAAGAATAGAAAAGGCACCCAGAATAAGGTGATGAGACCGATTGAGGAACTACTTAGTCGCTCTTGCCTGAAAGAGATGGTGTCGCTGAAATCAATGTGAAGGTCAAGCACCCATTCCAGTTTTCCGAGATCTGGCACATTGGCGACCCCTTCTGTTTGATGTATGTAAGCTCAATCAAGCGCAATAGGTCTTTTTGTGCAAGCTGTAGCTGCTTGATAAGATGTAATATGATGTAATATTTTCGCATCAGGGGAGATACCTGTGTCCCTCGCGTGATGGCGATGATAAGGTGCAGGGGAAACCGACCCACAAATATAGATGGCTGCGAGATATTATTGTCTAAAGCGGGAGTGTGTGTTGCAGCGGCATCCTTATTTTTGGGTCGGCCTTATAATAACCGAGGGCGTTCGGCTAGAAGGTGTACAAATAATGCTCTTGAAAGAGCGGCTTCAATTTGAGTAGTATAACTATGTATTAGTTCAGTATTAGATATGTGCTATGCCTTTTCGCAGTCAGCTGGCGAATGACTTCCTCGGCTGTGTATGTATTTACTTGCGATCAATTCATAATCAGGAGTTAAGTCGGTTACGACCAAAAAAATCAAATGGAGTTGCTTAAAGTTATGTTAGCAACAACATCCACAGCGTACTGCTGTGAAAGTACGTTTTTATATATTTCCCAAAAAGCCATTTGTATCGGCAAGTTGAGAAAGTGCATATACCATTTACTTGCCACTGACTTTTCGAAAGTAAGGAATACGTATTGTTACCACTTATTGCCAAATTCACTCGTCGTTGAATAGGAGGTGTCCAGTATGCCAAGTAGTTCTATGCACAACGGGTAGGTATGAACCGTTCACGCACGGCTTCGAACATTTCATTTCGCTACAATAACAATTTTAAGAAAGCCTAATTGCAGTTTTAATAATGAGTAAAATCATAGATTTTTCCGTTTCTTGTCTTTGAATACTTTCAGCTACGATTGTCAAACTTCGCATGTTCATGTTAACCAAACCGTGCCAAACAACTTATAAGCGACGCGCCTCTTCTTTAATTAATATAAAGGTTACCCAAGACCCAATGGTCAAGGTCACCACCTTGACTAACTAAATGCCTAGTGGTCGGCTGTGTCTCGAAAACTAGGCGACATCTGATCACCAAACTTGTCTTATGTAAAGAGTATAGAGATGACATAGCATATATATGTATAGATGTATAAAGATGATATAGCATATATACCACATCTTGTCTTGAAGCCGAAGTGCACAACATAGGTATACTGGAGCGCGGGGAAATTGGGGGTTCGAACCCGACTTTTCTAATTTTGAAGCTATTGCTTTTCCATTTTTACAAGACATTGGGGCCTACTATAAAACCTTATATGTCATTTTCTTTTCAATATTAACCGTAGACTTTGAAATTGTATAGAACAAGGTAGAAATGTATTGCCCGTTATCCTACCTTAACCACCCGGCCAGCCCCTCCTTCCCGCCAGTACACGCGCGCACGAAGGCTTTCATGCGCTGCACTGGCGTCTGTGATAACCCAAAACGTCCGACTGTCCAAAACGGATCAGGATCATGACTTTCACACCTTTGACATAATGCACAGTTAGACGCCGATTTTTGTCCAAGCACAACACGATCATCAAAGAATAAATATGTCCCCAGATTTGTTTCATATTACCCTAATCTTGCAATAAATATCGTTTTAATGGCCCGGGTAGATCTATAGGTCCAGAGGGTGTGACAAGTCACATAACGAGCAAAGAGGCCAAGGCTGTAACGTACGGCTAACGCTTTGTCCGTGCCTTGTTACGCACCGTTCCCATACTGAAGCTCACAGGTCCGCCCTCCCCCCCCCCCCCCTCTCCCCAGCTTCTCATGAAACCTCAATGTTATTCGTATATCGCTAACTAAGAGCTACAAGACGAGCGTATCGCGGCTTCATATCGGCAGATTGTGTAGGATCGCAACGTCAAGTTAGTTTGTTCTTAGTTATGTAGGACGTTTTGAGCAGTTGGACGTTTTGGGCCCCAACAGGTGTCCACCCTTTCACCCTTCCTCTCATCAACTCGCTGCCCCTCCACCCCCCTCTATACAAAACCAAAACACCGAAACACACAAAGATAATCTCCAGTTAGCTAAGACGTATCATGCGGGAGGCACGGGCAAATCGTCATCATTTTTGCTCCTGTTTCGTTTGGTTCGGTTCCGCTATATACTTACATTAACACATGATTGATCAGAAAGGCTTACATGAATAGGGGATTGTCAAAAATACGTGGTTTAATTCTCATATTTGACTGGAGCTGAGACATGCATTCGCCGAAAAAAAGTAAAAGATATGAAGGATATTCCCTTGGGCTGTGATACGTACAGGGCAAAACGTTAGAAAGGCTATTTATACGTTGTCCCGCAAACCGATCCCGTAAACGTATCTATGTAGGTCAGGATACACCCCGAGTTCTAATGACGTAATTGCTCATCGGGTTACGTTTAGGGATACGTTCAATTAAAAACGTAGTGCAATAACTCCCTATTGAGTTAGCGTGGGCGGATACTCCTTTTGACATCATTAAAAAATCATTGAACGTGGTTTATTCCAAATAGCAGTGACATAGCATTGGCAAGTCAATAAATGCATCAGGCTCCTATTTGTTCAAGACTCTCACCAACAAAATTTATGCAAATACACTGGGTATGTTTTTTAACCTAGGCTAAATGTAACCCTCTCATTTACTTATTGCGTAATCGATTGTCCGGCGAATATTATTTGAACAGTGTGCACAATAAACGAAGTGATAATATTTATCGAGCTTTGAGGCTGTATAATGGTGCATGTATAGGAGGGGCGTGTTCCACATATCTTGGCAGCTCATCCCAGTCACAGCCCTCTTGTACGTATACATGTGCGCTCCAGGTTTGATGTAATACCAGATCTGCTGTAATGCATAAGAACAAAATGCGCAGTTCATTAGAATTGAGTGAATCACGTGTACGTCCATGCATGGTATCTGGCTTAAAGTTGCATTTAGAGCGCTTTCCCGCCAAAACTACAAAGGTCAAAATACAAATAACAATCAGTCCTTGAATCATTCAAAATCTCTGTTGTCTATACAGCATCCATGCCAAACTGCCAAATAGTGTCTCTTAGTCCCGTGATATCAATTTACTACAAGTTTTTATTTTAGTGGTAAACGTCATCAGTTTGTGTGCTTCGCGATGCTTTGGTATAAGTAGCAGTGCCGCGAGTTCTGTGGTGCCCCGGGATAGACACGTCTGCCACACCACAGCCGAAGCGGCGATGTTTATCAGGTTTCTGAATTTATAGAATGAAACAATCGAGTTTTCTGCTAATTTTTGTATAAATTTGGCCTGAGCTTAGTTTTGGCGGGAAAGAACTCGATATG
The DNA here is from genome assembly GCA_964019135.1 of Arenicola marina. NCBI lineage: Eukaryota > Metazoa > Annelida > Polychaeta > Arenicolidae > Arenicola > Arenicola marina. Next base: position 34,577,120 of record OZ025260.1, on the reverse strand, counting down.
CAACTTATAAGGATATGCTTATATTTTCGGCTTCGCTGGATATATATTAAGACTATCGTTATCGTTTCACTAAGATCTCGTAACTTTTGCTAGTAAATTGTCAAACTTTTATTGCCGAGCCGACGAGTGATGAAAAGTGTTAAAACATTAATTTGAATAAATATTGTCCGAATAAAACTGGTCTGAAGTTTGGTACGCACTAATAACGCCTATAGGTCGGCTGCTGGGGCAAATGTAGCTAACATTAACAAATTAACATGTAAAAGATAGCTCGCGACTCTAGGTTGGATATAAGTTATTTTTAGGATTAAAAGCTAGGTTGGCCCTGATGGCGCGAGAACCTCCGCTGTCGAGTTCCTCAAGGTAGTCTCGCTGCTCGAAGGAGACGCCCTGTGAGTCACCAGTGTCTCGTGAGTCCTGATTATGCCTTAACAGCTAATACGTCTTCTGTGAGACGTCATTATAACCCGAAAAAACTGTAGAAAACATGTCTCACGCGGTCTACAGCACTTGAGCCGTCACTCAACGCGTACACTCAAACTTGTCGTAAAAAGCACAACGGTTTGTGTGTTTTATTGTTATCTGATCGAAGGGAGGATGCGATGACGATATCGTAATGCCCGCCGATAGGCCGTTATAAGCTGCAACATCATGTGATTACTTTATATTTATCACCTTATATTGCTTCACGGCTATTCCCTACCACGTTAACTCGCTCTAATTGCCCGCTTATTGTATAACCCTATAATTGTATGCGAAGTTGAGAATGAAAATGCCTCAAGAAGACAAAGGGCTTGCAAAGTCTATCCAAGTTTGGCATGAACCATGCAATTAAATGATGGAATATTGTGATGTACCCAGATTAACCCCCCTCTCGTTAATATATGGATCAAACCCTGTAAGCTAGAAAACCTATATATAGGTGTGAAGAATAGATCAGAAAAGGGTTTGATGGTTTTCTAGATGCGCAACGTGTTTAAGGTTACTACTATATGGTATTGAGTATTTAATACACAAAAAGGTCGTCGTTTGCATATCAATTAATTTTCAGTTATAAAGTGTGTATGGATAATCAGCAGATATAGAACCCATAGACAGTTGTGGCACACTGTCTACACTATAAGGCTCAGCTCTTAACCGCCTTTTCCAGTCTGGTTTCATGATAATCTCATGAATGCATGATAACGCATTTAATATCTTTTTCAACACTGCAAGGTTGTCAACGCATATACATGTATATATATGTCTACATATATACCACTCTAGATATAATATGGTGAATTACAATAAAGTTGTTCAGGTAGGCCTACATATATAATATGTAAGGCCTATTTCTATATATATATCCCCATGCAAAGATCGATGTATATGATTTTAATAAATGCATTATAACCGTGAGTCATGCGTGAGCTATTGCGATATGTTGTCTGAGATAATGGACGGTCTACCCTTGTACATAGAAGATTATGCTATAGGCTATTAGTATGGGCCTTATAGCAGATATATATATATATTGACCCAACAATGGAGCTGGTGTGTGTGGAGCTGGATATGTGCTATAGTTCGAAATAACTTATTCATTTATGTATCTATATATATACATATCTTAAGCGATATCAGTATTTATCATTCGCTTATACATCGAAATCTATCAACAGCCCCTCCCTGATCGAAGTCTTAGAAGAGGATATATCATGCAACTGAGTCCTTTCCATATATCCTTGATCTACGGAACACTTATTCCAAGGTTTATATGGCGATGACGTCAATGGAGAATAGGACATCATCGGAGAGGGCAGATAAGCGAGAGCAATGTTCAGATGTACGTTAGTCTCCGTGTCGTCGGAGTCCGCCGGGTCGCTGTTCTCTGACGATGACACCAGTAACTTGCACGTCTCGCTATCAGTCTCGGACTCGCTGTCGGAGACAGAGCTACGCCGCCACGCGCTCACAGATGTTGGCCGCGTCATGTCCCTCGCCAATACATCATTGTTGTTCATTTCGCTGATGCTGTCGTCTATAACTTGTCCGCTGATAAATCCCTCCGCCCCCAACGGAAGTGGGTTTACTGAGCACACAGGCCGGTTGTTTGGCGTGTCCTTAGCCGGCGTCCACAGATACTCTCGCACTATTGAAAGAAATTTGCGAAGGTGCTTGAATTCGAAGATTTTCTTCTCCTTGGCGACAGTTCGCACCAATTTGGCGTTTCTTTTAAAGTCTCTTTTCCATAAGTATCTGAAATAATGATATAGTCAGTTATTAAATATCTAAAGCGGATATACTTTTGTTTTTTATCTTCATGCAACTATTCTCTATTTAACGACACACCATGTTTGTTTTACTTCACCTCGTAATTTGCGGGGGGTGGGGGTGGGGGCGGGGGGGGGGGGGGGCAAGGGGTATTTGCGTTTCTCGGGAACGGGCTTTTCATTTCACCGTGAACTGGGAATAATAACCGGGAACCGTAAACTGAACTGATTACAATATTTGTTTGTGAACTGGGAAATGTACATAAGCCGGTCGACTGTCGTGATCAAAGATTTTCATTAATCCGGAACTGGGAACTATAATATTAAATAACAGTGGATCGGGAAATCGCCTTTTATGTCATGTATCCGCCCTTCCTTTGTATGCGAGTTTTCTTCGTTAATTTATCGTGACCTTATGAACCCTGTATCAATGCAGTATATGCATGTCATACAGATAACCTTATTAAATGAATTATTATTAAAACCTCTGCGATTTGAATATTAAAATTCGACGCACGGCCCAGACTTTATATTGCAATAAAGCACTTTGTGAGCGGCCCATAAAATGACCCCATGGGAAGTTGGGCCTCGAGCGCACGTACGTAGTCCTGCATTGCATGGGAGTCGGTAGATGCACCCCAATGGTGTCTGTCCCTTGAAACCAACGGCAAATACATTTAAAGCATCCTTGAGTGCTGATCGTTACCGCGAACAAACAAACGAACATGAAGCTAAAGTTTTCTCACCTGCGAACAAGGTAGTAAATCAGTAAAATCACTGGTATGGCGAGAAACAACATCTCAACACCATGAATTTAATTATTACTATCCCGCAGTTAGCTGGTTGGAATGTCCGTCGATATCGCCAGAAACGCGTTTCAACATTTGTGTTTGATAATCCAAGTGATATTTAGAATCTGAATGTGAATCGTTGGCTAGTTGTGGCTATATAGGTCTGGTCCGAATGCTGTACGGATATTCATCACGTACCTATCGGCCTGGTTATGATAAGGAATCAGCCTTTGATCAAGTGTGCCCTCAGTCCTTGCTCAGCTGTTAGTCTCAGCTGTTATCAGTTGATCTGTATTCACAGTGTTTGTCATCGAACAAGTATGAATAAATCATTTACGCCGCTGCGTCGATGCTCGCTGTTAAATCGCGTCTGCTGGGATGAACGCACAATTGAACTGACGCTGACACTTTGTATAATATGGTTACGCCTATATACCTTATAGGTATGAAAGGAAGGGCGCGACCTATATAACTATAGCTGAGCGTTAACTTTCGAGTAATTAAGCTACGCGTACAATCGACACCTCATGTTTGATATATGCAGCAAGTGGTTCATGTTTTGTCCACCGTGTGTTCCTTTGTTGCACACGCAATCCTGGCACGCCTTTGCTTGGAAAGGTGTTTTTTTTTGCAGGGTGGGGTAAGCTTATATATATTTACCGACGAGTAAAAACGTCTAATAGCAACGGAGAGCCTTTATGAAGCAATTAACTAGACACACACACATAGGCCTATTACATGCCGCCCGGGCTAACACTGGCCCCGCGGTGGGGCAAATCTGGTGGGGGCGTGAATTCATAGAACAGGTTAGCCGGGGACAAAAAGAAATTATAAAGCGAGCGGGTTTGCCTTGAAAGAAGAATAAACCGAGCGGGTCTGCATGGCATTTGCGACATACAGCGGGTCAACGGCCAAAAATACCCTTCCGAGCGGATTTTGGAGATGAAAAGCGGGGTCTTTACCATGGACACCTCCACCCCCCCCCCCCCACCCCCCTCCAAAAAAACAAAAAATCTGTAACCGATTCCGCAACGGTATAGACCGTATTTCCTCAAAAAAAATGGGTACACAATGCAATGTGGTGCTGCCTGGCGAGCCATGTCGTAGTTTTAACCCCACTTGTGGTTGTAGGGCGAGCAAAAAATCAGACTGCGATTTTTGCCCGTCCTACAGCCACGTAGAACTTCGGCTATATGTCGTAGTTATTGAGACGATGCAGAAGAGTAGGATGATGTGTCTGGTACAGTTCTCTGTACAGTACAATCAGGTGCCTCTTTACAATTGGCTCAGTTGGACAGCATATGTAGGCTGAGCTGAGCATATGGTAAGCAAAAAGGGAAACGCATAGGACGAGGACACGTAAATTAAATTTATGAAGACAATTAATTACGTTAAAGCTGCTTGTCGACCATTTACCGCCACATCTAAGCTCAGGCGACATAGCTATCACAATTTGCAGAAAACTCGATTGTCAAAAGCTTTCCTCTGAATGTAAAAGCTCTCATAGGAAACAACAAATTCGTTCATAGGTAACGAATTGACTAATCACAGACCCTATATTCGTTCCTATGAAAGGAATGGGCCAATGACAGGCCGTAGACCAATCTCAACGGTCTGCCATAGTTTGCCACTAAGTTGAAAACCTGTGGTTAATTGCATGATATCATGAGCAAGGCAAAAAGACTTAATTTGGCAGTCTAGCATGCGTGAAATATAGACAAAAAAAATTGAATGAATCAAGGACTGATTCTTATTTGTGTTACAACCTCTTTAGTTTTGGCGGGAAAGCAATTTGCAGAAAACTCGATTGTCAAAAGCTTTCCTCTGAATGTACAAGCTTTCATAGGAAACAACAAATTCGTTCATAGGAAACGAATTGACATTTAAGAGCTCCCCCACTTCATCTCATTTTGATTATGAACACTCAACAGACTAACTAACTTGTTATAACTTGCATTAACCAGGCGCTTAAAGGTTTCCATTCGCGCGCAATACAATGCGTCAAACTAAGAAAGTCCACGTAATTCATTTCCGGTTTAAACCTAGTCGTAAACTCTCGCCAGCTATATATTCTACCCGTGTTATTTATCATATCATTAAAATATTTCACACCTTGCGTGGTGAGCTAATCCTTACGGATAAGGTTCATATTCTTCACAAAATAAGTATTCCATATAGGCATTGCTCTGGTGTCATCACATAGCAGAGCTCTCCTCAACTGTGACCACGCGCGGAAGACACCTGCCCAAAACGTCACCGGGTCCCTAAAGGGGGAGCTGCCGCCTCTTATACAGTTAAAGAAAACATTTAATTTCCGCTATTTTGCGTTCATAGTTGAGTGCTGGCAATTTTCGACAAATCTACTTTAAAAACTATACTAAGTAGTGTAAACTGGGTTGCCCATGTTATTGAGATACCCGGACATAATGTCTTTCTTTGTTTATCCGTCTTACCTATCCACACCCCCACCGTCTTAGTTACATTAATCTTTAACCCGGAGTGGTCTGGCTGTTAATGCGCTCGGCTTGTCCACCAGTGAGCTCTGGCAGGCCAGTCCTCACGAAGTTCTGGTTGTTCGCGCCCACTGGCCTAACAGGTGTGTCAGTGTAGATTAACTGATGCCCTTTTAAGAAAAGAAAGGGGGTAGGCACCCTATGGGAACATGGTTCCTCTGTTGTGAACCAAGTAATTAAATCAGCCTTAAACACAAATACAAGCAAAGCGCCAAGTTCCACGCATCCAAAATTTTATTTCACACAGAATATTCTCAAAACGATTACATCCAAAGTCACATGAAGTCCATGAGGAATGGTACAAAATTTCTACTGCTCGTCAGCATTCGCTATTATCGCTTGGCTTTCACAGATCTACGACCATTTAATCCTAGTGCGTCAATCCATCTCAATATTGCTCTCACGTACAAGCCAAGGTTGATACTCCGACGAACACACATCACGCTATGATGTCCTTTTGGGTTTAAAACTGCTCATATAATAAACCTTATATATTTGTAGAGGTCTTATCTGATCTTGCTCTTATTAAGTCTTCAATAGGTGCATACCTGATCATAGGAAATGCATCGGTCCGGCCAAAAAAGACAAGTACACATCTTTTATCACAAGTAGTATATTTACGCACGTAATAAAGACCTAAATGCATAATTTCCATTCAAAGATTTATAATATTTTCCATGGGAAAACTTCTTGTACGAGCAATTTATTACAACACAATCTGTTAGGTTCTAACCGGAGAAACAACCAGCTTACACACCAAGACGAAAGCAATAGAGACGGTTATAGTTCAAATGCGCCCTAGTTGGGTATGGTAGACACGGAGATGCAGAACGTAGTCTATAAACTTACCCTGCGTCTTATATTCTTCCCAGGAAGATTATGCTACATATTTTGTAACACTTTTGTACTAGACCGGAAAGCTGCCTAAACTGCAACAGTAAACCGAATTTAACCGGCAAGACGCGGAGTCTAGAGGCAACCAACAGAAGTTCAAATTTCAATGGAAAGGCAGATGTAATTGTCGGTGCTATTTGGTGCGGCCAGTGATACCTTTCTTCAGCGATGAACACAACAGCGTTAAATGTCCAGTCCGCATGGCAGTGAAGCTATGGACTAAAACCCCACTTTTTTTCACTCACCACTTTATACATTCCATTCCCTAAACCTCCGTGAACTTTCACCTTCTCGTGCATCACTTCCGCCTCCGCGAATCACTCCTTCTACGACAACAAATATGGAAGCTTTCAGCAACACTTCCTATGATACAATTTGTCTAATTGCACACGTTGTCTCAGTGCTACCCGAACGAGAATTTAAGAATTATATAAACATTAACACCGGAGCCACATGGTCCTAATAATAGACCTGAGAACTGCTACTCCCAACGCTTTCGTCCCACTTACACCCCAGATATAATTCCCACCTGCTCGCAGAGACCGATTTGACATCACCATTATAATTTCCTGGACGAACACTTTTTAGTTTGTAGACATAAGCAAAAAGTACAAAAACCTAAAGCCATACACAACATATAATAATTTATGATTAATCTATCAAAAAGTTTAGGTCAGCATGCTGACAGTAGGTCTTGCGCGAACACCAAGTTCGTGATGTCCTCTTACCCAGAATCAAGGTGATATTTATGTACACATGTACAGTCTTCATATCAATTAATCTCGCCTGCAATAATCCACTGCACTTAAATTTAATAAATCATGCTTATTCGAGTACACACGATGATATCATAACTAAACTTAAAAATCGTACGTTAATGCCTAAAACTTCAAGTATAAAATCATTTTCATTTAATCAGTATCAGCTATACATCATACTAATCTCAGACAGCAATATAAGACATATCCTCGACTCAGCAGAGGACAACACTGAGGAAACAATGCGAAATATCAATCTGAATGTAAGTGCGTGCATCATTTTATCTTTTCTTAAATAACATTCGACCAACATTCATAAATAAATGTGCGGTAACAATAATTACAATATCCGTTGAGTACATGTCTGTTTGTTAGGGGAATAGACGACACAAGTCACTCTAGTGACTTAAAACCGGTACATGAATGTCTCATGCCAGTACTTAACGACATAAGTTTGTACTTCAATGACTGAAGCCAGTATTTCAATGACTAAAGCCAGTATTTGATCGACTGAATCCGTGAACTTAAGCCATAGCTAAAGCCGTGGGAGCTTCAGTCTGAGCTCAAGCCGCGGGAACTTCAGTCTGAACTCAAGCCGCGGGAACTTCAGTCTGAACTCAAGCCGCGGGAACTTCAGTCTGAACTCAAGCCGCGGGAACTTCAGTCTGAACTCAAGCCGCGGGAACTTCAGTCTGAACTCAAGCCGCGGGAACTTGAGGCGCCAGTCTTGAGACGAAAGAGATGACCTTGTAGCAGATGTTCCTCACCATTCCAGGACATTTGGGGCTTGAACACAAACTTTCCGTCGCTAGACGAAGCTCGTAGAATATTTGCCTGAAAGCGGACGTAAAAGAAAATCCTCTGAAATTCCTTCCCCCTCCACTTCAACATTACACCATGGTGCACCACGACAACATTGTCCATCTTTACAACTTTGGCATAATTTATTCTCCCTACAGTGTTTACAATCTTACAATCTTTGTTTACTCTTCTCCCACGGTTATTACTTTTGAGTATACTTCCACAATTTATAGTTATGATGGTTTACCTTAACTTTTCTTACATACGATGTTAAAAAGTGCATTTACTGTCACTCTACCAACCGGTAGACAGGTAAATTTAATGAAGGCTTTATCATGATCAGAAAAACGGTTAAAAACGGTTACCAGTACCAATGGGTCTATACCCACAATGCTTATATAGTTATTATTACTGGAAATAATAGTCATAATAGTTACAGGGTTTTAGTACTACTGTTTCAATCCCGACTATTGTTACGGATTCATGGCTACTAGAGGAGGCACATGTACTCTAGTATGAACGTGGTTTTCACCTGCAGTAAGGGTTTCTCCTAGACGAGTATCTCAGGGTGAGAAACCGGTAGTAGATGAACGGTAGCAGCAGACTGGAGTGACCACTGAAGACAAAAATCAACGACTTTGTTAGCGACAAGGGACCATGAGGAGAAGTCCTTACCAATAAGTAAGTTGGTTGACATGTGTGTCAGCATGGGTGGACATCTTCAGCATATTAATTAATAGCAACTAAATTCAAATTAATAAATGCCATGGAGTCAGCAGATGCACTGTCTGTAGACACTCCGGTACTAAAACACAGACAATGACATGTCATTAGACATACTAAAACACAAGACAATGAAATGATCTGGTTGCCATGTCTTGTGTGTGGCCTGCGCACTGTTGAGGCCGCGCGCACGTCATGGCAACATGATGGGTCTTTCAGCAGGTTTGCGACAGAGCTTTTGCTGCCAATGGAGCGCAAGCATGAATAAACCTGTTTGTCTCATGTTCAGAGCAATTGCAGCAAATGCCAGGAAAATATGGGCAGAAACGTGACTCCACGACATTTAGGAATTTGACTAACTGCAATAATATTTGTTATACGCTAAACCAAAGAAGTATTTGCTTTTTCGTACCAAGAGCCAACAATGAAACAATGTCCCTGTTATGTATCCGTTATATATACTGAGAAATAAATTCACCAATGGGCGATACCATGACACAGGGAGATATCGTAACCAAGGCAACACTCACGTGAAGATCATGAAGACAAGAGCCGGCATGAGGAAAATCTCGTTGCAGGCTATGAACCTCAAGATGTTGACTTGATTGTTGTCCAGCTTGCTAAGCAGACCACGCAGCCACCCTACGGAACCAGGTCCAATGGCCTAACAAAGAAAACCCCAAGTTCAAAATATATTTCATTTCGAGTGCAAAGAGATTTACTGACCACCTACAAGTATTTGACGAATACGAAACTACAAAAACATGGTGCAGGAGCATAATTCCAGTTCGTCATGAAATCTTATTTGCTATATATAAAAACATCAAAAACACGAAACTAGCCAAAGCAATTGGAAAGAAATTTATCAGTTTGGTAGTGCACGTTATGGCGAAAAACAGAATAAATGGAAAAATAGTTCTGCTGCTCAACTTTAGATTACATACTCACATCAGACCATATGATAGAGCGTCATAAGAGGAGCCGAGCGGGACTTACATTTAAAAGTTGTTGCGTGTATTTCTGGGCATGAAGCAATGCATAAGCAAAGACTGGAATTGGAACCACTGTAAATAGTATGAGTTAAGGATCGCATTCCAATGTACAGTTAGTCTTGTGCCACAAATCCGCTATTTCCACTAGGGACACACCACAGCTATACCGATATTACTTTTTGGCCCAAAATATGATCTAGGCTTTATCCCATGATGTAATTTAAAATGGTTACTGGAACTGTGTAAAATTATTTAATAATCCTACCTACTCAACACTATCTACTCAGGAATAAAAGGCTTCTCTAGGCCACCTTGGTGCACATGAGGACTAAATTGGCCAGCGCAAGAGGAATTTGTAAGCTGTGCCTGCTTTACAATTGCAAAGCACCAAGATATTTTAAAAATAAATTGACGCGCGCCAGGGCTTGAGACCATGACCTGTTGTTGTCGACATGTTTTAGACCTTCTCAAAGGATACTGGTAACAGGGTGGCCTGTCACAAATATAAGTGAGTAGAACAGATAGTGGGCGCTGTCTTCCAGCATCAGGCGTCCGAAGAATTCTCTGTTGAGCTGGAAGTTTGGCAGTCTCTGATGCAGCCTCAACGCACTAGTAGCGGCATTACTCAACAGGGCCTTCTGATAGGAACTATAGGGATTGTTACTGCAAAAAAAAAAATTATATGCAATAAAATTACATGCAACACACTATTTTAACAAAAAAGAATTACCATGGTAAGGGACATAATATTTCTTGTAAATTGTACAACACAAATATATCTAGTAATGTTGTCTAGTTTTGTTTACAAGAAAGGAAAGTTGGATATCCATTTAATAATTACTCCATGAATCACAATAGCCGTAGTAGTGGGTACCCGGTATTTATGGTGACCGTGGGGCACGGTGATCGTGCGGCACGGTGACCGTGGGGCATATAGTGACCGTGGGGCACGGTGACCGGGGGGCATATAGTGACCGTGGGGCATATAGTGACCGTGGGGCACGGTGACCGTGGTGACCGTGGGGCATGGTGACCGTGGGGCATAGTGACCGTGGGGCATAGTGACCGTGGGGCATAGTGACCGCGGGGCACGGTGACCGTGGGGCGTGGTGACCGCGGGGCATCATTGGATGGAAAATCCGTCCGAATGAATTTGGGTTATTTATGAGTTCATTGGTGTCTTGATAACAACTTTCAGTAAGTTTGTATGATAACCTATCGGTCCTATATCTTTCAATTCCTCATATTACAATTTAACCATGTCAGTCATTTCAAACTTGCCAACAAACACCAAACAATTAAGTGTTTATGTCAGCGTAAACATGGTAAAAGTGAGAATCCTACAATATTAGATACTGTAATAAAGCATATCAATGACCTACCCAAAAACCGGAATGAAATAAGAGATAAAGAAGAAAACTGTCAGCACTCTGGTTCCCCACAAAGCAGCATCTATCTTGTTCGCTGACATATGGCCCTGCAACATTGTGGAACATGTTTTTACTGAAAATATACCGGTACTCATCAGTACAAAATTAAAAATATGCTGTTTGACCGTTCTGGTTGTTTGCCTGACTGTATGGATAACATTCTATCTGATATAGTGTAGGTGTTTATATATACCAGGTAACATGATACAACTTTATTTTGTCACCACTTTATTTTGACATGTTACCCAAAATAATTTCTGTACTTCCAGATACAGATGTAAATATTTTGAAAATGTATTTTAATATTCTTCCATTCAAAATAGCTTCTCTAGGTGCAGCTTGAAATACCGGTACTTACAACATGGATAAGGGAAAAATATGTCAAAGTCAGTACTGACCATGATTCTCTGCACTGCTGAGCCACCAGCAACTTGGGTTGCCCCTGGCTGAGGTGAAGCATCGCCTCCACTCTGGTTACCATCAGGAGTTCGTTCTTCTGTCGACATGACTACTCAGTTTAGCTCTAAAAAAACGAAAGAGGTACCACAAATCTTAGCAATTGTGGGTGTTCCAGAACTGATATTACTGGAATAATTCAAGGGCAATGTGAAGGAAAGTATAGGTGTCTCAGGTCACCAATCCTTCTTTACAGATAGCTGAAGAAAACTGATGAAGATCTTGTGAAGACAATGTGGCATATGGAGGCTGGAGATAAGCTGCATAAGCTCATACTACAATGAAATATCACATGTACATATACATTTTTTAATTACAATTCTGCCAAGAACAAGTTGTTTGAGACATGAAATGAAGGCCAGACTCAAGTACTGAGGACTGCATTTCAAGAGTGATAGAGGTCCAAAACTTTTATTAGCAACCTCTATCACTCTCGAAATGCACATTACAAGATGGTGCTGATGTGAACTAGCAGATGCCAATATGCATCTAGAATACCGTAGGTCAACATAATTGAGGTTCATATTCAGGACTGTCAGTTTCTCCCTGTGATGTAATTGGTGGCTGGGCGCTGCATATTAGAATGGACATTGATCAGGGAAAAGACATACGCTGCAACTCTTCTTTGCAAAATATAAATAAAACAACCTGGTGTTGACATCTGTCTGATGTCAGAAGATAGAACAAGGTATATATATATAGAATGCATAAACACTATGATTAAACTATAAGACATTATGATAAAAGCTACAGTCGATTCCCTACTAAAGTCTAAGATCTGCAGGCTAAAGGAATAACCCTCTTCGCCTGGAGCTTATTTAAGGTGAGTACTTGCGTAAGTCCAGCGCTTAGTGCTCGCGATCTCTAGTCCTGGCTCTTTATGTAGCCGGGCCCTCTCCCATCTGTGTTGGGTCATGTGACCCTACTGTGGTTGATTTTACCTTGGTAGGGAAAGAAATTCAACCCTTGTGGATTTTGACTAAGCCTCTCCCCTTACAAGGTGTCGGTTCAAGTTAGTCCAGCCACACTAGACCCCTGTGTGACCACAGAGTCTAGCTGCCGACCCTATTCACGCCATTAGCAACAGCTTTCGTGCGACCCCCCGCTGACTTCACCAGGTTCTAGAAGTTTAATTGTGCATTGAATAATGCCACTGTGAGACTGGGATTGAAGAAGAAGGTTATCCTAATACGATTTAGTTCTAACAAATATAATACCTCACCCAATAAATGTGTGTGTGCCCATTTTCATTTGTTTTTGTACAATTTTGAGATATCTGCAGCGGTGTGGCAATGGGTGAAACACACGCCAGTGCGACGCACACTAAAATAGAACCACCCGCTCTGTCTAATTTTACATAGTTGCCTCACAGATCCAGAGAGTTGGTGGGCAGCGTGGGATTCATCATTGGGTCAGTCAGTTGGCCATATCGTACCAACCCATGGGTGTTGCCATAAAATTGGCTCTGATATTTGATACCCCCAACCTGAATAAACACGACCACGGTGAAGGAACCACGGCTGTATCAGCAATACTTATTATTATTGTATCTCCCCCTGCAAACACGTTCACTACATGTTGGCCAATGGGAGTGCAGGAGTGCAATAAATGGAACAGCCTGCAATGTAATTTGCATACAAGAAGTATGACGTCACATGAACGCGCTTTTGTATCGGGAATGGTTGGGAGCAACATGTCTGAAATGACAATGTCATGGCTTGCGTGAGGGTATTTACCGCCTTATATCTACATATACAATAACAAGTCGGAACAGCTGAACCCAAAGCATGAGTGTCAGACGGTACACTTGTCAATCCGTATTTTGGAAGTTTATTTAGCGCGGCCTTGACATCGCAGCACTTAACTGATGTCAAATTTCGCTTTCAATTTATGCTGAAACGAAAACTAAGATACCATTCTATCGCAATATATATTTTATGCATTCAGTTGAAGGCTTAAATAAAGGTAGCTGACCCGCTTATCTCCCAACCTGAGTCAGGTCGGAACTCTGCTAATGGAAAAGAATAGCAAGGATATTAAACATAGGTGCTCGACATATCCAAGTTGGGAGCAGACCGAGTTTGATTTGTTGAACTAGGTTCAAGTGACCCTACCTTTGAGTAAATTTAAATATTTGTTTTACGTGAAATGAATCTGCTTGCTAACTTCACACGTTTACCGCTTTCAGCGTACAATAAATATTTCCATGCAGTTATACATCAAGATAGTAAATAAAATATACTATTTAATATCAGCATAATATCTCCTTCACATACACAATATTGAATATACATAACTTCTGCCTTGATAAATTTCTCTAGCCCAGAACCCTAGGCTGTGTGAGCTGAAACACAGCCTAGTCGCATTCCATAGTAAAATTCTGGTTTGGAACAACCCCATTTCAGGGTTCCGATTCTCCTTTGTTGGGGGAAAAGTTTTATAAAAGAAATGAACCTTAATCCTTTTCTTATTACTTCCTGACAAGTACTGACTAATCACATAAGTAACCTTTCTTGAAAGGCAAAAATAGTCCAGTCTGTCACCAGAAATTCACAAGAAAACATGTGTTTTCACTAACCCAATGATTGGGTCCCTGGGTCCCTGAACAATGAACCAATTGGCATGGCTTATAATATCATGTGATGACCTTGCACATGTGCAGTAAACAACCGGTATGGGTAAACCACGAAACGGATTCCGTTTCGCGAAACGGAGCAAGGATAGGCAAAACGGAGTGGTTGGTGGCCGTTTTGGCAGTATTGGTAGTGCTCCAGGGCTGTAAAAGGCCCTCTCCACCGCCTTGAATCGCGCGTGGATGAGGTCATGCAAAACCTTGACAAGCTCGGTGATTGAGCAGGATGGCGATGGCGCCACTGCAGATACTTTTTGCTAGATGGCGCCATTGCAGATATTGTTTATACTTGGATTTAGCAACGCCAGATGGCGCCACTGCAGATATTGTTATCAACAAACAAGACGGCAGATGGGTTCTGTGGATTCATGACATTACGGCTCCGAAATATTTGGGCTTCCCCCTCCTTAATGGACATACCTTTTTGGATAACATGTAATACTACTAGTTTACAACGTTGCACTACCAATACCACCAAAACGGCCACCAACCACTCGGTTTCTCCTAGTCTTACTCCGTTTCGCGAAATGGAGTCTGTTTCGTAGTTTACTCATACCCGTAAACAACCTCCCGTAAAAAAAAAGGGTGGCATGTTGTTGTCCATTTTGATGCCAATAGGTAATTATAGCTCCTTTTGAAGACTTTAACAACTTTGGAAGAGTTCATACATCAGTAATTACCGTAAACTGCCTATTTGAAGCTGCATACATATTAGAAGCCGCACCCCAACTTTGGTCTCAAAACCGGGTTTGCAGGCACCCAGAACCATTTCCGGAAAACTACATATTATAAGCCGCACCCGGACTTTGGCCTCTCGACCCCCCATCCCGCCAACAAAACCAATTAATTGTTTATACAAGCAGTTGCCACCACTAACAACATTTACCTCTCCCTCTCCGATCGCATCACTTATCAAGTGTCACAGCAGTGGCTGGCCCTCCTGGCCACTACCAAGCCAACTAATTGTTTATACAAGCAGTGGCGACTACTAACAATATTCACGTCTCCCTCTCTCCGATCCCAGCTCTTATCAAGTGTCACACCAGTGGCTGGCTCTCCTGGCTCTTACTGCATGTTTATAAATCACTGTCGTACCTACCCAGTATCAAGTTTCTGTCTGGCACAATGAACTTATTGCATTTGGTGCGCGGCTGGCGGCAGCCATATCAATTTACACCACCTGAAACCTGGCCTCTGATCATTGGTCTACAATAGGTGTGGGCGGAGTCGCGTGGCAGTAGTAATAAATAACACAAACTTAAGTAGCTCATTGTCTGTCTTGATTGCCTCAGTAACACAATGCCTGGGAAAAGAGCATCTTACGACGCAGCTGAATTATCTCCCGATTTATTGACTTGTATGACGCTATGATGCAATAAATTATTTTGGCAACAACGGTAACTTTCGTATTACCCCCCCCCCCCCCGCTTGTCTTGTCACGCTCACTTGAAATCGGCAAAAGGCCCTATTTAAAGCTGCGTCCTGACTTGCGGCTCAAACCCGGAAAGTGCTACCTCTAACTTCCTAATATAAGCCGCAGCTTCAAATAGGCAGTTTACGGTAAATATAGAAAAGTACTTTTACATTGTTGAAACTAATTATGAAAGCTATACTTAAACAATTAAATTTGTCATGTGAAGTCGATTTTTCACTATAGAATGCTACATGGCTATGATTTTTCAACCATAGCTATAGATTCATGGCTACAATTTCTCAGTTCATATGCATGCAAAAACATCTGGCTGGTTGGGACAAAGCTCTAATATTCACTTTGGTTACACCATATCGTCCTGAAAACAGAGTATAATATCAATGAACATGTATTCTCAGATTCTATCCATATAAACCACTCTTTTAACATCGCCCCACTGTAAACTTTAGATCAGAAGAAGATCGGAAGAACATCTGGCATTTACCCTGGCCCAGGCTTTAGATAAATATGAAGTTTATGAAATTATGTATTATAATATATCCTTTTATTTGTTGTACCATCAATAATTGATTCAGTCGCCTACGCAAACAAATCATATAACCTTACCCGCCATTCCTGTGTGTGGATATGAAACTGTTGTATGCAACAACTATCTCATATGGGACTAAGCCTAAGCCAGGTTTTGACATCTAAACTGACGGAGGGGGGCCGCGATTGAAGAAAAATATAAAGTCTGAAAGCCAGGCAGCGGCAGAAAGCAGTGCAGTGGCTATGTCTGAACATTCAGGCTATGCACTGCAGTGGCTATGCTTTCTCCTCGCCGACCTCTGTTAATATTTTAAAGTTACATTAGAAGCTGACCGTTGCAACGGCTCTACCAAAATAAACATAAACAGGAAATGTTACCTTTGACCACAAGCAGTGTCAACGGCCACCGCCAAAGAAAAAGTGGCGCTCCGGATGCTTCTATTGTCTCATATAATTTAGCGCTTGGGCCCCCTGTCGGTGGCACCGGTAAACGACTTGTACACACGTTTATGACATTTCAAATCAGCACAAGTTTTCATTTTTGTGGCGGACAATTCATGAATTTGAAATGTTTTGCTCATTGGCAGATAATTGGTGAGCGATATGGTAGGTGTTTATTGTCTGTTATCAGGTTATGAATCTTAAAGGCCTAGGCTAGGCTTAGCCTTAGGGCGTGATCGATTCGCCTCTTCCAAAGTCTACCTCTTCCGGAAGAGTGCATGCAGTACGATCGTTTTGCCTCTTCTATTCCGAGAAGACCTCTTTTGCTCTTCCGCCCAGGTAGGTGGAAGAGAGAAGAAGTAGAGGCTATTCCAATATGGCGGAAGCTAACTATGCAATATGCGCTCAGTGTGACAAAATAGGTTTTAGGGGAAATACATGAATGAAACAATGATTAAATTCTGTGAAACATATATAAGACCTTTTATTTTGTTATTTGACAGATATGTGTCAGGTATATGAGGGCCCATATATGCAGTTACCCATGTATCTATCTGTTGAAGTTGGGCGATAATATATGGACGTGGGCGATAAATTGTGAGCTATAAGTGAGTTTCCGTTGGCCATATTGAAACTACTCTTCCAACTCGTCAGACGCGATCGATTCATCGCTCATATTCTCTATTCTTGGATGAGCTCTTCTCTTCCTGGAAGAGGCGAATCGATCACGCCCTAAGCTAAGGCTTACGCAAATTTGGTTATTCAAAAACAGCGAAACAACTCCACATGCAACTTTAACTTGATTTTAAATAAGCAGTCTAACATTAAACGAAATGATCGATCGGCTAGAACTACAGGTTTACATTTTTACATAACATACTGGGAAAATAGTATTACCCTACCAAGAATATATTCCAGAAAAGTCCACGCAAACCTGTTCAGTGCTTCACAACGTTGAGAACGCGGAAACATCATTTGCTCCTCCAGTTGAAGAGTGATAAAGGGAGCGTTGCGTTATTGACATGCCTTTTACTTACTTTTTTTGTGGTAACATGTATAGGCCTACGTACGATAGATTTGGACTTCTCTTTAAATAATTCCACACATGTAAGTTGTAGGGCTAATGCAATATTATAAAGCTTTCCTTCGATCACCACAATGTTTGGCCGTCGCACAGCTGGGTGGTGGTGGTGGGGGGGGTGGGGTCACCACATGTTACCACATGCACAGTTGGCGGGATCCAAGGAAGTGTTAAGGTGGGGGGGTAAACCGCCCCTTTTAAGCAAAGGTATGTTCAGGACTGTTAAAGTCGACCTTTTTTAATGACTCAGTTTCAAGGCCATTTTGCCATGCAAAGGCAAGCGTTCTGAGCTTGGGTTGGGGGGGGGGGGCACTGTTATACGAATCTGGTGGGTTTCGCGGGTGCCTTAATTTGATGCTTCAGAGAGCGGATGAAAAAGATACCCCTAGATCTATAGAGCGGACATTTATGATGAAAACGTTAACCCTATAGAGCGGATATCTGAAAAGTTGCGACTGGGAGGCGGGGTGGGCTCTGAAAATGTGCGTTCATAGAACGGAATCGCCGCGAAAAATACCCCTTTCGAGCGGATTTTGGCGGTAAAACGCCCCGACCGAGCGGATTTTGGCGGTGAAAAGGGGGGGGGGGGGGCTCTACCGCGGACCCTCCCCCCCCTAAACCGAGCAATGTATTAAGTCCCCCCCACCCCCCGCTAGACTCATCTGTGAATTCGGAAAGGTTGAGTGTGTTAATTATTCACACTTTCGGGTGCCGGAGATTTGTAATATTGGTTATGCAAAAGATGCATTTAGGTGCATTTTGGACCATGGTGAACCAGATAAAAACCATATATGCTCTCCAAAGCCGAATACATTACAAGTTCATTCATGAAAGATCTTGGATTAGACCGGTTATCTTAAATTAGGATCCTAAAATAATTGTCTTAGTAGAAGCAGCTACAGTATCAGATGAAAGATCTTGATGCATACGTGCTTGGATTGTACATTATACGAGAAGAAGTATTCTTATCATCTCGTATTTTAATTCATGTTGTGGTTGCATTGACAAATGACGGTAATAATTACATCAAATGACATTAAATGATCATTAGCAATGTTGCAGCCTGTACAATTTGGAGTTTGAACTGGACACGGAACCAGACATATATAAATGGGGGGATACCTTTTCCTATCTCCGCGATTGGCATCAAAGAATTTTTGGAGATTGGCGACCAGCTGGCATTTTGGGGGGATCGTTATCCTTACAATTCCTGGTTCAACGCGAAGACCCTTAATTTGCCTATTTAGCGAGAGTCTTCGAATTCCTCGATATTCGCGATAGCACCATTAAGGTTAGTTTTTTCGCGCCCAGCTTTAAAATGTCCCAATTATAGAGATTTAATATTGCTCTCCCTAATATTCTTGGGGATTCGCGATTCGGAGGGGGTATTCCCCCCCCCCCTATACAGGCTGCAGACCACTCGCGAGGTAGCCGGAGTGATAGTATTCGCGTATAGCTCAAGGCCACGAGCAGTCACGTAGGATCCCCCTCGGCGCTCGGCCTTTCGCTGAAAGGAGGGCGAGGATAGGAAGGGACAGAGAAAAAGTCTCCGTAGCTGGAGCTGCAGCCGCCATTCTGTTTTCATTGCGTAGTAATAACTCCGATTACTAATTCGCATTTGCCAATAGTAACGCGCAAGTGCCTGAACCATAATTTGCCTGGGACCTGAACCATAATTTGTAACGGTAGCTACCTAATCCATACGTTAAAATCAACTAAACCAACTTTGGTGTATCTGGTAGTTTATTTTACAAAATGATACATATAAAGACGCACAAAACCGAGACATACTTACTATACGGACAACGCAATGCATAGTGTGCGCTGTGTGATTGCATACATCAATGGAGGGGTGTTACCATGAAGATTACACTGTATCCATAGCACAGATATCGAGACTGTGACGTAACGATTGGCCCTGGGCCCTGGACACAGAGAATAAAACGTTGCTAAACAAACCACCACTAAAAGTTAGTCTCAAGCTTAACAAACGGCGATGTCATCAAACAAATGATAATTAAATTAAGTTCGAACATTTCCACAGATTGCTTCTCTCACATTTCACCATATTTTAACTAGTGGAAGACCAATTGAAAACATAATATCGAAACATAAAACAAGTACACCAAGAAAAGGCGTCGGACACAGTACTTTCACATGAATGACCGAATCATATTAGGCCACCTTGGGGTATCCTTGAGCAAAGCCGGGCCAAGGAACCTCCAGGGACAGCGGCGAATAAGGTGTGAAGCAACAATCCACAGCACTGACGTACATCAAACATCGTATAATATCGTTTGCAAGCACTAAGCTTGAAGTTGCTTTTACGGGAAGGTCCTAGCGTAGACACAGGATAAATTCAAGAACGCGACATCTTTGAAGGGTTCTGCCGGTTATCAATTGTCGGTACGAACGCAGAACATATGGCGTTACATCTGATGTCACGAAATGTAAACAAATGTTTTTGGACCTCTAAGAATATTGTGCCTACAAATCGGGAGTTATAAGTATGGTTAACTGAAGTAGTCGTTAAGTAGATTTACAAGCGTGGTTTCTTATTGTAAACCAATGTTGGTGCATGTTTAATCACAGCGTATTTTTGTTCGTTTCGGCAGTAATAGCGTTGAGGTTTTGCCGACGTCGATGATAGATATGCTTGTTTTCATCTATAGACACTTTTGTGGCGCTAATCCGCTATGGTCTGTACGCAAAATGGACACACACACACGAGAAAATAAAGACAGTGCTACCACTGGCTTTCTTGCCAACACACAACCGTACTTTTGCTGCCCTCACTCCGAACCTACCACAACCCATGATCGGTACGCGATGCCAAACACAACCACAATCAATTGACAATGTATCCATACAAGTAACGCCTCCGCCTCGTCACCCATCCCCAGCACCCCCTCTTCCAGCCACAACCATACACTCGTCCAAGGAAGCCTCAAAAACACTCAAAAATCATAATCACAACAGCAACGCGTGTAATTGTTGGTCACCGGAAGTATAAACCAAGAGACCCATACACACCGCCCTTAATATACATATATATATATAACTAGACTATTTTCAAAACCCACACTCTCATGAACATGTAATTTATGTACATACCTGGAAAAATAGTAGTAGAAAAATATTGCTTTTTCGGCCAGGTTACAGTAAATTATAACATCATCCTTCGACGTTTTAACATCAAGTATAATAGCTAATTCACTGGCTGCACTATTCCAGACTCCACGGGACAAAAAACAACGATTGTTATATGAACCACACACACATATCTACCATGGTTTTTCTGCCCAGTTAATGTCCAGTACAACTGTTCTGTGTCGTATGTTTTATTTTAGTAAAAACACATACAAGCAGACAATTTTAGTAATAAATTAGCGCCTGATTCAGATCACCCACATCAGCCGATACCAATTGATTCAGGAGTCATAAACATACATATAAACTACACACTAGCAACATGTGTCATTCAACACCTCATTAATTGTTTACATGTGATTGGGTTCGTATTAAATACGCCGCAGGTATGCCATCCGTTGGGCATCAAATATCCGCCATGTCGTACAGAGCCCCTCCTTTAAAGAGATAAAGGATCCGCCATGTCGTACAGATCCCCTCCTTTAGAGATGAAAGATCCGCCATGTCGTACAGATCCCCTCCTTTAGAGATGAAGGATCCGCCACGTCGTACAGATCCCCTCCCTTCGAGATAAGAAGATACGTGATTGTGTATCAGATACGGATATATACGAGATGCCCAAATGGCTACTATTGTTTCAACTTGAGGCAGTCTTTAATGGTGTCCGGCAGAGGTAAGCAGTCGATATTATGCCAGAGGCGGCCGAGCAGTAGCTTACGGATGGCGACAAGGCACAGCCTCTGCAGGGATGGCGCCTGGAAGGCCTTCCCCAGCAGGTCCTGGAAGAGGTGCTCATACGGCTGCAGTTCCCGTGGCATCTCTGTGAGGACGGTCAACAGCCAGGTTTTCTCCCGCTGCAGATTGGCGCCAGCCGACAGCGCCAGGTCGAAGAACTCTTCCGTGAAGAACTCGGATCCCGGTTTGCTGGTGGAAGCGTTCAGGCCGCCAAAGCGGAGGAAGAAGAGCCGGTCGGGTACAGCGCCGTGCTGCATCAGCAGCTTGGAGAGGCGCAGCTGCCCCGGGCAGTGCGCGCTCTCGATGCCTAGGGCTATCCGCAGCGCCGAGCCTCGGTTCGGGTGCTGGTGGTTGAGGTTGGTGCACAGCGGAACCAAAGTACAGATGACATCCACGATGTTGGACGGAGCGCTCCTGCGCGTGGCGTGACGTAAGCTGCACGTGTTCTCGTACAACTCGAGCGCCAGGAGCAGCACGCTGGCGCCGTCTTTGTTGACGACGTTCGGGTCGACGCCCACGGAGATCAGGTAATCGAGCAGATCTCGCCGGCCCCAGCGCACGGCCAAGAACAGGACGTTCTCGCCCTTCTTATTCACGTGGTTTGTGTTGGCGCCTCGGTGGACGAGCAGGCGGACCATGGGCATCTTGCCGTGGCGGACGGCGACGAACAGAGCAGTCTCGCCGTGGATGTCGGCGTGCTCCAGGTCGCAGCCTGCGCTCATCAGCATGTTAACCAGGTCGCGGTTGTTCTTGGAGACGGCGATGGAGACGGGGGTCTGGTTGTGGCGCCGGTGGCCGGGCTCCTTGAAGGCGTGGTTCACATCCACCCCTTGCGCCAGCAGGTGGCGCAGCGTTCGCTGGTCGTTGTACTCCAGCGCGAACCAGAATCGGTTGACCCAACCCGACATCCGGGCCCCTGACAGGCGCGACATGGCGGCACTGTGCGCGCGCCGCATCCGGGTAGTTAAGACATGTCGTTTCTGCAAATAAACCGCTGGGTAATTCATTAACCAGCCACGTACACACGGGTAAACGACGCTACGTTAGCCATAGTGATAGCTCATTCTCTATCGCAAAGGCAAACTAGAATAGTTATCATATCCTCGTTAAATATACATGTAACATTATGACAGATGTACGACTGCGCAATGTGACTTGATATGATAAACAGGGAAGTAGGCATAAGGTTTGGGTTAAATTTATAGTAATCGGACCAGTAATTGCGCACTGATTAAAAAAAAAATGCTAACCCTGACAACTGCTATATTTTTGGTTAGAATGCATCTAAATACAACACACCTCGTATATGACAGGACAATTAAAGCCAAATTTAGTCCTGTGGACATAACCTCAATTAATCAGGAGCTCTGGGACAATGGTTGCTAAAATCCGTTTAGGCTTCAAGTACAGTGTTAAATTATAGATATGTACATATATACTGGCCACATTTAGTAGCGATATGTACGTCTCATGATCTTTCCTAAGAGTGTGAAACTACCAGTAGTAAATCAAGTCAAAAGTTCATTTTGAAAAAAGCGAACAACGAATTGTAAACGTGTACAGCCTTTAAAGCAGGTATCATTGCAGTGAGTCTTAGAGCTTGAACTTCATAAATCATAATCATATTAATAAAAAAAAAAAAACAGGGAAATCATAACCTCCAGATATTAGTAATGACTGGCATTGAACCGTTGCCAAAATGTGATCTAGGTTTCTGCAATTATCTGATTTTTTTCTTGAAAATAAAATTCCCCGGGCGCAGATAATTTTGTTATATAATTTTCCGTTTTCCCGATCATGTGGAAGCCTGGCCATTCAGAAGGGGTTTATAAGTTCAGGCGCCAGGCCCACCGTACCAATACAGAACACAAAAATCACATGCAAATGACTACAACAAACCATGTTATGGTAATGCTGGGCTACATTTTTTTTCATACATATTGAAAACTTTTTGAATAAGTCTTGCCAAGAAGATAACATGTTTTTTCTTCGTCATAATACATAAAAAAACACTTACCGGTAATATCATTTATCATTAAATCTTGTAGGAATGTAATTTTTGAGGATTATATCATACAGATTAAAATATGGAACTTGTCAAGAAGGGATGCATTTTTACATTCTAAGCAATACCTACAATAGGAGTTCCCCCCCTGCAGTATAAACTAGTCTAGCACCCAACATCCGAATCTGGCTAAAATCTGCTGTAGTCTCAGTTTCTAAGTTGTTGGTGAAAACCATGCATAGCCGACCAGCTTCTGTCAGGCTTAATAACATAATGTATGTACATTTCGTAAGTCTGGTTTCAGGCATTCTTAACGATTTCACCCAATATTCAACTAATTGTACAACTTACCCTTAAATGTAATCTACCGCACTCACCATAACAGGTTAATATGGTGTACTCCATGGTATGCTCCAAGACATATATTTACAACATTTTGTATGCACATGTCATAAAATCTTCAGGAATCTAGTGGAGCACTTTGTTGGGTAAGGACCGCATATTTATTCTGTAAGGATCAGCAACCTTAGCCACAGTCTGTGATTTCAAATTTTTGGTTTGGTGAACTACATGGCTCTCTCCCTAGCTACGTTTACAAGCATGGTTAGAGAGTCATGTACCAGGGTAGTCTGCCAGGAAGCCATTGTGGCTACCACCAACAGTAGTTCCCAGACTGGATCCATATCGGAGCGGACTATGTTAAATCTATGGAACTAGTACCAGATTAAAGTGACATACCGGTAGACTTAAATAGATTACATTAAAGTTAAATAGATGTGGATTAAATGAATGTGGGCTAAACAGATGTGGGTGGAATGGATGTGGATTGAACAGATGTGGGTGGAATGGATGGTAGTTTAGAGAGGGTTTTTTTTTCTTCGGCCAGGTAGTTTGGGGAGGGCAGACATTTCGGCCAAGTATAACATTACAAAACTTATATCATGGAATCACACATGTTTTATCTGGTATAGAACTTAACCATACTTTACACTTGTTATTTACACATTAAATGGGTCACTGTTTACAGTCATGCAGTGATTAATGCTCCCTTTCCCACTCATGCGACACCCATAGATGCGGGCTGCCCAGCTCTGAGGTTTCGGTTCACTCCCCTCAGCAGCTTGAGTGATGTGAACTGATTGAATATGCCTAAAAGCAATTCAACATAACCTAAATTAGCTTAACATTTATTTTAACATAAAAAACAATATCGCTGGCATCCTACATTCTGTTAAATTGCCTTTTAAACAGAAGTTGAATTGCTTACCACATTTTTGAACAGATATAACATAATAGCATTTTTTAACAGATATAATACAACAGCATTTCTGAACAGATATTAACATCTGCCCTCCCGAAAATACCTGGCTGAAACGTGGAATTAATTTAATGTGGATTAAACTTCCAGCTCTATAATATTAAGAGCATACAGTCATACATGCCTTCATCACTAGCAAAATTGACTATTGCAATAGTTTAATGAGTGGCCTACCTGTATGTCTCATTAAGAAATTAGTGTGTTCAAAACACGGCAGCCAGGGTGGTACTAAATCTTAAAAAGTTTGACCATATAACGCAAGCTCTGAGACAGCTTAACCCTTTTCGAATTTATTTTAAAGTACCAATGATAGTTTTTAACGCATTACATGATATGGCACCTGAATACATCAGTAAAATGATAATTAGAATGAAATGTGCCCTCTATAACTTGAGGTCCAACGAAAAAATTAAATTGAAGGTTCCCAAGGCCAATTGTAAGACACTTGGCAGATGTGCCTTTGCTGTCAATGCTCCAATGTTGTGGAACGCCCTACCAAGCGACCTTCATTCGCTTGATACATTGAGTCAGTTTAAACAGGGCTTGAAAACTTACTTGTTTACTAAATTTATTGATGAAGGTTATTAGTGGTGTGCATGTATTTCTTATTTCAGTGAGCTACCTATAACATGTTTATGGATAAGCGGGTATATTATGTAAGTTACCTAGTTAACTTTGATGTACAGCGTCTTTGAACGGATTCACAGATTTGGCGCTATATAAACCCAATAATAATAATAATAATAATAATATGGGTTTGGTTTAACCTAGGCTTAAACAATGTAGTTATTTAAACAAAGATGTAGATGCCTATTTTCGCCCTGGCCTTGGTCTTTTCATTAAATACCCACATGTCATATAAAAAGGGATATAAGGGTTTTTGTATTGTTTCCCCTTTCCCTCCTCCACCAGCAATTGAGGCTCCTGTGCTGTGGCTGTGCCGTGGGCAGTGTCATGAGTGTGGCCAGTCAAGACTCAAGTGCAAAGTAGGCTAAACACTGCTAAAGTTATTGTAAAAAAAAAATTGTAGCCACTAGGGGCCTAGGCTTATAGTCGTAACAGAAACTCTTCGGACAACAAAATTTCCCATTTACGAGAAAATATTTACTGATTCGAAGAAGAAAATACTTTCTGTATCAACTTCAAATTGGGGCCGAATAAGTATTAGGCCCCATTGGGGTATTAGGCCCCAATTAGGCCCCAACTCATATTTCTTGAGACATTTGCAAATAAACTATAAGCAAATATTGCTTTGCTGCACTTCGAAGCAGCCGATCGGCTTGATGGCGTGCGTCATTCACTGTTTACTATAATGTCACTGGGCAATACCATTTACATCTTTGTAAGGGATCATGGGATTGAATTCCTTTGTAGTGTTTTATCATTAACTGTTTTTAAGCATTGACGTATACCTAAAGTGACCCAGAGGGAACTTGAAATCAGGTTAGTATCCATTGAGGCTAAACTTAGATTTATTGCGCCTCCTGCATAAATGGGTACAGCAGATCAACCACTACTCCCTGACCATTGCATTCAACAGTTCAACCTCTGTACCCTTGTCAAATGACGCGATGGACTTTTGCGATGGCAGTTAGATAACCTTTACATTTGTGAAACTGACAAGAGAATGATAAAAACAACATCGTCTGCTCTATTAAATAGCATGGCAGGTCATGTATTGTGAGGATAGGAATCAAACTGCAGATCGGATAAACAATTGTTCAGACAGGCCCCAGTTCATAGGTAAGGAATATGCATATAGAATTCATCCTCAACTCGTAGAGTAAACAAATAATTTGCAAATTTCGATGTCCGGAGAGTTTCCGTTTTGACTATATTAATTATTATAGAGTTATACAAGTCCACAACAAAACTTTCGACTTTCGTTGAAGTTCTTGAAATCTTGGACATGTTGAAAGTTTTAAGCATTTAGTTATGTATTAGATCTAGCCGAACCACTTATTGGTCATACCAACGGTCTTTATCCATGACGTCGATAAAAAAACATTGCTTTGTTCATATCATCGCAACATGTTAACAGGTTAAGCTTACATCAAATACATGATAAAGAAGACAAGGCGAACTGGGAACACTTGGGAAGACAACAAGGGAATCCCATAAAAAAAAAGGAGCGTTTTAACGCGTAATCGAAAACGAGGCAGGGGAATTCCATGTAGACGATTATTCATTTAGACCGATGCTGAGTATCACATTACAGCAAATTGGTAAAATGAGCAATGGCTGTCATGAGTGTGGGTTAGGAAATGTACGTATTAAGTAAGTAGTACCAATGGTCAGGGGCGGATCCAGATATGCTGGATCGGGGGGGGGGGGCGCGATTTCGGTTTGATAATATGTTAAATGGTATGAATTTTGGCCCTAAAAGGTGCGCCGGGGCCGAGTCGCCCCCAGCCCCCCTGGATCCACCCTTGACGGGTACAGTGGCCTATTTCACAAACAAAGTTTATTTTAAATAGCCTCGTTGGTAGATCATGAGATGTGATCATTTACGTATCGACAATATCATATACATCTAGATATAGGGGCGCGGGGGGGCATGGTGGGGGAATACATGGTTTCCAGTTATTCTACTAGTTAAAAAAATATATAACTTATTTTTGAGTTGTTAACACAAAAAAAAATTGTTGTAGATCTATATGAGCAAATTTAATTTGCAGATCGAAACTTTCTTCAATCACTCGAGCAACCATGCAGCCTTACTATGCAAGAAGTGCATGCAAGTGCCCGGCCGTACGTATGTCTATTATTATTTCCTATTTACGCATTTTTTCTAATGACAGACTGCTGTACTTTTTTTTTTTTTTTTACAACACGACAACCCCATGGCTTCACACTATTAACAGCGTCAATTTACAGGTGAAACAAATTCTGGGCGTAATTGGTGCCAATTAGAGAATATGGTCTAAAGATATACGTCTTATTAAAGAAAGAAACCTTTTAGTTACAAATTCAAAGAGGACAAAAATATTTTAGCCTTCAAAACCCACCCGTAAGTGTACTTTCGGTGGGAACAGACATTTAATTCACCTTGATCTTCTATCAACTAATTAGGATGAAGGACATTACGCGAGTCCCTACGTCACGGGAGCGGGTGATGGCGTGCATGTGCATGTAAATACAGGCCAGCAGATATCGAGAGATTTTTAGCAAATTTTGTGATGAATTCACAACCATATGTGGTTTTGTAAACAAACTCTGGAAAAGAAAATGGAACGTCCCTGATCAAATAATGTATTTTGCAGCCGTAAACTGTTTAACATGCCTTCGTCATTGCAATTCATGACCACAAGTCACGAGTCAAATAATTGATGCCTGGTGGCGGGCTGCAACAGCGGGCGGGCGAGGTGGGAAATATCGGACCGCTATCGTGACGTCATCATCAGCTGCAATGCGCTACCTCTAATTGCAGTGGGGTTCAATCGATGAGTACTCCGTTATGAGATTTATGCAAATATGTCCTTCTGGGGATGACCTCCTTTGGTTTTATAGTTTCAATAAAAAAACATTCATCGCTGGTCTTGGCTTTCCTTTTAAATCAGTGTTGACTGTGTTTTGCCTCATTTTGTTTTAGACCAAACGGATATTTTTTTTGGTGGCTACGATTAAATCGGTGCAGCGTTGTAACGGTTTAAAAATCCGTGCATGTTTTGCTGTTATCGATCATGCTGCCCTGTCACACGGAAATTAGTTGTTGGTGTCGTTTTATTTAGAGTAGCCTATAAGTACAAACATGACTAGATTTGTGACTTCCTTCACGTTGGCTTGTATCCTAACATTAGATTTGAATCAAGATTCCACTGCGCTGGCCTCTGAAATAGAATGCACGTAAGTTGGAGCAGTGAACTAGCTGATCTGGTAATCTGGTAAATTTTGGTGCGCATTTTCATATTTATAGGGGCCCTTTACTGGCTTTAGCCTATACTATAGTAGGGCGGTCGGCAAATACGTCGCGTTATTTGACACATCACGTCAAAGTGGAGTGTAAGCTGGCGTGCGGACGTCGGGAATGGCACCAAAAAAAAAGTGACATGGTGTCAGATTTTGCTCTTGCGCGGTAGTTTGCTCTTGATCAATATGTGTGAAACATACACCATCGGAAAGAGGATATAATTCTGCTATGAGTACGGCCTGGCCGATGTTGATAACTCAAACGGTGTTTCTGTGGCCGCAGTTTCAAATGTTCATCTACCCGCCACGCTGCTGATATTAATGTCACAGAATTCGGTCATAGTACATTCTAAAGCTGATGGGATGCACTAAAAGATTGATACAAAGTTTTAACACTGACAAGTGATTACATATGCACGCAACGGGGCCAAAGATTACATGACCCATGTGACCCATGCGACAACATCATATGGCACGAACGTTAAGTTATGCATCGGTATGCACAAACGGAACGGAACTGAACCCGCAGAATATCCGGAAATATCTCAATCCTTTTAAGCCATCCGTCCATACCACATATATAATTAGTTAAACCAATGTTTATTCTTCCATTTGACATAGTTTATTTTAAATAAGTTGTCTAAATTGTGTTAAGAATTGAGATTGATCTAATGCCTTCTTTTAGCCTATAACTGCTGTCAACGAAATATTTTCGGAAATTGATTTACTTTGAAAAACTGTAACCACCACCAATGTTTGTTTCTGCAATTTTGCAGAAATAGAGTTACCAGTATTATACAGATCAGACTACAAGGTTCACCTTGCAAACATTTAGATCTTGTATGAAGTAGAGCAACCCGAGGGGGGGGGGATACTATCCGGTTTCTATCTCTAGGGGGGGGGGGGGTACTATCCGGTTTGAATGATCTTAGACAGTGGCTACGTCTAGTCTTTGATGGCGGATTATATTCCTCCCAGGGGGTAGGGGATGTTAGAGACATGTTACTCATTGTTTTCTCAAGAATACAAGAGACTTCCCCATATTTCACAACTTTGTGAAAAAAAAAAAACATTTTTCATTCAAAAAGTATTTCATTCCATCATCCCCTCCTCTTTTGTCATATATTGTAACATATATTAATTCAAGGTTCCCATGGTCATTGAAAATCCTGGAAAGTAATGGAAATATGATGCAAAAGGATGATTTACAGTCATGGAAAGGGGGTGGGTGGAGGGGTACAAAATTATGGAATTCTATCATACCCCCCTGGGGGCATGACTCATTACATGTGTTCAGTTAGTGATCTTGCATACGGTAATTTTCCACTTTGAAAATGGTCCAATAAATACTCACCTTTTATACATTAGTTTTTCAAGGGACACTTACCTATGTATGGAAAGGATTTGTTTTTTTTGGTTATATAATAAATCAAAATGTGAGTAAGTCAAAGGACCTTGTGATTTATCCTGGTGTCAATATTCATACAGTCTTATCTGCATTTCTCATTTCATTGTTACTGCAATAGCTCAGTGTACAATAATCTTTGCTTAGTTTGATGAAGTATACATAGAGGTGACAATTATCCTACATGGTGATATTTGACAGTTAAAAACTTAGGACTAGTTCGCCTAACTTAACTATGCGAGAATAGCAGTCACACATTCCTTAATTCATAACATAGTTACTTCATTTAATATTCTCTTTCATATATTCTTAGTAGTCAAGTGGTACAGTGTAACAGCATGCAATCTCATGCCAGGCCCCAGATATCTCATACTTTGCCAGTTTATTGTCATTTCCCAAGTAACTGTCATTCTGATGCTGTTATCTCATGAAACAACAAATAGTTTGACAATATTTTGTTCTTGTATATAAAAAATACATTACCACTATACAGGTATATAAATAATAAATGTACTACTTGTTGTTAACACTGATATCAAAGCTTTAATGACCTGTACCATTGTAGTTTTATAATACTTTATAATTGTTCATAAGTAACTATAATATATCCGGTCTGTACTTAGATCTAACAGTAACAATTACAAATATTTTTCATACAAGTGTTATTAATTCCTTAGAATTAAATTTTTACAACTATAGAAATACTTAATACATATATTTTCAGTTCAGATATTATATAATAAACTAATTATGATCATTTCTTGAAATAAAAGATGATTTTAATTTTTTTTTTAAATTCTCCAAATTTTCCCCATGGTACCGTTCTCAAAATTTCTAAGTCCAAAAGTGCTAAATTGGCTATCGGCACTTTTAGCGTGTGATTTTTTTCTTGAAAATATTTATTTAAAGAAGTGAAAATGATTAATATAGGTGTATCTACCTACATATCTATCAATAAATCTTATATAAGCAATTAATTGCTTAAATTAAATGAACCAGGAACTCTTATAATAGACAAAAAATTAAATAACATTTTTTTCTGAATAATAACAGTGGCCGGTCAAATTTTACCCCTAATTTTGGGTACTAAAATGGCTGTAACTTTGTAACCATTTAACATAATTAAAAAATTCAAAAAGTATGTTAATCTATTAATTAAGAGCTTTCATTTGAGCTATTGACCTTAGCTAAATTCTAAAATAAAAAAAATGACTGACTGCCCTACCTATAGGCTTACGGGAAGATTGTCCCCGCCTCCGTCTTTTGAGTCTGTCAATTAACTGTAAATAAGACAGGTTATACAACTCAACGGCTGCCATGGGGCGTCAACACCCACTTGAATGCCTTGTAATTGCGAAACTAATGGCAGAATCTCCAAATCAATGACATGCTTGCCTTCTACGAATGTATATAGCACCGAAGTTGTGAAATTCCCAAACCCAAAACTGGCTAATTAAATAAATTTACATGGTGAGTGCCAAAAGTTGCCTTGTAACATTGAATAGTGGTAGGTCTTTCTTCGAAAGCAGTTGTAAATATTTCATAAATGTTGTGGAAGGCAGGCATGTGATTGATTTGGAGATTTGCTTCATGCTTTTGACCTCGACCACACTCGAAAATATAATTCAAAAGTAACATGGCTTCAAATTAATCAAACTCAAATGCATTCTTTAGGTATGGTACCAGTGGCACAGTAAAGGCTAAACAGCGGTGTATTTGATGCCAAACTGCGAATTTATCTTCAATTAGATTCATTTCAATTTTCATGTATGAAGGATACTTCTAATGGTTAAATTTGATGTGGGGCAGAGGGACTATCGCGCAAGTCTAACGCCTTCTGCTGAGAGATAGCTGATCCGCCTTTGTGTAAAAGATGAAACGAAACGAAAGATATATAGAAAGAGTCTCCAAGCTTGACCCCCTAACACCTGAAAATCAGATGTTAAAACCTGTCGACACCTCGCGAAGTATAGCTTTGTACTCCCACTTGAACGTCCCTCCAACCTGCACTGATTTACTGTACCTATCAACGCGAGTAGGGTCATACTTTCTCACCCCTGCACTGAACTGAAGGAGTAAATATTGGACCCCCTCCTCCCTATTATACAAATCTACTTGACTGATATGTTTCGGCAGTGCTTCCCGACGATTCCGAAGTTTTGGGCGCCAAAGCTGAGTATACGTTTGTGGGGGCCTCGGGTGTCCTCTGGGTTTTATGTGTCCCTCGCTGCCGTTGCCCCCCTACGTTAGGCGACGCTGTGGGCCATAAACCGAACCTCCAGAGGATATCCATAGGCCCTGACTCATCTGAATCCCTGACCCCTAATTCCTGACTCCTAATCCTCAATTCCTGAACTTTAATCAAATCCCTGACCCACAATCGCTGATCCACATCCCCAATTCCTGACCTTTGAACTAATCCCTGTCCCACCATCACTGACCCACATCCCCAATCCCTGACCCCTTAATCTCAGACCCTAACAATAATAAGACCCTCACAGATGTATGGATCAGGGATTGGGATGAGGGTTAGGAGTTAGGGCGTATGGATAGGGCCCGCGGTTTAAGGATAGGGGTTCGGTGCCATGAGACATATAAGACCAGAAGAATACATAAGGCCCCTACATACGTTTTCACCAGAGCTTATGTACGATCACTGTTCCCCCACCCTGAACCAGTGAGTCACAATTAAGCAGTCAGTAAAGGCCATGCACACACGCTTTGCGGTCTTCATTTCCTCTTTTACACCAAGCCGCAGAGACTTGCTTGCCCGCCAGATGGGTGGGCAGTATCAATTTTGGCAGGTAAATGTTCAATTTGGCTGGCACTCAGGTGCTGTGTACCACACCAGAAAATGACCTTTTTGTCAGGAGGTTTAGAATAAAATCACAATTTTATATGACATTGATAACTACTTTTATTTATAGGATTGTAAATTGCAAGCTCAAAATGCGACCTGATCGGCTGGTGCCATGTATGTGTACACTGAGCATTTTTTTGTGTTAGAAAATTTTAGCCCAAAAAAATTCTGGTTAATACCCTACTGCCTGGCTGATTCAAAACAAATGTCAAATAAAGGAAATGGCATGACCGTATATATAGGTCACTGTAAAACTGTGTAGCTGCTGTTTACCCGCCCCGATACAATGTAATAGATAACAGCAGTTTCCATCATGATATAAAATTGTGGATGCTATGATTTTCTTCTAGACATGGTGACCAAAAGGCCCTTTTTGGGTGGGTAAAAAGCAGCTGAGCCTGCCTAAAAAGCTGCCTGCCCAAAATTGAAGCTGCCCTCGGCCTTAGCGTGAGGGGGTAAAAAGATAGGTCTTGATCCAGGTCTCTTGCATATACAAGTATTGTATCGTGTAAGGATGTCCAGCAGAAGGGCCACACATTGTCAGGGCAGCAAGGAATTTGGGGTCTCTAACCTAATCTTATGCCTATGAAAACGTTGCATAACTTTATGCCTAAACCTAACCTAGTTCTAACCTTACCAATGGCCAGCCCTTTTCATCATGCAACCCTTATGGATGTAAATCATGTGTCATCATGTATACTATTATAGCATTTTATCATACTATTAGTATGATAATATAGCTCTTTTTGACTGGTATTAGTGCAAACTTGTATACAAAATGGCCTGTCCAAAATATAAAATAGCAATTTTACATTTGGCAATTAGGTGAATATCTGGCTGATGTAAAATTTATTATGACATCATGACTGATTTGCTTTTTTAGTAACACACAGGTAAGAGCAAGGCATGTGGGATCAAAATATATGACAGTTCCCTTAGGTCCAATTTTTCACATATGTTAGCCTCAGCATAAGTAAAATGACAGGTAATGTGTAAGCCATAGTAAAAGTTTTGATGGTAGATATTTTATTAATTTATTTCATGCTTTTTAAAGTAACGCCTTTATGGTTCATATTCTGATCGTGTCTAAGTCTCTAATTATGATCTGCATCGTACATATGTATGTGATACATGCGTTATTGTGCATCTTCTGTCAACATGACTTTGAAGAGTAGGTACCTTTTTTAGTACTAGCAGAGTTGCACATTGTAACTATTTGACTAAGAAATATAATGTCAGTATAAGTGTATTCAATAATAGTTTAATGTAGGTAGCTCTACTTCCTGTTGGCTAATATATAACACATGTCTTGATGAAGCATATTTACAACTGCGAATGGGTCCAGCAAGTGGTAGTACCCGTCGTACCCATTAATTTGCATGTGAAATAATATTTGGGTTAAAGCCCCAACTAAGAGGCATTTTTTTTTTTATTCAGGCGAAAATGTTCAGTGACAGATGAAGATTTGGGCTGTTGGAAACAATCTCTGGACTTCTTCACAATGGAGGTAGAAAAGTCGCTGAGCAATTATGCTAAGCTGTGGATGCATGTCAATCGTTGGCATCTGCGCCATCCGACTTACTTAGAGGATGACGGCATGCAGCAGTTTGCAGAAGCGTCAATTGATCGTGTGTTGGAATCATCCAAAGAAAAGGGAGAAGAGAACCCTGGACTACTTACTCCAAGTGAACTGAACATCCTGCTCAAGCTTTTGCTCAACCAGGTAAATATTTATATGATTTTAACCATGTGTATGGAGAATATATTCTTGTGATCATGCTGCTTATATTATATAACTTAGTGTATTCATTCAATTAGATATGTATCATTCTCCAGCAGTCGATCTTGGACCGCATTTGCCGAGAAATAGTATGTTATGAATTTGTTTTTCAGTGTCAATTGTACAAAAGATCTGTATTTAGGGTCATTTCCATTTCAGACGAGAATGCACGAGATGGAATACAACGACGCGGAAATAGTGCCTCCGTGGGTGCCGTGTCCAATCTCTTGTGACTATTACCCTAAGCTATGGAGCATCTTATTCTACGTCATACTAGCCTGCTTCCTGTTGTGTGTCATGGTCCTGCTTCTCTATGTGTGCGCCAACTCCTGCAAGCAGGACGGCTATCACCCACAAAAGGTGGACTTCGTGTACACGTAGCGAGCCCTGGTATGGAGTGAAATAATGAGGGTTTTCTGATACGTAAGCACTCAGCAACGTCCCGTGTTGGTCGAGGAGTCCGCAAGTCTTGACGATCTGAACTCTGCAGCAACAATTAATTTTGTCGTTACGCTACGGACTGTTTGCGGTATGCGATCACGATACTGTCATTTGAGACGCTTTAAATATCTCAGCATATCAAATATTAACTTGTCAACTGAGGCAAGTTTCGTGGGTTGTTGCTGTGTTATTAGTCGACGCAAGCTGTTTATGGTCAAGTGCCCCACTTACTAATATAGTCCACAGTTATGGTGTAATAATGATATACATGTATATGAGGATGGCGTAATCAGGAAACTGCTTTTAGCAGGTTCACTTTAATATAAGGTCTTTTTAGACCTTATTTGTGTTTAAGGCATCCAATATATGTGTAAACAGGTTTGCAGTGGACTTGTTGGGCGAGCAATATGTGTATATAATTGTGGTTTATCTTTGCGCTTTGCAGCCATGTTAAGATAAATATTTTAACAAAAGGTAAACATTAACGAGCAAGGCCGCACACATTTGGCGGGAAGGGCATCATGAGTTGAGTAGCACACACATCCAAACACCAGCAGTCTGTATGAAGCTCGGATAGCTCGGTCGGCAGAGCGGCCGCCTTATGATCGTCGGGTTTTGCGTCAAATTCGCTATCGAGGCAAGAGTGCGTGACTAACCACCTATAGGTTAATTGCTTCAGTTTTGTCAGCTTTCGTTGTTGTACACCTCTTCAGAACGAACGTTAGTCGAAGACAATGTCGAGTTCACGCGTGTTGTCTCTACCTGAATCAGCAGTGCTGGTCGCACTCATGCCAGCTCATTTGCTGACGTCACGGCAGTGGTAAAGACCATCTGTGACCACATCGACTACTATAACAAGGGTGTTGAAAATGGCGCTGTAGTTCAGATGACACGCAGATGTAACATAACTGTAATGGTATCTCGAACAGTGCAATGCAATGTGTATTCATAACCTTTCGCTGCTTACGCATAAAATTGGCACGTCCATCATATAAACTGGTGACATCGTGACTATTGCGTCTGCCAAAGCTATAGCCACCATTGACATATTTGACTCGATAAGTTCGTTGCTAGAACACCACAGCTTGAAGGTCAGTGGCTTCGTCATGTCATGGTCTGCCAACTATAAATGCGTAAGATGTAAAGCGACTGATTAAGACCTGTTCACTGCCTAGATGTCGTCATATATATATATATATATATATATACATGTACGGTTCTTCATAATTTGAAACACTAATATAAGTAGCTGCGATTATAACTCCAATCATGTTTTTTTGCGGAGACAAAGGTTGCAATAGATATATCAATGTTTCGATGCTATTTTCCATGAAACGCTAAGATAATAGTCTACTGCGCGGCTTGGAACTGCCGCAATTTATCCGCAAATCGCGGCCCTGATCTCTTATTTTACGCGTTTCCCGGGAAGGCTACGTCTACTGTGAATAGTTCCTTCCATGAGATAACTTCCAGTTACAACGCAACGCGGCGCCACATAAGGGTCACGATATACATCACTTGCTCCGGCAAAATGGCACGCTGCTCAACATTGATGGGGGCGGGTAGCCTCAATTGTTGTTACCTTACCAGTCGGCCGCAATGAAGTGTTAACTCTCACCAATTTATTTTAAAGATGTAAACTTTCGGTGCAGATCGCGATTAGATTAGGTTCGACACCCGCTTCAATGTTTACATGTTTACAATGTTTATAAATTCACAGTGAACCTCATGAATGGTCTCGTGGTCAAATCTTCATATTGCTAATTTAATGCTCATGAAACGATCTTGCACGATGAATTGATTTCTTCGAATGTCTCCGCATTTTTTATTCATCTGTTAGTCATTCATTGCTTCATCTGTTGAAGTCATTCATTGCTTCATCTGTTGAAACCTTGCATTGCTGTATCTGTTGAAGTCATTGTCATGGTTTTATCTATACGAATGACTCCGCATTGTGAAGGTTTCATCTGTTAAAATGACCCATGGTTTAACAGTCGCCCATAGGGTTATATATCGGTATATACACGTAAATATACTGGCGTCATCTGCTCAAATCATCCGTAACGTTTTACTTTATATGTTAAAAGAAGTGTGTTTTGGTGTTGGTGATATCTCGGTCATGATACGTGTGTGACGTGTTGTTTCAGGGATAATTATATATATTACTGTTTATATACATCACACGTTTATTTATTTACATGTAATAATAATGTAATCATATCGTAATCAAGCATAATAACGGTGTGCCTGCCAATCACTCTGTCTTAATGATTGACTCGCACTTGCTTCACCGCGTGATAGCGATTCATTCTGGACTGTAATCTGATATATATATATTTATATATGACAGTTCACGCCTTTCCAGAGTGCTCAGAGGAAGCGTTGACATCTGACATGTATATGTGTCAAATATCAACCAAATTATGACCGATTTCTCAAGTGGACAGTACTGCATAATTTCTTGACAGACATAACTAAAGTACGAACTCGTGACCTTGATCAATTTGACCTTGACTAAACGCGAAACACGAGTAGTCCCTTACGGTATGATCTAGACATAGATAAAGGCAATCTTCATCAGACTGACGTAAGGAAACATCTCAAATGCTTATTGAATATGTTCTTGCGTTTCTTCGTACCTGCTGGGTTTATGGGACTGTGGAGACCCTGGCCCGTTGTGTGATGTCGCAGCGGGTCCGGAGCATATAAGGGGTGCATGTGCTGTACTAGCAGTATTTCCAAGAGACTTTGTGGGTGATTAACCATGAAAGAGTTCTTTAGTTCAAATCTATAAGTACGATTAGGTCATACATGTATACGAACGTTTGGAGGAGTATTATGCATTCATGTGTACTGCAAAGGAACCATTACAAGATGTCTAGCTACAGTTGTGGAAATATACCCGTTATGTTCAATAAAATCCGCTGATGTAAATTTGTTTGCCAAAAGCTTGTTCTGTATAAATGTATATGTACCATTTTACATATTGCTAAGAGTTCACATTGCGCATGAATATGTAAATATACCATAAGTGTAAAAGTATGTGTCAAGATGCGATCGGGTGAACTTCTAAATGATTCTACCGTAGTAAGTCACGGTTGTCAACTGGCGACGAACGTCTGAATGCAAAATAAGAGGCGGCTTTAAGGTTGAATTTCATTTTTATTATGCAGCTGAAAGGGTTTCATACCTTTCGTATGTGAGAGTCTTAGACATCATTTGCCTTAATCGCATCAGTTCAATAAATGTTTACACAAAGCCGCTCCATGGTTTTCTCTTGCATTCTGGGATTTTCAAGGTAAATGGGAGTAGACACCGGCTACCACGGTGGTTGCCACGCCGGCTGTAGTTACACAATGGTTGCCACGCCGGCTGTAGTTACACAATGGTTACCACGCCGGCTGTAGTTACACAATGGTTACCACGCCGGCTGTACTGACACAATGGTTACCATGCCTGCTGTAGTTCCCACGATGGTAAAGTATAAAAATCGCCGATGGCTTGGGCTGGACTGCGCGTGTCGCTTGCTTGGGGCACGTTTGAGTTAAGGTTTGTGTTAGTTGAGGCTAGACTGCGTTATTGAGTTAAGGTAAGTGTTAGTGTATAGGGTTTGGTCAGGGTTTTCTTATCACATAAGCATGACTGAGCGGGTGCGGTTTAGCCTCGACTCTGAAAACGCATTTTGTAAATATTCACTTCGATGGTTCTTGTTAGTTGCATACTAGTCTCCGTTCTTGCGTTTGTCATACATGTAAATTCACGCGGAACCGCTTAATTTCGATACACATTAATTTATTTTCTCATTACGTACATTGCGGTGAAATCCATATATTCAATGGAATATGAGGACCTAGATCCCGGAGTTGACGTTTCATCATTTAATACGACAACGAAGTTAATGCAACAATAAACCTATAAAATCATGGCTTTAATATTCAATTTGTGAAAATTAGACCCCTATGGAAGATATACTCCCTGTTGGCATGAATACTGAAACACAGGATCGTATATTCTCCAAGACGTATGTTGAAGACTAAAGCGAGGAGTTTATTAATAAAGGCTTCGTCACCGACGTATCCCTTCAACGCCAGCCTAGACACAAACATGAATGAAGTGGTGTTTTGGGCCACCTATATGGACACATGGTCTAAACCGGTCCAGTCGATGTCGTCGATTATCCTGGAGTAACACTGCAAGTGACTACGGCTGTGCGGCTTTCGTAACACCTCGAATATAATTAAAAATTGATCCATTCTAGGTCCGTGATGACAAGCACCTACATTGAAGATTTACATCATTACACATGTGCAATAATTATACACACGTCTCTTTGGTTGGAAAGTAACTTGTTGGCACGGAGAGTGAACGACAAAATCATAACGTGAATGCGACGGGGTGTATAATAATACGTTAACGGACTTCATACGACGTTAGTTTCACTTGACATTATGATATCACAGCATTGAATGTAAATGTTTGTATCACGCACACGACAAGTAAATGAAATAATCCCCATAGTGGCTTGACAAACGTTAAGATTATGCGTCATATCCGAGCCACACACAGCGGACTACTCTGGTTGGACTTTAGTACCGGAAACTCGTCACTGTGTTCGGACTTCAGTACCGGAAAATCGTCATTCTTGTCGGACTTTAGTACCGGAAACCCGTCACTGGTCACACTTTAGTACCGGAAACACGTCACTGTGGTCGGACTTTAGTACCGGAAACACGTCAGTGTGGTCGGACTTTAGTATCAGAAACACGCCACTGTGGTCGTACTTCAGTTCCGGAAACACGTCACTGTGGTCGGACTTCAGTTCCGGAAACACGTCACTGTGGTCGGACTTTAGTGCCGAAAACACGTCACTGTGGTCGGACTTTAGTATCGGAAACTCGTCACTGTGTTCGGAATTTAGTGTCGGAAACACGTCACTGGGGTCTGACTTTAGTACCGGAAACACGTCACTGTGGTCGAACTAGTGGCTTTTCCAGACTCGCTATCAATCGCACTAGCCACTGGGCCACAAGGGTTGCCCGTACCCAGTGTCATGCCTACATTTATCGAACCTGGATACGATAACAAGAAGTAGTTTGTTTCGAATTCTTACATGTTTGTACTGTGTTCTGTCTGCAAAGTTTCCAGCGTTTCCCTTGGTCAACAAATAATACCATAACATTTAATGTAAAGTAACTTTGACAAAGCTTCATCGATGACGGTCGATTGATAGTCGAGTAAATCTGCCGATCGTCATGGAAAGGTGAATTACATGTAACTTCTATAGTTACCCAGGAAAACAGGCATGAACACGGTGATAAATATATTGAATCCACACATCTACATATGTTCACGGGTCATTGCTGATTGATCCTGAAAGTCTTACCAGAAAAACAAAAATATCGCTATAAAAAAACCCAGATATCTTTGGCTTTTCAGTTGAAGATTATTTCGAGTTGAGCGAGAGTTGAAGATGCCTTGTGTTACAATTTAATGTGGAATTCTCCCAGTCACTTCTTTTCGGCACTTAGTTCCCACAAGGGTGCCTATCCAGTTCAAGTGCGTGTCGATTGTGCTTCGCTACACGGCAGGGAGTGAGGTTTAACAGATATCATACTACAATCGCCATAGACGAACACATCATCTTGGTGTAAATAAATAACAATTTACAGGCAAATATATTATTGTTAACGGTAAAACTTCATTTAAAAAATTGTAATGGTGAAACAAGAACTTCATACGAACCATAAGTACATTGAACCGGAGGGCCGAATAACTGATAAAGTGGCGTGAATACGAGAACATTATAACATGTTACAAGGTGACAACTTCACAACGCGATTGCTTCCTAACGACACACTTACAGCGATGATTGGATAAATACAACGGACACTTGTGGATTGGAGTGGATTGGAATCGTTCCCAGTTGAAATCTAACCACGTTCCTAGCTTGGGTCTCGTGGATGTTGACTCAGACGATGGAAGTGTACGCAGCTTGGAACATCTCCGGGGTTAACGACGCCAGCCCCGTCAAACATACATAACTCACGAACTAAGTCACAAATTCATAATGGGATTTTCCTGGATATTTGTATAGAGGCAGACATAGCACCGCTAGCACATACCGCGTTAACAGGTCCAGTAACAATCTTATGGGGCGGGAATCGCGTCCACAGCGCCCTCTTCGATGCGGAGATCCCAGTAATAGGCCTGGGTAGTTTTGACGGTTAACCCTTCACGGACGTCGTAGTAAAGTGGCTTCGCCGTCGGGAGAGGCATCCACAGCGCCCCCTGGCGGAGATCCCGGTAATATGTCTTCAGGGAGTAAGTGGTGCACAGTGCGCCCATGGCGGAGATCCCTGTACTGCAGCGCCCCCATCATGGAGATTATATATAACACGGTGTCTTTGTTGGCGGGAGAGGCATAAACAGCGCCCCATCACGGAGATTCTGGAACTATGTCCTCTGCGGCGGGGATGGCACAAGATTTCGTCTCGGTGACACATTACTGCCCTGTACTTCGTTCTGGAGGGGGATCGGAGTGGTAGGGGGAGGGTATAGCACGCTAGATGAGGGGTACAGACCGGGGGTGAAGGTTGCTAAGGGCCTGTGAGATGACAGTGGCTGCAAACGCTGAAATTAACGAAACCAAACTAAATATCGATGTCAACATCTATTTCTATTCGGTTCATTAAACTAAGCAGATATTGGATGTGATAATGTGAAACTTGTCAACTAATATTTCTTTAGTACACAGCTATCGAGAGCTGGTGGAGAGTGAAAATGATTAGTAAATAAGATACAAAATAATATAAATAACATTCAACATAGTTACTATTGTCTTGGATAATTCATATGATGCTCTCTTTATATTATAAGTAAAACAAAACCCCCTTATTTCAACCAATTTCAGAATAATACCTTTACGAGATATCATTGCACAAACGCAGTTATGTGCAACTATATTGTGTCGCTGAGTCGAAGGCGATACCGCCTTCGACACCTCCACATTAGGACAAAATCGTTTTTCACCTTTTGGCAAAACAAGTCAAGAATAACTTTTGGGTAAATAGTAAAATGGATTAAGTGATCTCCAATGTCGTGGTTTCGCCAGCTTGTAATATTATTAAGAGCCTTGTAAGCAATGACGCTGTTTATCAATTATCACAGGAGTGAATTCTTCACTTATGGCACTGCCCCTTGGGCGAAGCCCCTCGCATTCGAAATAACTTCACTTTTCCGCCAACACCCCCCAGAGAACCCCTGGAGCCTCTCCTGCCACTGCGTTTGTGATCCGAATGAACGACGGCTTTGGCATCCGTACGCCCGGCGTCTTTAAGGCTAGAATACGACGCGGTCGCCATGCTACAGGGTCGCGTTCTGTTGCCATTTTTACACGCATCGTCGTCGCTAGGCGACGCGGACGCTTGTGGCGGAAGGCGGCGGCGACGCGGACTAAGAGGAGGCGACGCCTGAACCAGCGAATGTGTGGACGACACCGCGGCCAATGTCTGATTCCGCAGTGAAGGCGAACTGGACATTTCATTGGAGGATACGGCGCTCAGAGTCTGGCTCCGCAGTGAATGCAAACTATGGATTTCTTTGGAGCCTCGGGGCGAGGCCCCAGTGCCTATGCCACTAACAACAAAATCCGGGTTGGTGACGAAGATGTGCGGTGTTTGTACTAAAGCATGCGGTGTTGGCGTCTGCCGAGGGAGATGGGAGAAGCCCAGCCCTGGGGAATACGCCCCAGGGCGGACTGGAAAACCCTGGACCGGAGGATCTGGATTTACATGCTGAAAACCAACAAAAACAGTATTATGTCGCGATGGATAGACATTATCGACAGTCTCAACTGTTGTGTTCTATTCCATTGAGGGCGTGTCCGAAATCCATGCCACCAAAACCGATTGGTCAAACTGACAGTAACCGAAACGGGTGTGCGGGTGTGCTGTAAACCGTGAAACTGCCCTGAGAGCAGCTTTCACGTTCCTCCGTTGTTTTGAGCCGATAAATTAACCCGATTCCGGTTTCTCGTCGTTTAACGTAAATCGAACACGCTCTTACACATAGCTTTGCCCACTAGCACTTGTTTCGAATACAAACCTATCTGCCTGGCTTACCTTTTCAACGGGAGGCTGCCCTACTTTCCGGAATGGTATTGGAGTTCTTCGGTTGAAATGATTTTGAGCGGCTGAGCTTTCCCATGTTTCCTTGGTAACGTCCCGGTGACTGTCATCCCGGCCACCAGGGTGCGTATCTTCCCAACCGCCATGTGGAGCATCCGATGGGGGTTTACTTCCGGTTCCAGAATTGCCCGGATGTGCCTTCCAATGGGGTTGATT
This sequence comes from Arenicola marina, assembly GCA_964019135.1. Taxonomy (NCBI): domain Eukaryota; kingdom Metazoa; phylum Annelida; class Polychaeta; family Arenicolidae; genus Arenicola; species Arenicola marina. The sequence continues at coordinate 34,533,454 of OZ025260.1, read as the reverse complement.
GATGCTGGTGTCTGTATGGCCCTTTATGGATGACAAAGGTGACAGTCAATAAGATTTCCATGTTAATAGCGCCTTTAACCATAATCAAATCCATGCATATGAACCCACACTATTTGTATATATCAAACATATATGATGGGTTCACACAATTTGATCCAAAACTTATATAACTTCCTTGAATCTCGACGAACTAAAGCAGTTTTTCACATATATTGTCATCAAATACGCAAGCACGCTTACTTGTAAGAATTTTTTCTTCCTTTTTCTGCGGTAGGATGCTGCTGTGTGCCCCGGATGACACCACGCTATCTCACCCGTCCTCCTACGAACAAACACATATTAAATAGGTTACACGTGATGCAGACGACGGGGGAAGCAGACGACCGGGGAAGCAGACGACCAGGAAAGCAGACGACCGGGGAAGCAGACGACCGGGGAAGCAGACGACCGGGGAAGCAGACGACGGGGGAAGCAGACGACCAGGGAAAGCAGACGACCAGGGAAGCAGACGACCAGGGAAGCAGACGACCGGGGAAGCAGACGACCGGGGAAGCAGACGACCGGGGAAGCAGACGACGGGGGAAGCAGACAACCAGAGAAAGCAGACGACCGGGGAAGCAGACGACCAGGGAAGCAGACGACCGGAGAAGTAGACGACCGGGGAAGCAGACGACGGGGGAAGCAGACGACGGAGGAAGCAGACGACCAGAGAAAGCAGACGACCGGGGAAGCAGACGACCGGAGAAGTAGACGACCAGGGAAGCAGACGACCAGGGAAGTAGACGACCGGGGAAACAGACGACGGGGGAAGCAGACGACCGAGGAAGCAGACGACGGGGGAAGCAGACGACCAGGGAAAGCAGACGACCGGGGAAGCAGACGACCGGGGAAAGCAGACGACCAGGGAAGCAGACGACCATGGAAGCAGACGACCGGGGAAACAGACGGCGGGGCAAGCAGACGACCGGGGAAGCAGACGACGGGGGAAGCAGACGACCAGGGAAAGCAGACGACCGGGGAAGCAGACGACCGGGGAAGCAGACAACCGGGGAAGCAGACGACCGGGCAGGAAAAGGACGAAGCAGACGACCAGGGAAAGCAGACGACCAGGGAAGCAGACGACCAGGGAAGCAGACGACCGGGGAAGCAGACGACCGGGGAAGCAGACGACCAGGGAAGCAGACGACCGGGCAAGCAGACGACCGGGCAGGAAAAGGACGAAGCAGACGACCAGGGAAAGCAGACGACCAGGGAAGCAGACGACCAGGGAAGCAGACGACGGGGGAAGCAGACGACCAGGGAAAGCAGACGACCGGGGAAGCAGACGACCGGGGAAGCAGAGGATCAGAGAAGCAGACGACCGGAGAAGCCGACGACCGGGAAAGCAGACGACGGGGGGAAGTAGACGACCGGGGAAGGAGAGGATCAGGGAAGCAGACGACCGGAGAAGCCGACGACCGGGGAAGCAGACGACCGGAGAAGTAGACGACCAGGTAAGCGGGCGACCAGGGAAGCAGACGACGGGGGGAAGCAGACGACCGGGGAAATAGACGACCGGGGAAGGAGAGGATCAGGGAAGCAGACGACCGGAGAAGTAGACGACCGGGGAAGCAGACGACGGGGGAAGCAGACGACGGAGGAAGCAGACGACCAGGGAAGCAGACGACCGGAAAAGTAGACGACCAGGGAAGCAGACGACCGGAAAAGTAGACGACCAGGGAAGCAGACGACCAGGGAAGTAGACGACGGGGGAAGCAGACGACCAGGGAAGCAGACGACCGGAGAAGTAGACGACCGGGGAAACAGACGACGGGGGAAGCAGACGACCGGGGAAGCAGACGACCAGGGAAAGCAGACGACCGGGGAAGCAGACGACCGGAGAAGCAGACGACCGGGGAAGCAGACGACCGGGGAAGTAGACGACCGGGGAAGTAGACGACCGAAGAAACAGACGACGGGGGAAGCAGACGACCAGGGAAAGCAGACGACGAGGGAAGCAGACGACCGGGGAAGCAGACGACGGGGGAAGCAGACGACCAGGGAAAGCAGACGACCGGGGAAGCAGACGACCGGGGAAGCAGACGACGGGGGAAGCAGACGACCAGGGAAAGCAGACGACCGGGGAAGCAGACGATCGGGGAAGCAAACAACCGGGGAAGCAGACGACCGGGCAAGCAGACGACCGGGCAAGCAGACCACGGGGGAAGCAGACGACCAGGGAAAGCAGACGACCGGGGAAAACAGACGACCGGGGAAGCAGACGACCGGGCAAGCAGACGACCAGGCAAGCAGATGACCGGGCAAGCAGACGACCGGGCAAGCAGACGACCGGGGAAGGAGAGGATCAGGGAAGGAGACGACGGGGGGAAGCAGACGACCAGGGAAAGCAGACGACCGGGGAAGCAGACGACGGGGGAAGCAGACGACGGGGGAAGGAGAGGATCAGGGAAGCAGACGACGGGGGGAAGCAGACGACCAGGGAAGGAGAGGATCAGGGAAGCAGACGACCGGAGAAGCCGACGACCGGGGAAGCAGACGACCGGAGAAGTAGACGACCAGGTAAGCGGGCGACCAGGGAAGCAGACGACGGGGGGAAGCAGACGACCGGGGAAATAGACGACCGGGGAAGGAGAGGATCAGGGAAGCAGACGACCGGAGAAGTAGACGACCGGGGAAGCAGACGACGGGGGAAGCAGACGACGGAGGAAGCAGACGACCAGGGAAAGCAGACGACCGGGGAAGCAGACGACCGGAAAAGTAGACGACCAGGGAAGCAGACGACCAGGGAAGTAGACGACGGGGGAAGCAGACGACCGGGGAAGCAGACGACGGGGGAAGCAGACGACCAGGGAAAGCAGACGACCGGGGAAGCAGACGACCGGGGAAGCAGACGACCGGGGAAGCAGACGACCGGGGAAGCAGACGACCGGGGAAGCAGACGACCGGGGAAGTAGACGACCGGGGAAGTAGACGACCGAAGAAACAGACGACGGGGGAAGCAGACGACCAGGGAAAGCAGACGATCGGGGAAGCAGACGATCGGGGAAGCAGACAACCGGGGAAGCAGACGACCGGGCAAGCAGACGACCGGGCAAGCAGACCACGGGGGAAGCAGACGACCAGGGAAAGCAGACGACCGGGGAAAACAGACGACCGGGGAAGCAGACGACCGGGCAAGCAGACGACCAGGCAAGCAGACGACCGGGCAAGCAGACGACCGGGGAAGGAGAGGATCAGGGAAGGAGACGACGGGGGGAAGCAGACGACCAGGGAAAGCAGACGACCGGGGAAGCAGACGACGGGGGAAGCAGACGACGGGGGAAGGAGAGGATCAGGGAAGCAGACGACCGGGGAAGGAGAGGATCAGGGAAGCAGACGACCGGAGAAGCCGACGACCTGGGAAGCAGACGACGGGGGGAAGCAGACGACCAGGGAAGGAGAGGATCAGGGAAGCAGACGACCGGAGAAGCCGACGACCGGGGAAGCAGACGACCGGGGAAGCAGACGACGGGGGCAAGCAGACGACCGGGGAAGGAGAGGATCAGGGAAGCAGACGACCGGAGAAGCCGATGACCGGGGAAGCAGACGACGGGGCGAAGCAGACGACTGGGGAAGTAGACGACCGGGGAAGGAGATGATCAGGGAAGCAGACGACCGGAGAAGCCGACGACCGGGGAAGCAGACGACGGGGGGAAGCAGACGACCGGGGAAGCAGACGACCGGGGAAGGAGAAGATCAGGGAAGCAGACGACCGGGGAAGCAAACGACCGGGGAAGCAGACGACGGGGGCAAGCAGACGACCGGGGAAGCAGACGACCGGAGAAGGAGAGGATCAGGGAAGCAGACGATCAGGGAAGCAGACGACCCGGGAAGCAGAGGACCAGGGAAGCAGACGACCGGGGAAGCAGACGACCGGGGAAGCAGACGACGGGGGGAAGCACCCGACCAGAGAAGCCGACGACCGGGGAAGCAGACGACCGGGGAAGCAGACGACGGGGCGGAAGCACCCGACCGAAGAAGCCGACGACCGGGGAAGCAGACGACCGGGGAAGCAGACGACGGGGGGGAAGGAGACGACCGGGGAAGCACCCGACCGAAGAAGCCGACGACCGGGGAAGGAGAGGATCTGGGAAGCAGACGACTGGGGAAGCAGACGACCGGAGAAGCCGACGACCGGGGAAGGAGAGGATCAGGCAAGCAGACGACCGGGGAAGCAGACGACAAGGGAAGGAGAGGATCAGTGAAGCAGACGACCGGAGAAGCCGACGACCGGGAAAGGAGAGGATCAGGGAAGCAGACGACCGGAAAAGCAGACGACCCGGGAAGGAGAGGATCAGGGAAGCAGGCGACCGGGGAAGGAGAGGATCAGGGAAGCAGACGACGGGGGAAGCAGACGACCGGGGAAGCAGACGACGGGGGGGAAGGAGACGACCGGGGAAGCACCCGACCGAAGAAGCCGACGACCGGGGAAGGAGAGGATCTGGGAAGCAGACGACTGGGGAAGCAGACGACCGGAGAAGCCGACGACCGGGGAAGGAGAGGATCAGGCAAGCAGACGACCGGGGAAGCAGACGACAAGGGAAGGAGAGGATCAGTGAAGCAGACGACCGGAGAAGCCGACGACCGGGAAAGGAGAGGATCAGGGAAGCAGACGACCGGAAAAGCAGACGACCGGGGAAGGAGAGGATCAGGGAAGCAGGCGACCGGGGAAGGAGAGGATCAGGGAAGCAGACGACGGGGGAAGCAGACGACCGGGGAAGCAGACGACCGGGGAAGGAGAGGATCAGGGAAGCAGACGACCGGGGAAGCAAACGACCGGGGAAGCAGACGACGGGGGCAAGCAGATGACCGGGGAAGCAGACGACCGGGAAAGGAGAGGATAAGGGAAGCAGACGACCGGAGAAGCGGACCACTGCTTCCCGGGGAAGCAGACGACCGGGAAAGCAGACGACCGGGGAAGGAGAGGATCAGGGAAGCAGACGATCAGGGAAGCAGACGACCAGGGAAGCAGATGACCAGGGAAGCAAACGACCGGAGAAGTAGACGACCGGGGAAACAGACGACGGGGAAAGCAGACGACCGGGAGAGCACCCGACCGGAGAAGCCGACGACCGGGGAAGGAGAGGATCAGGGAAGCAGACGACCGGGGAAGCAGACAACCGGGGAAGGAGATGATCAGGGAAGCAGACGACCGGGGAAGCAGACGACCGGGGAAGCAGACGACAAGGGAAGGAGAGGATCAGTGAAGCAGACGACCGGAGAAGCCGACGACGAGGGAAGGAGAGGATCAGAGAAGCAGACGACCGGAAAAGCAGACGACCGGGGAAGGAGAGGATCAGGGAAGCAGACGACCGGAGAAGCCGACGACCGGGGAAGGAGAGGATCAGGGAAGCAGACGACGGGGGGAAGCCGACGACCGGGGAAGGAGAGGACCGGGGAAGCAGACAACCGGGGAAGCAGACAACCGGGCAAGCAGACGACCGGGCAAGCAGACGACGGGTGAAGCAGACGACCAGGGAAAGCAGACGACCGGGGAAAGCAGACGACCGGGCAAGCAGACGACCGGGCAAGCAGACGACCGGGCAAGCAGACGACCGGGCAAGCAGACGACCGGGCAAGCAGACGACCGGGGAAGGAGAGGATCAGGGAAGCAGACGACGGGGGAAGCCGATGACCGGGGAAGCAGACGACCGGGGAAGTAGACGACCGGGGAAGGAGATGATCAGGGAAGCAGACGACCGGAGAAGCCGATGACCGGGGAAGCAGACGACGTGGGGAAGCAGACGACCGGGGAAGTAGACGACCGGGGAAGGAGATGATCAGGGAAGCAGACGACCGGAGAAGCCGACGACCGGGGAAGCAGACGACGGGGGGAAGCAGACGACCGGGGAAGCAGACGACCGGGGAAGGAGAGGATCAGGGAAGCAGACGAACGGAGAAGCCGACGACCGGGGAAGGAGACGACGGGGGCAAGCAGACGACCGGGGAAGCAGACGACCGGGTAAGGAGAGGATCAGGGAAGCAGACGATCAGGGAAGCAGACGACCAGGGAAGCAGACGACCGGAGAAGTAGGCGACCGGGAAAACAGACGACGGGGAAAGCAGACGACCGGGGAAGCACCCGACCGGAGAAGCCGACGACCGGGAAAGGAGAGGATCAGGGAAGCAGACGACCGGGGAAGGAGAGGATCAGGGAAGCAGACGACCGGGGAAGCAGACGACGGGGGGAAGCACCCGACCGGAGAAGCCGACGACCGGGGAAGCAGACGACCGGGGAAGCAGACGACGGGGGGAAGCACCCGACCGGAGAAGCCGACGACGGGGGAAGCAGACGACCGGGGAAGCCGACGACCGGGGAAGGAGAGGATCAGGGAAGCAGACGACCGGAAAAGCAGACGACCGGGGAAGGAGAGGATCAGGGAAGCAGACGACCGGGGAAGGAGAGGATCAGGGAAGCAGAAGACGGGGGAAAGCAGACGACCGGGGAAGCAGACGACCGGGGAAGGAGAGGATCAGGGAAGCAGACGACCGGGGAAGCAAACGACCGGGGAAGCAGACGACGGGGGCAAGCAGACGACCGGGGAAGCAGACGACCGGGAAAGGAGAGGATCAGGGAAGCAGACGACCGGAGAAGCAGACCACTGCTTCCCGGGGAAGCAGACGACCGGGGAAGCAGACGACCGGGGAAGGAGAGGATCAGGGAAGCAGACGATCAGGGAAGCAGACGACCAGGGAAGCAGATGACCAGGGAAGCAAACGACCGGAGAAGTAGACGACCGGGGAAACAGACGACGGGGAAAGCAGACGACCGGGAGAGCACCCGACCGGAGAAGCCGACGACCGGGGAAGGAGAGGATCAGGGAAGCAGACGACCGGAGAAGCCGACGACGAGGGAAGGAGAGGATCAGGGAAGCAGACGACCGAAAAAGCAGACGACCGGGGAAGGAGAGGATCAGGGAAGCAGACGACCGGAGAAGCCGACGACCGGGGAAGGACAGGATCAGGGAAGCAGACGACGGGGGGAAGCCGACGACCGGGGAAGGAGAGGATCAGGGAAGCAGACGACCGGATAAGCCGACGACCGGGGAAGGAGAGGATCAGGAAAGCAGACGACCGGAAAAGCAGACGACCGGGGAAGCACACGACAGGAGAAGCAGACGACCGGGGTAGCAGGCGACCGGGAAAGCAGACGAACAGGGAAGCAGACGACCGGGCAAGCCGACGACCGGGAAAGCAGACGAACAGGGAAGCAGACGACCGGGGAAGGAGAGGATCAGGGAAGCAGACGACCGGGGAAGGAGACAACCGGAGAAGGAGACGAACAGGGAAACCGACGACCGGGAAAGCAGACGAACAGGGAAGCAGATGACCGGGGAAGGAGAGGATCAGGGAAGCAGACGACCGGAGAAGCAGACGACCGGGAAAGCAGACGACCGGAGAAGCAGAAAACCGGGAAAGAAGAGGATCAGGGAAGTAGACGGCTGGGGCAGTAGACGACTGGGGAAGTAGACGACGGGGGGAATCAGACGACCGGAGAAGCAGACGACCGGGGAAGGAGAGGATCAGGAAAGCTGACGACCGGGAAAGCAGACGACCGGGGAAACAGACGACCGGGGAAGGAGAGGACCAGGGAAACAGACGACCGGGGAAGCCGACGACCAGGGAAACAGACGACCGGGAAAGCAGACGACCGGGGAAGCAGACGACCGGGGAAGGAGAGGATCACGGAAGCAGACGACCAGGGAAAGCAGACGACCGGGGAAGCAGACGACGGGGGAAGCAGACGACCAGGGAAGCAGATGACCGGGGAAGCAGATGACCGGGGAAGCAGACGACCAGGGAAAGCAGACGACCGGGGAAGCAGACGACGGGGGAAGCAGACGACCAGGGAAAGCAGACGACCGGGGAAGCAGACGACGGGGGAAGCAGACGACCAGGGAAGCAGATGACCGGGGAAGCAGACGACCGGAGAAGTAGACGACCGGGGAAACAGACGACGGGGGAAGCAGACGACCGGGGAAGCAGACGACGGGGGAAGCAGACGACCAGGGAAAGCAGACGACCGGGGAAGCAGACGACCGGGCAAGCAGACGACCGGGCAAGCAGACGACCGGGCAAGCAGACGACGGGGGAAGCAGACGACCAGGGAAAGCAGACGACCGGGGAAAGCAGACGACCGGGCAAGCAGACGACCGGGCAAGCAGACGACCGGGCAAGCAGACGACCGGGCAAGCAGACGACCGGGCAAGCAGACGACCGGGGAAGGAGAGGATCAGGGAAGCAGACGACGGGGGAAGCAGACGACGGGGAAAGAAGAGGATCAGGGAAGCAGACGACCAGGGAAAGCAGACGACCGGGGAAGCAGACGACGGGGGAAGCAGACGACCAGGGAAGCAGATGACCGGGGAAGCAGATGACCGGGGAAGCAGACGACCAGGGAACGCAGACGACCGGGGAAGCAGACGACGGGGGAAGCAGACGACCAGGGAAAGCAGACGACCGGGGAAGCAGACGACGGGGGAAGCAGACGACCAGGGAAGCAGATGACCGGGGAAGCAGACGACCGGAGAAGTAGACGACCGGGGAAGCAGACGACGGGGGCAAGCAGACGACCGGGGAAGCAGACGACCGGGAAAGGAGAGGATCAGGGAAGCAGACGACCGGAGAAGCGGACCACTGCTTCCCGGGGAAGCAGACGACCAGGGGAAGCAGACGACCGGGGAAGGAGAGGATCAGGGAAGCAGACGATCAGGGAAGCAGACGACCAGGGAAGCAGATGACCAGGGAAGCAAACGACCGGAGAAGTAGACGACCGGGGAAACAGACGACGGGGAAAGCAGACGACCGGGAGAGCACCCGACCGGAGAAGCCGACGACCGGGGAAGGAGAGGATCAGGGAAGCAGACGACCGGGGAAGCGCAGACGACCGGGGAAGGAGGATCAGGGAAGCAGACGACCGGGGAAGCAGACGACCGGGGAAGCAGACGACAAGGGAAGGAGAGGATCAGTGAAGCAGACGACCGGAAAAGCCGACGACGGGGGAAGGAGAGGATCAGGGACGCAGACGACCGGAAAAGCAGACGAACGGGGAAGCAGAGGATCAGGGAAGCAGACGACCGGAGAAGCCGACGACCGGGGAAGGAGAGGATCAGGGAAGCAGACGACGGGGGGAAGCAGACGACCGGGGAAGGAGAGGATCAGGGAAGCAGACGACCGGATAAGCCGACGACCGGGGAAGGAGAGGATCAGGAAAGCAGACGACCGGAAAAGCAGACGACCGGGGAAGCAGACGACAGGAGAAGCAGACGACCGGGGTAGCAGGCGACCGGGAAACCAGACGAACAGGGAAGCAGACGACCGGGCAAGCCGACGACCGGGAAAGCAGACGAACAGGGAAGCAGACGACCGGGGAAGGAGAGGATCAGGGAAGCAGACGACCGGGGAAGGAGAGGATCAGGGAAGCAGACGACCGGAGAAGCAGACGACCGGGAAAGCAGACGACCGGAGAAGCAGAAGACCGGGAAAGAAGAGGATCAGGGAAGTAGACGGCTGGGGCAGTAGACGACTGGGGAAGTAGACGACGGGGGGAATCAGACGACCGGAGAAGCAGACGACCGGGGAAGGAGAGGATCAGGGAAACAGACGACTGGGGAAGCAAACGACCGGAGAAGGAGAGGATCAGGAAAGCTGACGACCGGGAAAGCAGACGACCGGGGAAACAGACGACCGGGGAAGGAGAGGACCAGGGAAACAGACGACCGGGGAAGCCGACGACCAGGGAAACAGACGACCGGGGAAGCAGACGACCGGGGAAGCAGACGACCGGGGAAGGAGAGGATCACGGAAGCAGACGACCAGGGAAAGCAGACGACCGGGGAAGCAGACGACGGGGGAAGCAGACGACCAGGGAAGCAGATGACCGGGGAAGCAGATGACCGGGGAAGCAGACGACCAGGGAAAGCAGACGACCGGGGAAGCAGACGACGGGGGAAGCAGACGACCAGGGAAAGCAGACGACCGGGGAAGCAGACGACGGGGGAAGCAGACGACCAGGGAAGCAGATGACCGGGGAAGCAGACGACCGGAGAAGTAGACGACCGGGGAAACAGACGACGGGGGAAGCAGACGACCGGGGAAGCAGACGACGGGGGAAGCAGACGACCAGGGAAAGCAGACGACCGGGGAAGCAGACGACCGGGCAAGCAGACGACCGGGCAAGCAGACGACCGGGCAAGCAGACGACGGGGGAAGCAGACGACCAGGGAAAGCAGACGACCGGGGAAAGCAGACGACCGGGCAAGCAGACGACCGGGCAAGCAGACGACCGGGCAAGCAGACGACCGGGCAAGCAGACGACCGGGCAAGCAGACGACCGGGGAAGGAGAGGATCAGGGAAGCAGACGACGGGGGAAGCAGACGACGGGGAAAGAAGAGGATCAGGGAAGCAGACGACCAGGGAAAGCAGACGACCGGGGAAGCAGACGACGGGGGAAGCAGACGACCAGGGAAGCAGATGACCGGGGAAGCAGATGACCGGGGAAGCAGACGACCGGGGAAGCAGATGACCGGGGAAGCAGATGACCGGGGAAGCAGACGACCAGGGAAGCAGATGACCGGGGAAGCAGACGACGGGGGAAGCAGACGACCAGGGAAAGCAGACGACCGGGGAAGCAGACGACGGGGGAAGCAGACGACCAGGGAAGCAGATGACCGGGGAAGCAGACGACCGGAGAAGTAGACGACCGGGGAAGCAGACGACGGGGGCAAGCAGACGACCGGGGAAGCAGACGACCGGGAAAGGAGAGGATCAGGGAAGCAGACGACCGGAGAAGCGGACCACTGCTTCCCGGGGAAGCAGACGACCGGGGAAGCAGACGACCGGGGAAGGAGAGGATCAGGGAAGCAGACGATCAGGGAAGCAGACGACCAGGGAAGCAGATGACCAGGGAAGCAAACGACCGGAGAAGTAGACGACCGGGGAAACAGACGACGGGGAAAGCAGACGACCGGGAGAGCACCCGACCGGAGAAGCCGACGACCGGGGAAGGAGAGGATCAGGGAAGCAGACGACCGGGGAAGCGCAGACGACCGGGGAAGGAGGATCAGGGAAGCAGACGACCGGGGAAGCAGACGACCGGGGAAGCAGACGACCGGGGAAGCAGACGACAAGGGAAGGAGAGGATCAGTGAAGCAGACGACCGGAAAAGCCGACGACGGGGGAAGGAGAGGATCAGGGACGCAGACGACCGGAAAAGCAGACGAACGGGGAAGCAGAGGATCAGGGAAGCAGACGACCGGAGAAGCCGACGACCGGGGAAGGAGAGGATCAGGGAAGCAGACGACGGGGGGAAGCAGACGACCGGGGAAGGAGAGGATCAGGGAAGCAGACGACCGGATAAGCCGACGACCGGGGAAGGAGAGGATCAGGAAAGCAGACGACCGGAAAAGCAGACGACCGGGGAAGCAGACGACAGGAGAAGCAGACGACCGGGGTAGCAGGCGACCGGGAAACCAGACGAACAGGGAAGCAGACGACCGGGGAAGGAGAGGATCAGGGAAGCAGACGACCGGAGAAGGAGACAACCGGAGAAGGAGACGAACAGGGAAGCCGACGACCGGGAAAGCAGACGAACAGGGAAGCAGATGACCGGGGAAGGAGAAGATCAGGGAAGCTGACGACCGGGAAAGCAGACGACCGGGGAAACAGACGACCGGGGAAGGAGGGGACCAGGGAAACAGGCGACCGGGAAAGCAGACGACCGGGGAAACAGACGACCGGGGAAACAGACGACCAGGGAAACAGACGACCGGGGAACGAGAGGATCAGGAAAACAGACGACCGGGGAAGCAGACGACCGGGGAAGCAGACGACCGGGGAAGGAGAGGATCAGGGAAGCAGACGACCAGGGAAAGCAGACGACCAGGGAAGCAGACGACGGGGGAAGCAGACGACCAGGGAAGCAGATGACCGGGGAAGCAGATGACCGGGGAAGCAGACGACCAGGGAAAGCAGACGACCAGGGAAGCAGACGACCAGGGAAGCAGACGACGGGGGAAGCAGACGACCGGGGAAGCAGACGACCGGGGAAGCAGACGACGGGGGAAGCAGACGACCAGGGAAGCAGATGACCGGGGAAGCAGATGACCGGGGAAGCAGACGACCAGGGAAAGCAGACGACCGGGGAAGCAGACTACGAGGGAAGCAGACGACCAGGGAAAGCAGACGACCGGGGAAGCAGACGACGGGGGAAGCAGACGACCAGGGAAGCAGATGACCGGGGAAGCAGATGACCGGGGAAGCAGACGACCAGGGAAAGCAGACGACCGGGGAAGCAGACGACCGGGGAAGCAGACGACCGGGGAAGCAGACGACCAGGGAAGCAGATGACCGGGGAAGCAGATGACCGGGGAAGCAGACGACCAGGGAAAGCAGACTACGAGGGAAGCAGACGACCAGGGAAAGCAGACGACCGGGGAAGCAGACGACGGGGGAAGCAGACGACCAGGGAAGCAGATGACCGGGGAAGCAGATGACCGGGGAAGCAGACGACCAGGGAAAGCAGACGACCGGGGAAGCAGACGACCGGGGAAGCAGACGACCGGGGAAAGCAGACGACCGGGGAAGCAGACGACGGGGGAAGCAGACGACCGGGGAAGCAGACGACGGGGGAAGCAGACGACCGGGGAAGCAGACGACGGGGGAAGCAGACGACCAGGGAAGCAGACGACCGGGGAAACAGACGACCGGGGAAGGAGAGGATCAGGGAAACAGACGACCGGGGAAGCCGACGACCAGGGAAACAGACGACCGGGGAACGAGAGGATCAGGGAAGCAGACGACCAGGGAAAGCAGACGACCGGGGAAGCAGACGACGGGGGAAGCAGACGACCAGGGAAGCAGATGACCGGGGAAGCAGATGACCGGGGAAGCAGACGACCAGGGAAAGCAGACGACCGGGGAAGCAGACGACCGGGGAAGCAGACGACCAGGGAAGCAGATGACCGGGGAAGCAGATGACCGGGGAAGCAGACGACCAGGGAAAGCAGACGACCGGGGAAGTAGACTACGAGGGAAGCAGACGACCGGGGAAGCAGACGACGGGGGAAGCAGACGACCAGGGAAGCAGATGACCGGGGAAGCAGATGACCGGAGAAGCAGATGACCGGGGAAGCAGACGACCAGGGAAAGCAGACGACCGGGGAAGCAGACGACGGGGGAAGCAGACGACCAGGGAAAGCAGACGACCGGGGAAGCAGATGACCAGGGAAGCAGACGACCGGGGAAGCAGATGACCGGGGAAGCAGACGACGGGGGAAGCAGACGACCAGGGAAAGCAGACGACCGGGGAAGCAGATGACCAGGGAAGCAGACGACCGGGGAAGGAAAGGATCAGGGAAGCAGACGACCGGGGAAGGAGACCACCGGAGAAGCAGACGACCGGAGAAGAAGAGGATCAGGGAAGTAGACGACTGGGGAAGTAGACGACCGGGGAAGCAGACGACCGGGGAAGCAGACGACCGGGGAAGGAGAGAATCAGGGAAGCAGACGACCGAGGAAGCCGACGACCGGGAAAGCAGACGAACAGGGAAGCAGACGAACGGGGAAGGAGACGCCAGCTGAGCCACTTACCAGGTTTTATCGTTTCCGGTCTGGGACACCTGCAGTCGAGACATCCGGCCGTTGACGGCCGTGTTAAGGTCGCCACCGATCCGACCGTCTGAAGACCGAAAGGGAGAGGAGTTAACAGGATACCAGCAGCACCTAGCATAGCACAATCAACACTTATTGTAACAATTATACGTAAAACAAATTACCGCTTTATGTCTCCAAACTCTTTTTGTTTTCGATTTGTTTAGCTTAGTCAAGACGACATGGAAAATGTCCGTGGTTGTAAAGTGGCTTGTGCACTACTGTGGATTCTTTGATCATTGAAGCTTCAATCTGAGACAATTTTTGCATTGATAAGTATAAAGTTACGGGCCCCAATCATCACTGTCATTATTTTAACAGTTATATATTTAAGTGTAAAGGGGCAACAGACAAATACGACAGTATTTGACATTCTTTAACGCAACGACACACATCACGGTAAACACACTGTATATACAATATATAACATAATTCAGTTAGAAGAACAAAACATGAAATTTTCAGGGTATCATAATGAACATAACATTGAGATGTAAATCCCAGTCAAAGCTTCTTTTGTTAATGAAATTGGGTCGTGAATAATACGGGAACAACATGCACGTGTTTCTTAAACATGACAAGTAAATAGCATGATAAACAACAGTTAGTGTAGCCACACCACACGTGGTTAGACAGGTTTTACCTTTTTCGTCGCCATTGTTATGTATTTCACCGGAGTCGTCTGCTCGGACAAACGCATCATTCTCAAGTCAGCACAGCTTAATTACCATGACAACAGCAGTATTGCGCATGTCATGCAGCAGTGGAATCTATTCTAACCGAATTTATCATAATAATGTCCAGGGCTTTAGGAGGAATTCGCAATCATCAAAGTATTAAAGTCAAGTAGGTTGTACATGTACAAGGTGGACAAGAAGGCATGCTACAGAAATAACGCATGTGTTGAACTGCATACAAAAACTGAATACAAACAGGAACAGGAAATCAGTGATCTGGGAAAAAGACTCCTATAGCCGATGGCGGGGGAGACTACCTAGCTCAGTGGGTCGGTAGGCTGAGCTGCAGACCAACAGGTCGCGAGTTCGCGCCCTGGCACCTACATCTTGGGCATGTTTATCCAACCCATTTTCCAGGTTGGTCTCTTGACCCAATATATATAGATTTCACTCGCATTCACAACATGGCCTAAACATTACTAACACTTTAACACATTATTAACACATTTCTCCACTTGGAGGTACTATTAATTATTCCCGCACATGCGCTTTCTTTCTGCAGGTTTTGTTGATGTCCGCCCTGGGTACAGATATAGTCAGCCATAATTACCGTAGACTGGTCCTCTAGGCCGCCGATCCCGGTGATACACAACCATCTGGAGGTGCTTCTTGTGGTTCTGCTGGGCGGCGTGGTGGCTCTCCGATGACGCATAGGCGCTGAGCTATTCATGGATGTCAAACCACCATATTAGTGACATATTCAATTAAAAACGTCTTGTATTGTGTTTGACGTAAACTGGAACCGGGCTTACTTCTTAACTGCATGCAAGTCAGGAAACATGTAGCCGCGCTAACAAGATGCCGATGCTCAATTCATTCTTTAGAAATAAAAACTGATAGGTGTAACATGTCCTACTTGATCAGCGAATAAGTAAGTTTTGTGATGTAACTGCAATAGCAAATGTTTGCTCCACTGTCCTTGAGGAAACTCACGGAGGGAACTGCATTTAGATACGGTACTTCACGGAGCCAGAAGTAACGACCCCATATACACTTCAAAGAATTAGGACCACAAGGAATGAAGAGAATATCAGGCATTTTTTTATGTACTATGTTTAAGGGGTAAAGTCATCTTGGCAATAATTGTATTGATAATTGTATTTTATGGGTTTTTTTTTGTATATTTGTATATTTTGTATATTTGTAGATGTATAGTGTTGGGTCACGTTACATTGTAAATGACCGGTGGCCTTTGCCATCAATCCATCTATCTTTCTATCCATTAATATGGTTTACAAATCGCAGATTAGGCACTTTTGCAACAAACAGGTTCCTGATTTTGATATTCGCTTGTCGCGTCGTGAAATAACTAAGCCTGATACCAACAAGAGTCTCCACGGCCGAGTGGCAGTACGCAGGACCGCGAGCAATGGATGCAGGTCCCCGATTTGAAACACGGTCTGGGCGATCTAAGCTCAGGTATAATTCATCCAAATAATGCATTGCCCCCGGAGTGGCTTAAAGTAGCCCTCGTATGCACAAGTAATATAACAAAAAAGGCGTATTATTAACGTCCAACGTGACGTGACCAAAATAAAGCGTTGAAAGGTCGTGGGGTAGTATTTTCAATGCATTACCTTAGCTTCCGCTAGTCTCGCAGAAAATGTTTTATTAGGTGCGGAGCCGTCGCGACTCTTCTTCCGGACGGACGCTCGTATTCTCTGCAGTTCCTCCTGAGTGGTCGGGTTCATGAACTTTGACCCCTTTTTCTCCGCCCTGGGGCTGCCATTCTTGGCTTGTAGCTGCTGTAGCTGCTGTAGCTGCTGGTGGTGTTGTTGCTGTGGATGATGTTGGTGTGAGTGGTGAGGGTGGGGCTGCTGTTGGGTCGTGGCTCTGTGCTTGGGGCTGCCCCGAGATACGGGGACGGGTCGTTCTGTCGAATCCTCTGTCGACACGGAGCGGAAGCTCTGCAGAGAACCATCGCTGGGGGTTCTCGTCGTCGACTGCTGCTGCTGCTGCTGCTGCTGCAGTTTCCGATGGCCCACAATAGTCCTCGGCTGTCTCGGACCAGTGTCCGCCACACCGGTCACGCTAAAGTTGACCGTGTGTGTGCTGCTCCGCACAGCGCAAGCCGACTCCGCCACGCTGGACCCCTTGGCGTCCTTGGGGTTGGGGACGTCGATCTTAGGGTGAGGGATGGCGTGATAATCCTGGGCTGTGTGGTAGTCCGAGCAGGAGAAAGGACTTCCCCGAAAC
Organism: Arenicola marina; assembly: GCA_964019135.1. Taxonomy (NCBI): domain Eukaryota; kingdom Metazoa; phylum Annelida; class Polychaeta; family Arenicolidae; genus Arenicola; species Arenicola marina. The sequence goes on along the minus strand of OZ025260.1, from coordinate 34,516,831 downwards.
AGATCCTGCATGTCCTTTAAACTAGCGTCAGATATTTGCTGCACCGTTGGTTTTGACTTGATAAACTTGGACTCGTGTTCACTCGGCCCATCTCCACCATCTTTGATCTCACCTGGGCTATGTTCGCGCGGTTCGCTTTCGTCCAGATCGGTGTCGCTGCCTAATTCTTTCTTCAACTCATCGAGGAAGTCCATGTCTTCCTCGGACTCGGCGCGAGATTCACTATCCTGAGTGGATAGAAACCGCGAGGACTTGGATACTTCAGAGTTAAGAATATCCACTTTAGGTGACATGTGTGGCACGTGATGGTTCACCCCGATGTCCCGGGGCTCGACGGGGTTTTCGTCCACATTACCATTGTCTAAATCCGAATTTCCGCACGGCCCGAACGGTACCTCATCCGGGGTTTTGCTCCCTATCGCGGGATTTCTCACTTGCCCAAAAGCGTCTCTAGTTTTTATCCGTAAAAAATTCTTTCTCCGCGACTTGCGTGATGTTTCCTTGTCGCCATCGCTATCGTCACTCTTATCACTGGGGCTGTCAGTGTGGTTATCGCCACTGTCGTCGTTGTCGCTGTCAGGGAGCTTCCGCCACAGGGGGGGCACGTCGTCCCGACCACGTGGTCCCGGCGGGGGGCTCGCCGCCCCGCCGTCGTCACCATCGTCCTTCTCGTTGTCATGGATACGCGGTTCTTCGACAGGTGGGGCTGGCGGGGAGGGGGCCTTCTCTCTGTCACCCACCTCGACAGGCGGGGAGCCTGACCCTCGACGGCGGTGCCGCGAGAGGTTGTCGATGTTTCTGGCGAGGCGAATAGGTAGACATCAAACTTCCGATCGGGATTTCTATACAATAAATGTATTGTAAAGTGTGTATCGAGATATTACATGTACAATATAAAGAAAATGTCTAAGATATAATAGATGCAAATGAAAATAGACTCAAATTTCTTTGCGCGGTTTTCAAGGAAGCTTTAAAGATGTCTACAGCATTACACAATGTGTGAAAACCCTACGTTAACTGTTCTGACATACGTAGGTGGGGAATACTCTCCTGTAGGGAAGAATTAGTTTGGAGACATAACGTATTAAGTCAACCAAATTGCTATCGCTCATGGAGATCAGATATTTGTCTAGGCATTCGGATGTCTAACTCAATGTTGACTCAAATGAAAGGTACGAAGGAAGCAAATATCATGCATTTAAAAAGTCAACATTACGGCACGTTCATTTAAACTAAAGTGCAAAGTATCTGTCTGTACCTTAAGACACAATGTGGATATCCTCACCAGTGCTGGACATTGTATTAATAAATACACGATAAAAGATGAGACACAGAAACTAAGCTACCCGGCGATAAACGTATATTCTTCGTTAGTTTCTCTCATTTCGGATGCTTCAATACTGTAGCAGGAGATGCGAATAACTACAATGTCCTTAAACCCGTTGGTAGGTCATATCGTGACAATGAGAAGGGTCAAGGTAGAGATTTTAAACTACCTCTCTCCCCTACTCTCTACAAAGAAAGACATGAGACTTCTATCCTGCACAAACAAAGACATTTGTACATGTGCGACTCGAACCCCGCACTAGTCGCTTGGGCTGGGCTGGCCTAGCAGGGCACGCCGGAGTATTATCCTCGAACCCCGCACTAGTCGCTTGGGCTGGGCTGGCCTAGCAGGGCACGCCCGAGTATTATCCCCGAACCCCGCACTAGTCGCTTGGGCTGGGCTGGCCTGGCAGAGCACGCCCGAGTATTATCCTCGAACCCCGCACTAGTCGCTTGGGCTGGGCTGGCCCGGCAGGGCACACCCGAGTATTATCCCCGAACCCCGCACTAGTCGCTTGGGCTGGGCTGGCCCGGCAGGGCACACCCGAGTATTATCCCCGAACCCCGCACTAGTCGCTTGGGCTGGGCTGGCCCGGCAGGGCACACCCGAGTATTATCCCCGAACCCCGCACTAGTCGCTTGGGCTGGGCTGGCCCGGCAGGGCACACCCGAGTATTATCCCCGAACCCCGCACTAGTCGCTTGGGCTGGGCTGGCCTGGCAGAGCACGCCCGAGTATTATCCCCAAACCCCGCACTAGTCGCTTGGGCTGGGCTGGCCTAGCAGGGCACGCCCGAGTATTATCCTCGAACCCCGCACTAGTCGCTTGGGCTGGGCTGGCCCGGCAGGGCACGCCCGAGTATTATCCCCAAACCCCGCACTAGTCGCTTGGGCTGGGCTGGCCTAGCAGGGCACGCCCGAGTATTATCCCCAAACCCCGCACTAGTCGCTTGGGCTGGGCTGGCCTAGCAGGGCACGCCCGAGTATTATCCCCGAACTCCGCACTAGTCGCTTGGGCTGGGCTGGCCTGGCAGAGCACGCACGAGTATTATCCTCGAACCCCGCACTAGTCGCTTGGGCTGGGCTGGCCCGGCAGGGCACGCCCGAGTATTATCCCCAAACCCCGCACTAGTCGCTTGGGCTGGGCTGGCCTAGCAGGGCACGCCCGAGTATTATCCTCGAACCCCGCACTAGTCGCTTGGGCTGGGCTGGCCTGGCAGAGCACGCCCGAGTATTATCCTCGAACCCCGCACTAGTCGCTTGGGCTGGGCTGGCCTAGCAGGGCACGCCCGAGTATTATCCTCGAACCCCGCACTAGTCGCTTGGGCTGGGCTGGCCTGGCAGGGCACGCCCGAGTATTATCCTCGAACCCCGCACTAGTCGCTTGGGCTGGACTGGCCTAGCAGGGCACGCCCGAGTATTATCCCCGAACCCCGCACTAGTCGCTTGGGCTGGGCTGGCCTGGCAGAGCACACCCGAGTATTATCCCCAAACCCCGCACTAGTCGCTTGGGCTGGGCTGGCCTAGCAGAGCACGCCCGAGTATTATCCCCGAACCCCGCACTAGTCACTTGGGCTGGGCGGGGCTGGCCTAGCAGGGCACGCCCGAGTATTATCTTCGAACCCCGCACTAGTCGCTTGGGCTGGGCTGGCCTGGCAGAGCACGCCCGAGTATTATCCTCGAACCCCACACTAGTCGCTTGGGCTGGGCTGGCCTAGCAGAGCACGCCCGAGTATTATCCTCGAACCCCGCACTAGTCGCTTGGGCTGGCCTGGCCTGGCAGGGCACGCCCGAGTATTATCCTCGAACCCCGCAATAGTCGCTTGGGCTGGGCTGGCCTAGCAGAGCACATCCGAGTATTATCCTCGAACCCCGCACTAGTCGCTTGGGCTGGGCTGGCCTAGCAGGGCACGCCCGAGTATTATCCTCGAACCCCGCACTAGTCGCTTGGGCTGGGCTGGCCTAGCAGAGCACGCCCGAGTATTATCCCCGAACCCCGCACTAGTCGCTTGGGCTGGGCGGGGCTGGCCTAGCAGGGCACGCCCGAGTATTATCTTCGAACCCCGCACTAGTCGCTTGGGCTGGGCTGGCCTGGCAGAGCACGCCCGAGTATTATCCTCGAACCCCGCACTAGTCGCTTGGGCTGGGCTGGCCTAGCAGGGCACGCCCGAGTATTATCCTCGAACCCCGCACTAGTCGCTTGGGCTGGGCTGGCCTGGCAGGGCACGCCCGAGTATTATCCTCGAACCCCGCACTAGTCGCTTGGGCTGGACTGGCCTAGCAGGGCACGCCCGAGTATTATCCCCGAACCCCGCACTAGTCGCTTGGGCTGGGCTGGCCTGGCAGAGCACACCCGAGTATTATCCCCAAACCCCGCACTAGTCGCTTGGGCTGGGCTGGCCTAGCAGAGCACGCCCGAGTATTATCCCCGAACCCCGCACTAGTCGCTTGGGCTGGGCGGGGCTGGCCTAGCAGGGCACGCCCGAGTATTATCTTCGAACCCCGCACTAGTCGCTTGGGCTGGGCTGGCCTGGCAGAGCACGCCCGAGTATTATCCTCGAACCCCGCACTAGTCGCTTGGGCTGGGCTGGCCTAGCAGGGCACGCCCGAGTATTATCTTCGAACCCCGCACTAGTCGCTTGGGCTGGGCTGGCCTGGCAGAGCACGCCCGAGTATTATCCTCGAACCCCGCACTAGTCGCTTGGGCTGGGCTGGCCTAGCAGAGCACGCCCGAGTAATATCCTCGAACCCCGCACTAGTCGCTTGGGCTGGCCTGGCCTGGCAGGGCACGCCCGAGTATTATCCTCGAACCCCGCAATAGTCGCTTGGGCTGGGCTGGCCTAGCAGAGCACATCCGAGTATTATCCTCGAACCCCGCACTAGTCGCTTGGGCTGGGCTGGCCTAGCAGGGCACGCCCGAGTATTATCCCCGAACCCAGCACTAGTCGCTTTGGCTGGGCTGGCCTGGCAGAGCACGCCCGAGTATTATCCCCGAACCCCGCACTAGTCGCTTGGGCTGGGCTGGGCTGGCAGAGCACGCCCGAGTATTATCCCCAAACCCCGCACTAGTCGCTTGGGCTGGGCTGGCCTAGCAGGGCACGCCCGAGTATTATCCCCAAACCCCGCACTAGTCGCTTGGGCTGGGCTGGCCTGGCAGAGCACGCCCGAGTATTATCCCCGAACCCCGCACTAGTCGCTTGGGCTGGGCTGGCCTAGCAGAGCACGCCCGAGTATTATCCCCGAACCCCGCACTAGTCGCTTGGGCTGGGCGGGGCTGGCCTAGCAGGGCACGCCCGAGTATTATCCTCGAACCCCGCACTAGTCGCTTGGGCTGGGCTGGCCTAGCAGGGCACGCCCGAGTATTATCCCCGAACCCCGCACTAGTCGCTTGGGCTGGGCTGGCCTGGCAGAGCACACCCGAGTATTATCCCCGAACCCGGCACTAGTCGCTTGGGCTGGGCTGGCTCGGCAGGGCACGCCCGAGTATTATCCCCGAACCCCGCACTAGTCGCTTGGGCTGGGCTGGCCTAGCAGAGCACGCCCGAGTATTATCCCCGAACCCCGCACTAGTCGCTTGGGCTGGGCGGGGCTGGCCTAGCAGGGCACGCCCGAGTATTATCCTCGAACCCCGCACTAGTCGCTTGGGCTGGGCTGGCCTAGCAGGGCACGCCCGAGTATTATCCCCGAACCCCGCACTAGTCGCTTGGGCTGGGCTGGCCTGGCAGAGCACACCCGAGTATTCTCCCCGAACCCGGCACTAGTCGCTTGGGCTGGGCGGGGCTGGCCTAGCAGGGCACGCCCGAGTATTATCCCCGAACCCCGCACTAGTCGCTTGGGCTGGGCTGGCCTGGCAGGGCACGCCCGAGTATTATCCTCGAACCCCGCACTAGTCGCTTGGGCTGGGCTCGCCTAGCAGGGCACGCCCGAGTATTATCCCCGAACCCCGCACTAGTCGCTTGGGCTGGGCTGGCCTAGCAGAGCACGCCCGAGTATTATCCCCGAACCCCGCACTAGTCGCTTGGGCTGGGCGGGGCTGGCCTAGCAGGGCACGCCCGAGTATTATCCTCGAACCCCGCACTAGTCGCTTGGGCTGGGCTGGCCTGGCAGAGCACGCCCGAGTATTATCCCCGAACCCCGCACTAGTCGCTTGGGCTGGGCTGGCCTGGCAGAGCACGCCCGAGTATTATCCTCGAACCCCACACTAGTCGCTTGGGCTGGGCTGGCCTGGCAGAGCACACCCGAGTATTATCCTCGAACCCCGCACTAGTCGCTTGGGCTGGGCTGGCCCGGCAGGGCACGCCCGAGTATTATCCCCGAACCCCGCACTAGTCGCTTGGGCTGGGCTGGCCTGGCAGGGCACGCCCGAGTATTATCCTCGAACCCCGCACTAGTCGCTTGGCCTGGGCTGGCCTAGCAGGGCACGCCCGAGTATTATCCTCGAACCCCGCACTAGTCGCTTGGGCTGGGCTGGCCTGGCAGAGCACGCCCGAGTATTATCCTCGAACCCCGCACTAGTCACTTGGGCTGGGCTGGACTGGCAGAGCACGCCCGAGTATTATCCTCGAACCCCGCACTAGTCGCTTGGGCTGGGCTGGCCTAGCAGGGCACGCCCGAGTATTATCCTCGAACCCCGCACTAGTCGCTTGGGCTGGCCTGGCCTGGCAGGGCACGCCCGAGTATTATCCTCGAACCCCGCAATAGTCGCTTGGGCTGGGCTGGCCTAGCAGAGCACATCCGAGTATTATCCTCGAACCCCGCACTAGTCGCTTGGGCTGGGCTGGCCTAGCAGGGCACGCCCGAGTATTATCCCCGAACCCAGCACTAGTCGCTTGGGCTGGGCTGGCCTGGCAGAGCACGCCCGAGTATTATCCCCGAACCCCGCACTAGTCGCTTGGGCTGGGCTGGGCTGGCAGAGCACGCCCGAGTATTATCCCCAAACCCCGCACTAGTCGCTTGGGCTGGGCTGGCCTAGCAGGGCACGCCCGAGTATTATCCCCAAACCCCGCACTAGTCGCTTGGGCTGGGCTGGCCTGGCAGAGCACGCCCGAGTATTATCCCCGAACCCCGCACTAGTCGCTTGGGCTGGGCTGGCCTAGCAGAGCACGCCCGAGTATTATCCCCGAACCCCGCACTAGTCGCTTGGGCTGGGCGGGGCTGGCCTAGCAGGGCACGCCCGAGTATTATCCTCGAACCCCGCACTAGTCGCTTGGGCTGGGCTGGCCTAGCAGGGCACGCCCGAGTATTATCCCCGAACCCCGCACTAGTCGCTTGGGCTGGGCTGGCCTGGCAGAGCACACCCGAGTATTATCCCCGAACCCGGCACTAGTCGCTTGGGCTGGGCTGGCTCGGCAGGGCACGCCCGAGTATTATCCCCGAACCCCGCACTAGTCGCTTGGGCTGGGCTGGCCTAGCAGAGCACGCCCGAGTATTATCCCCGAACCCCGCACTAGTCGCTTGGGCTGGGCGGGGCTGGCCTAGCAGGGCACGCCCGAGTATTATCCTCGAACCCCGCACTAGTCGCTTGGGCTGGGCTGGCCTAGCAGGGCACGCCCGAGTATTATCCCCGAACCCCGCACTAGTCGCTTGGGCTGGGCTGGCCTGGCAGAGCACACCCGAGTATTCTCCCCGAACCCGGCACTAGTCGCTTGGGCTGGGCGGGGCTGGCCTAGCAGGGCACGCCCGAGTATTATCCCCGAACCCCGCACTAGTCGCTTGGGCTGGGCTGGCCTGGCAGGGCACGCCCGAGTATTATCCTCGAACCCCGCACTAGTCGCTTGGGCTGGGCTGGCCTAGCAGGGCACGCCCGAGTATTATCCCCGAACCCCGCACTAGTCGCTTGGGCTGGGCTGGCCTAGCAGAGCACGCCCGAGTATTATCCCCGAACCCCGCACTAGTCGCTTGGGCTGGGCGGGGCTGGCCTAGCAGGGCACGCCCGAGTATTATCCTCGAACCCCGCACTAGTCGCTTGGGCTGGGCTGGCCTGGCAGAGCACGCCCGAGTATTATCCCCGAACCCCGCACTAGTCGCTTGGGCTGGGCTGGCCTGGCAGAGCACGCCCGAGTATTATCCTCGAACCCCACACTAGTCGCTTGGGCTGGGCTGGCCTGGCAGAGCACACCCGAGTATTATCCTCGAACCCCGCACTAGTCGCTTGGGCTGGGCTGGCCCGGCAGGGCACGCCCGAGTATTATCCCCGAACCCCGCACTAGTCGCTTGGGCTGGGCTGGCCTGGCAGGGCACGCCCGAGTATTATCCTCGAACCCCGCACTAGTCGCTTGGCCTGGGCTGGCCTAGCAGGGCACGCCCGAGTATTATCCTCGAACCCCGCACTAGTCGCTTGGGCTGGGCTGGCCTGGCAGAGCACGCCCGAGTATTATCCTTGAACCCCGCACTAGTCACTTGGGCTGGGCTGGACTGGCAGAGCACGCCCGAGTATTATCCTCGAACCCCGCACTAGTCGCTTGGGCTGGGCTGGCCTAGCAGGGCACGCCCGAGTATTATCCTCGAACCCCGCCCTAGTCGCTTGGGCTGGGCTGGCCTGGCAGAGCACGCCCGAGTATTATCCTCGAACCCCGCACTAGTCACTTGGGCTGGGCTGGGCTGGCAGAGCACGCCCGAGTATTATCCTCGAACCCCGCACTAGTCGCTTGGGCTGGGCTGGCCTAGCAGGGCACGCCCGAGTATTATCCTCGAACCCCGCACTAGTCGCTTGGGCTGGGCTGGCCTGGCAGGGCACGCCCGAGTATTATCCTCGAACCCCGCACTAGTCGCTTGGGCTGGGCTGGCCTGGCAGGGCACGCCCGAGTATTATCCTCCAACCCCGCACTAGTCGCTTGGGCTGGACTGGCCTAGCAGGGCACGCCCGAGTATTATCCTCGAACCCCGCACTAGTCGCTTGGGCGGGGCTGGCCTAGCAGGGCACGCCCGAGTATTATCCCCGAACCCCGCACTAGTCGCTTGGGCTGGGCTGGCCTAGCAGGGCACGCCCGAGTATTATCCTCGAACCCCGCACTAGTCGCTTGGGATAGGCTGGCCTAGCAGGGCACGCCCGAGTATTATCAACGAACCCCGCACTAGTCGCTTGGGCTGGGCTGGCCTGGCAGAGCACGCCCGAGTATTATCCTCGAACCCCGCACTAGTCGCTTGGGCTGGGCTGGCTCGGCAGGGCACGCCCGAGTATTATCCCCGAACCCCGCACTAGTCGCTTGGGCTAGGCTGGCATAGCAGAGCACGCCCGAGTATTATCCCCGAACCCCGCATTAGTCGCTTGGGCTGGGCGGGGCTGGCCTAGCAGGGCACGCCCGAGTATTATCCTCGAACCCCGCACTAGTCGCTTGGGCTGGGCTGGCCTAGCAGGGCACGCCCGAGTATTATCCCCGAACCCCGCACTAGTCGCTTGGGCTGGGCTGGCCTGGCAGAGCACACCCGAGTATTATCCCCGAACCCGCACTAGTCGCTTGGGCTGGGCGGGGCTGGCCTAGCAGGGCACGCCCGAGTATTATCCCCGAACCCCGCACTAGTCGCTTGGGCTGGGCTGGCCTGGCAGGGCACGCCCGAGTATTATCCTCGAACCCCGCACTAGTCGCTTGGGCTGGGCTGGCCTAGCAGGGCACGCCCGAGTATTATCCTCGAACCCCGCACTAGTCGCTTGGCCTGGGCTGGCCTAGCAGGGCACGCCCGAGTATTATCCTCGAACCCCGCACTAGTCGCTTGGGCTGGGCTGGCCTGGCAGGGCACGCCCGAGTATTATCCCCGAACCCCGCACTAGTCGCTTGGGCTGGGCTGGCCTGGCAGAGCACGCCCGAGTATTATCCTCGAACCCCGCACTAGTCGCTTGGGCTGGGCTGGCCTGGCAGAGCACGCCCGAGTATTATCCTCGAACCCCGCACTAGTCACTTGGGCTGGGCTGGGCTGGCAGAGCACGCCCGAGTATTATCCCCGAACCCCGCACTAGTCGCTTGGGCTGGGCTGGCCTAGCAGAGCACGCCCGAGTATTATCCCCGAACCCCGCACTAGTCGCTTGGGCTGGGCTGGCCTGGCAGGGCACGCCCGAGTATTATCCTCGAACCCCGCACTAGTCGCTTGGGCTGGGCTGGCTTAGCAGGGCACGCCCGAGTATTATCCTCGAACCCCGCACTAGTCGCTTGGGCTGGGCTGGCCTGGCAGGGCACGCCCGAGTATTATCCTCGAACCCCGCACTAGTCGCTTGGGCTGGGATGGGCTGGCCTAGCAGGGCACGCCCGAGTATTATCCTCGAACCCCGCACTAGTCGCTTGGGCTGGGCTGGCCTGGCAGAGCACGCCCGAGTATTATCCTCGAACCCCGCACTAGTCACTTGGGCTGGGCTGGGCTGGCAGAGCACGCCCGAGTATTATCCCCGAACCCCGCACTAGTCGCTTGGGCTGGGCTGGCCTAGCAGAGCACGCCCGAGTATTATCCCCGAACCCCGCACTAGTCGCTTGGGCTGGGCTGGCCTGGCAGGGCACGCCCGAGTATTATCCTCGAACCCCGCACTAGTCGCTTGGGCTGGGCTGGCTTAGCAGGGCACGCCCGAGTATTATCCTCGAACCCCGCACTAGTCGCTTGGGCTGGGCTGGCCTGGCAGGGCACGCCCGAGTATTATCCTCGAACCCCGCACTAGTCGCTTGGGCTGGGATGGGCTGGCCTAGCAGGGCACGCCCGAGTATTATCCTCGAACCCCGCACTAGTCGCTTGGGCTGGGCTGGCCAAGCAGGGCACGCCCGAGTATTATCCCCGAACCCCGCACTAGTCGCTTGGGCTGGGCTGGCCTGGCAGGGCCCGCCCGAGTATTATCCTCGAACCCCGCACTAGTCGCTTGGGCTGGGCTGGCCTAGCAGGGCACGCCCGAGTATTATCCTCGAACCCCGCACTAGTCGCTTGGGCTGGGCTGGCAGGGCACGCCCGAGTATTATCCTCGAACCCCGCACTAGTCGCTTGGGCTGGGCTGGCCTAGCAGGGCACGCCCGAGTATTATCCTCGAACCCCGCACTAGTCGCTTGGGCTGGGCTGGCCTGGCAGGGCACGCCCGAGTATTATCCTCGAACCCCGCACTAGTCGCTTGGGCTGGGCTGGGCTGGCCTAGCAGGGCACGCCCGAGTATTATCCTCGAACCCCGCACTAGTCGCTTGGCCTGGGCTGGCCTGGCAGAGCACGCCCGAGTATTATCCTCAAACCCCGCACTAGTCGCTTGGGCTGGGCTGGCCTGGCAGAGCACGCCCGAGTATTATCCTCGAACCCCGCACTAGTCGCTTGGGCTGGGCTGGCCTAGCAGAGCATGCCCGAGTATTATCCTCAAACCCCGCACTAGTCGCTTGGGCTGGGCTGGCCTAGCAGAGCACGCCCGAGTATTATCCCCGAACCCCGCACTAGTCGCTTGGCCTGGGCTGGCCTGGCAGAGCACGCCCGAGTATTATCCCCGAACCCCGCACTAGTCGCTTGGGCTGGGCTGGGCTGGCCTAGCAGGGCACGCCCGAGTATTATCCTCGAACCCCGCACTAGTCGCTTGGGCTGGGCTAGCCTAGCAGGGCACGCCCGAGTATTATCCCCGAACCCCGCACTAGTCGCTTGGGCTGGGCTGGCCTGGCAGAGCACACCCGAGTATTATCCCCGAACCCGCACTAGTCGCTTGGGCTGGGCGGGGCTGGCCTAGCAGGGCACGCCCGAGTATTATCCCCGAACCCCGCACTAGTCGCTTGGGCTGGGCTGGCCTGGCAGGGCACGCCCGAGTATTATCCTCGAACCCCGCACTAGTCGCTTGGGCTGGGCTGGCCTAGCAGGGCACGCCCGAGTATTATCCTCGAACCCCGCACTAGTCGCTTGGCCTGGGCTGGCCTAGCAGGGCACGCCCGAGTATTATCCTCGAACCCCGCACTAGTCGCTTGGGCTGGGCTGGCCTGGCAGGGCACGCCCGAGTATTATCCCCGAACCCCGCACTAGTCGCTTGGGCTGGGCTGGCCTGGCAGAGCACGCCCGAGTATTATCCTCGAACCCCGCACTAGTCGCTTGGGCTGGGCTGGCCTGGCAGAGCACGCCCGAGTATTATCCTCGAACCCCGCACTAGTCACTTGGGCTGGGCTGGGCTGGCAGAGCACGCCAGAGTATTATCCCCGAACCCCGCACTAGTCGCTTGGGCTGGGCTGGCCTAGCAGAGCACGCCCGAGTATTATCCCCGAACCCCGCACTAGTCGCTTGGGCTGGGCTGGCCTGGCAGGGCACGCCCGAGTATTATCCTCGAACCCCGCACTAGTCGCTTGGGCTGGGCTGGCTTAGCAGGGCACGCCCGAGTATTATCCCCGAACCCCGCACTAGTCGCTTGGGCTGGGCTGGCCTGGCAGGGCACGCCCGAGTATTATCCTCGAACCCCGCACTAGTCGCTTGGGCTGGGATGGGCTGGCCTAGCAGGGCACGCCCGAGTATTATCCTCGAACCCCGCACTAGTCGCTTGGGCTGGGCTGGCCTGGCAGAGCACGCCCGAGTATTATCCTCGAACCCCGCACTAGTCACTTGGGCTGGGCTGGGCTGGCAGAGCACGCCCGAGTATTATCCCCGAACCCCGCACTAGTCGCTTGGGCTGGGCTGGCCTAGCAGAGCACGCCCGAGTATTATCCCCGAACCCCGCACTAGTCGCTTGGGCTGGGCTGGCCTGGCAGGGCACGCCCGAGTATTATCCTCGAACCCCGCACTAGTCGCTTGGGCTGGGCTGGCTTAGCAGGGCACGCCCGAGTATTATCCTCGAACCCCGCACTAGTCGCTTGGGCTGGGCTGGCCTGGCAGGGCACGCCCGAGTATTATCCTCGAACCCCGCACTAGTCGCTTGGGCTGGGATGGGCTGGCCTAGCAGGGCACGCCCGAGTATTATCCTCGAACCCCGCACTAGTCGCTTGGGCTGGGCTGGCCAAGCAGGGCACGCCCGAGTATTATCCCCGAACCCCGCACTAGTCGCTTGGGCTGGGCTGGCCTGGCAGGGCCCGCCCGAGTATTATCCTCGAACCCCGCACTAGTCGCTTGGGCTGGGCTGGCCTAGCAGGGCACGCCCGAGTATTATCCTCGAACCCCGCACTAGTCGCTTGGGCTGGGCTGGCCTGGCAGGGCACGCCCGAGTATTATCCTAGAACCCCGCACTAGTCGCTTGGGCTGGGCTGGCCTAGCAGGGCACGCCCGAGTATTATCCTCGAACCCCGCACTAGTCGCTTGGGCTGGGCTGGCCTGGCAGGGCACGCCCGAGTATTATCCTCGAACCCCGCACTAGTCGCTTGGGCTGGGCTGGGCTGGCCTAGCAGGGCACGCCCGAGTATTATCCTCGAACCCCGCACTAGTCGCTTGGCCTGGGCTGGCCTGGCAGAGCACGCCCGAGTATTATCCTCAAACCCCGCACTAGTCGCTTGGGCTGGGCTGGCCTGGCAGAGCACGCCCGAGTATTATCCTCGAACCCCGCACTAGTCGCTTGGGCTGGGCTGGCCTAGCAGAGCATGCCCGAGTATTATCCTCAAACCCCGCACTAGTCGCTTGGGCTGGGCTGGCCTAGCAGAGCACGCCCGAGTATTATCCTCGAACCCCGCACTAGTCGCTTGGGCTGGGCTGGCCTAGCAGGGCACGCCCGAGTATTATCCCCGAACCCCGCACTAGTCGCTTGGCCTGGGCTGGCCTGGCAGAGCACGCCCGAGTATTATCCCCGAACCCCGCACTAGTCGCTTGGGCTGGGCTGGGCTGGCCTAGCAGGGCACGCCCGAGTATTATCCTCGAACCCCGCACTAGTCGCTTGGCCTGGGCTGGCCTGGCAGAGCACGCCCGAGTATTATCCTCAAACCCCGCACTAGTCGCTTGGGCTGGGCTGGCCTAGCAGAGCACGCCCGAGTATTATCCTCGAACCCCGCACTAGTCGCTTGGGCTGGGCTGGCCTAGCAGAGCACGCCCGAGTATTATCCTCGAACCCCGCACTAGTCGCTTGGGCTGGGCTGGCCTAGCAGAGCATGCCCGAGTATTATCCTCAAACCCCGCACTAGTCGCTTGGGCTGGGCTGGCCTAGCAGAGCACGCCCGAGTATTATCCTCGAACCCCGCACTAGTCGCTTGGGCTGGGCTGGCCTGGCAGAGCACACCCAAGTATTATCCTCAAACCCCGCACTAGTCGCTTGGGCTGGGCTGGCCTAGCAGAGCACGCCCGAGTATTATCCTCGAACCCCGCACTAGTCGCTTGGGCTGGGCTGGCCTAGCAGGGCACGCCCGAGTATTATCCCCGAACCCCGCACTAGTCGCTTGGGCTGGGCTGGCCTGGCAGGGCACGCCCGAGTATTATCCTCGAACCCCGCACTAGTCGCTTGGCCTGGGCTGGCCTGGCAGAGCACGCCCGAGTATTATCCTCGAACCCCGCACTAGTCGCTTGGCCTGGGCTGGCCTGGCAGAGCACGCCCGAGTATTATCCTCGAACCCCGCACTAGTCGCTTGGGCTGGGCTGGCCTGGCAGAGCACGCCCGAGTATTATCCTCGAACCCCGCACTAGTCGCTTGGGCTGGGCTGGCCTAGCAGAGCATGCCCGAGTATTATCCTCGAACCCCGCACTAGTCGCTTGGGCTGGGCTGGCCTGGCAGAGCACGCTCGAGTATTATCCTCGAACCCCGCACTAGTCGCTTGGGCTGGGCTGGCCTAGCAGGGCACGCCCGAGTATTATCCTCGAACCCCGCACTAGTCGCTTGGGCTGGGCTGGCCTAGCAGAGCACACCCGAGTATTATCCTCGAACCCCGCACTAGTCGCTTGGGCTGGGCTGGCCTGGCAGAGCACGCCCGAGTATTATCCTCGAACCCCGCACTAGTCGCTTGGGCTGGGCTGGCCTGGCAGAGCACGCCCGAGTATTATCCTCGAACCCCGCACTAGTCGCTTGGGCTGGGCTGGCCTAGCAGAGCATGCCCGAGTATTATCCTCGAACCCCGCACTAGTCGCTTGGGCTGGGCTGGCCTGGCAGAGCACACCCGAGTATTATCCTCGAACCCCGCACTAGGCGCTTGGGCTGGGCTGGCCTGGCAGAGCACACCCGAGTATTATCCTCGAACCCCGCACTAGTCGCTTGGGCTGGGCTGGCCTAGCAGAGCACGCCCGAGTATTATCCTCGAACCCCGTACTAGTCGCTTGGGCTGGGCTGGGCTGGCCTGGCAGGGCACGCCCGAGTATTATCCTCGAACCCCGCACTAGTCGCTTGGGCTGGGCTGGCCTAGCAGAGCACGCCCGAGTATTATCCTCGAACCCCGCACTAGTCGCTTGGGCTGGGCTGAGCTGGCCTGGCAGGGCACGCCCGAGTATTATCCTCGAACCCCGCACTAGTCGCTTGGGCTGGGCTGGCCTAGCAGAGCACGCCTGAGTATTATCCTCGTACCCCGCACTAGTCGCTTGGGCTGGGCTGGCCTGGCAGGGCACGCGCGAGTATTATCCTCGAACCCCGAACTAGTCGCTTGGGCTGGGCTGGCCTAGCAGAGCACGCCCGAGTATTATCCTCGAACCCCGCAGTAGTCGCTTGGGCTGGGCAGGCATGGCAGGGCACGCCCGAGTATTATCCTCGAACCCCGCACTAGTCGCTTGGGCTGGGCTGGCCTAGCAGAGCACGCCCGAGTATTATCCTCGAACCCCGCACTAGTCGCTGGGCCTGGGCTGGCCTAGCAGCGCACACCCGAGTATTATCCTCGAACCCCGCACTAGTCGCTTGGGCTGGGCTGGCCTGGCAGGGCACGCCCGAGTATTATCCTCAAACCCCGCACTAGTCGCTTGGGCTGGGCTGGCTTAGCAGGGCACGCCCGAGTATTATCCTCGAACCCCGCACTAGTCGCTTGGGCTGAGCTGGCCTGGCAGGGCACGCCCGAGTATTATCCCCAAACCCCGCACTAGTCGCTTGGGCTGGCCTGGCCTGGCAGGGCACGCCCGAGTATTATCCCCAAACCCCGCACTAGTCGCTTGGGCTGGGCTGGCCTGGCAGAGCACGCCCGAGTATTATCCTCGAACCCCGCACTAGTCGCTTGGGCTGGCCTGGCCGGGCAGGGCACGCCCGAGTATATTCCCCAAACCCCGCACTAGTCGCTTGGGCTGGGCTGGCCTGGCAGAGCACGCCCGAGTATTATCCTCGAACCCCGCACTAGTCGCTTGGGCTGGCCTGGCCGGGCAGGGCACGCCCGAGTATATTCCCCAAACCCCGCACTAGTCGCTTGGGCTGGCCTGGCCTGGCAGGGCACGCCCGAGTATTATCCCCGAACCCCGCACTAGTCGCTTGGGCTGGGCTGGCATGGCAGGGCACGCCCCAGTATTATCCCCGAACCCCGCACTAGTCGCTTGGCCTGGGCTGGCCTGGCAGAGCGCACCTGAGTATAATCCTCGAACCCCGCACTAGTCGCTTGGGCTGGGCTGGCCTGGCAGAGCACGCCCGAGTATTATCCTCGAACCCCGCACTAGTCGCTTGGGCTGGGCTGGCCTGGCAGAGCACACCCGAGTATTATCCCCGAACCCCGCACTAGTCGCTTGGGCTGGCCTGGCCTGGCAGGGCACGCCCGAGTATTATCCCCAAACCCCGCACTAGTCGCTTGGGCTGGCCTGGCCTGGCAGGGCACGCCCGAGTATTATCCTCGAACCCCACACTAGTCGCTTCGGCTGGCCTGGCCTGGCAGGGCACGCCCGAGTATTATCCCCAAACCCCGCACTAGTCGCTTGGGCTGGCCTGGCCTGGCAGGGCACGCCCGAGTATTATCCCCAAACCCCGCACTAGTCGCTTGGGTTGGGCGGGCCTAGCAGGGCACGCCCGAGTATTATCCTCGAACCCCGCACTAGTCGCTTGGGCTGGGCTGGCCTGGCAGGGCACGCCCGAGTATTATCCTCGAACCCCGCACTAGTCGCTTGGGCTGGCCTGGCCTGGCAGGGCACGCCCGAGTATTATCCCCAAACCCCGCACTAGTCGCTTGGCCTGGGCTGGCCTGGCAGAGCACACCCGAGTATTATCCCCGAACCCCGCACTAGTCGCTTGGGCTGGGCTGGCATGGCAGGGCACGCCCGAGTATTATCCCCGAACCCCGCACTAGTCGCTTGGGCTGGGCTGGCATGGCAGGGCACGCCCGAGTATTATCCTCGAACCCCGCACTAGTCGCTTGGGCTGGGCTGGCCTGGCAGAGCACGCCCGAGTATTATCCCCGAACCCCGCACTAGTCGCTTGGGCTGGGCTGGGCTGGCAGAGCACACCCGAGTATTATCCTCGAACCCCGCACTAGTCGCTTGGGCTGGGCTGGCCTGGCAGAGCACACCCGAGTATTATCCTCGAACCCCGCACTAGTCGCTTGGGCTGGGCTGGCATGGCAGGGCACGCCCGAGTATTATCCTCGAACCCCGCACTAGTCGCTTGGGCTGGGCTGGCCTGGCAGAGCACGCCCGAGTATTATCCCCGAACCCCGCATTAGTCGCTTGGGCTGGGCTGGGCTGGCAGAGCACACCCGAGTATTATCCTCGAACCCCGCACTAGTCGCTTGGGCTGGGCTGGCCTGGCAGAGCACACCCGAGTATTATCCTCGAACCCCGCACTAGTCGCTTGGGCTGGGCTGGCCTGGCAGAGCACACCCGAGTATTATCCCCGAACCTCGCACTAGTCGCTTGGGCTGGGCTGGCCTGGCAGGGCACGCCCGAGTATTATCGAGTGTAACCTACTAGGGCACGTGGTGACTGACCTAGGATAATAGTGGGGACGTGTCTTACTTTTCTTTAACAAACTTGCTGATACTGCTGGAGATTTTCTTTTTGTTGTCCACTGCACGCCGTGGAGGCGGTTTGTTCCGCGTCAGTAACTTCTCCGTAGTGAACGTCTCGTGTTCCAAGCACTGCTCGATGCTTATCCTATCATGCGGATCCAGGTACATCGTGTTCTGGAACACAATCCAAAAGTTAACATGCGGGCCTCTTCAATGGCCTTTAATATCGACTCGGTCCAATTAAATGCGCGGGAAGAGACTCCCAAAATTTCATATGCGATATTAAGATATTCGTTATCTGCGTTCCTCTTAAGGCATCCTCTCAATGGGCGATTGTGCCTTAATAATAAATAGTAAGTTTTTCACATTGATGCGCATCTACTGAGAATATGCCATGCTTGTTACAAGTTTAGTAGCACCTTCACGAAATCGAAGAGAGTATGCAGTGTTGTATACTTACAATAAGCCTTTTACTCGCTAACATCAGCATTAATAAGCTTCTAATTATTAATACACGTATTCATACATGTATCAATATTGAGCAATACTTTGTAAAGCTAACCTTCATGAAGTCGATGAGGATGGCACTGAGCTTGCCCTGGTATCGCTTCTCTAGGGTCACTGGCCGAGTGACGGCCGGGAACTGAAACCATTTACATGTTTTAGGCCACATTTGTGCATAGCGGGCAGAAATGGCCCCAACAAAATGGGGTCGGATGACGCCGAGGCCGGGTGCAGGCGCCAGCTCACAGGACTCGAACCCAGGACCAGCTGGTCTGCTGCACTGATCGGCGCTGGGACCTTAATTTTCATCCCAGGATAAACTGCACGATGAAATAAGCATCCTGCTACATCCTGACCAAGCTGTTATTATAATGTTTTATAACCGGGGATTCGAATTATAATCTTTAATTTCATTTCTTCATGTTCGATCACCTGATGCAATACATGTAAGCTATTTCATGAGGCAAAAGAGTAACCAGTATTTTAACGTTCAACAGAGGAAATGACAAAGCTTTGCCACAAAATATATATATATAGCCCAATTTATGGGTGCCACTATCAAGAGTATGATGCCATACCTTGAGTCCGTTAAATCTGGGGTTGTTGTGGAAGAGTTCCATCTGGTAAGGAGGCAGAGTGCCGAGCACCTTTTGGATGGTGTAGAGCTGGTCGATCTCGCTCTCTCCGGGGAACAGCGCCTGCCCATCGCTGAGCTCTCCCAGAATGCACCCGATGGACCACACGTCGACAGCCTTACCATAGGGGGCGCTGCAAGGACCGACAGAATATATGTCTACAGCTTTACAATAGGGGGCGCTGCAAGGACCGACAGAATATATGTCTACAGCTTTACAATAGCGGGCGCTGCAAGGACCGACAGAATATATGTCGACAGCCTTACCATAGGGGGCGCTGCAAGGACCGACAGAATATATGTCTACAGCTTTACAATAGGGGGCGCTGCAAGGACCGACAGAATATATGTCTACAGCTTTACAATAGGGGGCGCTGCAAGGACCGACAGAATATATGTCTACAGCTTTACAATAGGGGGCGCTGTAAGGACCGACAGAATATATGTCTACAGCTTTAGAATATGGAGCGCTGCAAGGACGGACATAATATATGTCTACAGCTTTACAATAGGGGGCGCTGGAAGGACCGACAGAATATATGTCGACAGCCTTACCATAGGGGGCGCTGCAAGGACCGACAGAATATATGTCTACAGCTTTACAATAGGGGGCGCTGCAAGGACCGACAGAATATATGTCTACAGCTTTAGAATATGAAGCGCTGCAAGGACGGACATAATATATGTCTACAGCTTTACAATAGGGGGCGCTGGAAGGACCGACAGAATATATGTCGACAGCCTTACCATAGGGGGCGCTGCAAGGACCGACAGAATATATGTCTACAGCTTTACAATAGGGGGCGCTGCAAGGACCGACAGAATATATGTCTACAGCTTTAGAATATGAAGCGCTGCAAGGACGGACATAATATATGTCTACAGCTTTACAATAGGGGGCGCTGGAAGGACCGACAGAATATATGTCGACAGCCTTACCATAGGGGGCGCTGCAAGGACCGACAGAATATATGTCTACAGCTTTACAATAGGGGGCGCTGCAAGGACCGACAGAATATATGTCTACAGCCTTACAATAGGGGGCGCTGCAAGGACGGACATAATATATATATACAGCCTTACAATAGGGGGCGCTGTAAGGACCGACAGAATATATGTCTACAGCTTTAGAATATGGAGCGCTGCAAGGACGGACATAATATATATATACAGCCTTACAATAGGGGGCGCTGTAAGGACCGACAGAATATATGTCTACAGCTTTACAATAGGGGGCGCTGTAAGGACCGACAGAATATATGTCTACAGCTTTAGAATATAGAGCGCTGCAAGGACGGACATAATATATGTCTACAGCTTTACAATAGGGGGCGCTGTAAGGACCGACAGAATATATGTCTACAACTTTACAATAGGGGGCGCTGGAAGGACCGACAGAATATATGTCTACAGCTTTAGAATATGGAGCGCTGCAAGGACGGACATAATATATATATACAGCCTTACAATAGGGGGCGCTCTAAGGACCGACAGAATATATGTCTACAGCTTTATAATAGGGGGCGCTGTAAGGACCGACAGAATATATGTCTACAGCTTTAGAATATGGAGCGCTGCAAGGACGGACATAATATATATATACAGCCTTACAATAGGGGGCGCTGCAAGGACCGACAGAATACATGTCTGCAGCTTTACAATAGGGGGCGCTGCAAGGACCGACAGAATATATGTCTACAGCTTTACAATAGGGGGCGCTGCAAGGACCGACAGAATATATGTCTACAGCTTTACCATAGGGGGCGCTGCAAGGACGGACAGAATAGTCGCCTATGGGCTTTCTTGGGGCACCGATAGAAAAATACGTCTATGCTGCAAAGGGAAACCGAAGGAATACATGCATAGCCACAGCTTTACCATGGGCGATGCCAGAAAGAAGCTTAACGTTATATTCCGCAATATCCGCTTCTAGGCGACCCCGCTCAGAGTTCATTAAATCTGCAATGAATAATCCGCGGATTTTCTTGTCATATTTGACCCACACATATGGTGATGGCACGTGAGTCAGCATGGCGACGCGCCACACATGCGTGTGCCTGCATGTGCCTGCGCCTGCGCGGTGGTGGACCTACCCGAGGAGGAGTTCCGGTGACCGGTACCAGCGCGTGGCCACGTAGTCCGTGTATTTACCGCTGTTCTCACTGCTTGGTACATTTCGTGCAAACCCTGCAAATATAGAATATTTATAAGTTGTGTTCTCCAACTTGGCTCCACACACCAACCTATCCATGAATCATAGGTGACACGATCGGACAATAACAGCCGGTATTCCTTGAATCATCATGAACTATTTAAGCTTGGGTGTATTTTATGAGTACAAATTAAAAGTGATTAAATATATGAAACACTAATTAAACGTTAACACTTTTAACAAGTGAAAACATTAAAAAGAGAGCGGGTCGGTATTGGTAAAACGTATAATTTATTAACAAATTCAAACCAATTAGTTTACTTAAACTGACATATTCATGCCTTCAATTAATGACTTACCGAAGTCACAAATTTTCAGCCTGTCATCATTGCCAATAAGAAGATTTTCAGGTTTGATGTCTGAAGAAAAATCGAAGAAAGAAATAATTGAGTGTAAACCAAAATATTAATATATAACAACAAAAAATCCGAACAAAAAACTAACTACAAATTAAGCACTGCCATGCGGCATAAGCATGTTCAGCACCGTGACAAATGTGACATCATCATATAAGTAAACAAATCTTGCCCTCATCCAGAAAGATAAGCAGTCCCCATCAGTAAACTGCATCACTAAACCTCGAGTCGTCACGTGGTCGCTCAGCACGTGCTTGTTGAAAGCGACCATGTACTGACCTCTATGAATGACGTCATTTGAGTGGCACCAGTGAATGGCCTGACATAGTTGGAAGACATAGCTGCGAGTATTCTCTAGCGGCACTCCATTGGGAAACTCCTCCAAGACCTCCAGCATGTTCTGAAACGTTTATCAAGACTAATTAAAATGAAGTAACTGAATTTTCTTTTAACGAAATATGTTTTTGTACATTTTTTATCTGCATCTATAAGCTTCGTAACCCGAATAAAAAACAAAAAACAGAAAATCTGGATGATCTGGTGATGCCAAAAGGTGTACGATATTCACATTAATTTCCAGTTGAAACAAAAAACGCGCTGAGCGATATTATCGCAAACGAAATCCGTGGCATTTTATCTAAATGTATACAGTCCATTTTCTGCAAAAAGCAAAGGCTCATAAGCGCCTCTACCCCATGCGTGCTCGTTGCCAAGTTAGGGAAATGCTATTCTAATTTAATACTCATACATTTACAAAATTATTCTTACAAGACAAGCAAAGACGAAAGGTTTCCATAGTGATACGTACCCTATCGACATATTCGAAAACGAGGTACAATCGACCCTTTCGTCTGAACGCTTCACGTAAATCGACAATGTTTTCTTGCTTTAAGGAGCGAAGGACTCTGACCTCCCTCAAGGTCGTTCTCTTGACGTCATCGTTATCTGTAAGAAGGGGGTGCGTTTGATACGTGATAAAACACAGACAGTCAAGATTAAAAGTCAGTCCCTTAGGTTAAGGCCCACATATAACAAATTTGAACTGAGCTAAACTCACTACTATAGGTCAAGATCGCAGTGGAGATCCACACCAACACAGAACACTTTTGATGCAGGTCGGCCCAACACCGTGTCACTAGGTCAATGAGTGATTCATTAGAACGCTAACTGAGCTCTACTTTCACACAGAGGTCAATGTTAACATGAACAAGTTGCTACCGCGGTGAACGTCAACGTAGGTCAAATATGGACACGGATTGATTTGTTTATAATAAGCAAGACGTTTAATAACGACGCTAATAACCTTTAACCTGAAAGGCATAGCACTACAATAGCAAGGGTCAAGGTAAATAGGAGGCATGTCTCCGGAAGTAACTCTCCACTCTTTGCCAAAAAAGACATTTATTTATCCTGCACAAACATGGATATTTGCACAAGTGGTACATAAGACTTAGCCGACTCCCATGGTTTAGCAATATTAGGTACGCTAGCTTTGATGATGATTGCTCTGATGTACTAGCAACAGCTGAAATGTACACCCATCATTAGCGTGGTTGCCAAGGCCAATTGCTAGCTATGACAGTTTTACTGTACGACGCCAGCATACAGATTGCCTCGTTAGAATCACACTTCCACCACGTAATGCCCATCCCCATGGCAACAATACAGACAGGCGATACCTAGAACGCAAAAGAAAATAGTCCACCTCCTCAACATCACTGAACAACATAAGACGTTTTACAAGTGGCCATGGTTTCGTTGCTCAGAAGCTTGCCCCCCCCCCACACCTCCGACCCCCCCCCCCCCCACCACTCTCCATCCTCCCCTCCCACGTGTGTCCAAGGAGGCGGTTCACATTGCTTTATCTATTTAACATATCGATTCCCGCTCCATGGCACCTTAGACAAAGGTATTAAAACTCCGACGCAAACACCGAGTACCACTCTCCACCGGTGTTTGCCGAGGCCAGTTTTACGGGGCCCACAAGTGGCATCCTAATGGGAAAGGCGATCATTACGTGCCAACCGCATCACGACGCGCAGGCAGACATGTTTCTCTCCACCCATCTGAAAATATCTGATTCCAGGGCATTTTTTGTCTTACATGCGAGCGGCAAACAACAGATTCCACTGAGCGATATTCGGGGTGTCTCGATTGTTATTAATCACAAGACGAAACAACAGGGAAGACGACCTAACTACGGTCACAACATCGGAACAAAACTAATATATCGCAATAGATCTTCCCTGAAGTGGAATAAATATATAATGACTGAGATACCTTGATTGATAACATAAGTTTATTGGACGAGTTCTTTCTTATATTGCGGTCCCCGTCGAGACGCGGATTAATCACACGCAGATATCAAAATATTTATTATTAATCAACGTTGTAGGTTGCTGAGGAAGAGCATGAAGTGTACTCTGTGGATCTCCTAAGGCGTATGGTACCATGTCCCACGTGGTATGGTACCATGTCCCACGTGGTATGGTACCATGTCCCACGTGGTATGGAACCATGTCCCACGTGGTATGGTACCATGTCCCACGTGGTATGGTACCATGTCCCACGTGGTATGGTACCATGTCCCACGTGGTATTGTACCATGTCCCACGTGGTATGGAACCATGTCCCACGTGGTATGGCACCATGTCCCACGTGGCCTACTCGACTCCTACGCAGGCGAATTGGAAGGAACTAGAAGCGTTCGCATGCCATCGGCCAGAGCGGGAGGGGGGAGGGGGGCTAACAATCGAACAGGCCGAGAATCAATGGCCAACGCATCTGCCGTTCCGTGACAATTAGGGATCGCAGGGGCAGGGGAATGTTTTGTTCATTACTGGAAACCGCGGGCGTCATGGCGATGGAGTTGTTGCGTAATGATGAAAGGTTCAAAGCGCACCTGCCGCAGCGCAGCTCCGTCACTTCCGGTTAAGTTAATTGGGCGACATTTGGCGTTTCATATCGGGTAATCTGCCCCACCCCCCCCCGCCCCTCCCCATCATACAATTTCGATTCCCTTAATCTTTCTCACCGCCCTGTGTTTTGCTGCCTATATATATCTCATTGCATGCTATATAAATATAAAGTAAACAAGTATTAATATATATACATATACGTGTATACATATATGATATCTGATTGTCTTCACCAATATATGATATCTGAAGTGTTTACCACTTTTGTATTCGCAATGCATGATTTAACTGGGGATAACATTATTTTTGTTCCAATCCGCATTAACAGTAAATTAATAAGCCACCGTATTTTCCATGATCCTAGTTTAATCTCCCACTGGGTAATTAATTGCCGAGGACTGGAAGCCTAGGACGCCAGCACGCACGGGTCATATAACAAACCAAGAATATGCATTTTTCGTCAATGGCCGACCGTGCTAGAGTGTTAGGAGCCCGCGTCGTCATCATTACAGTGACCGGAGTGTCTTGTAGGCCATGAGGGGGCTTCACAGGAGAGGGATTCTGGCATCAAACGACAGACCCGTGCGAGACTAAGGCACATGTTAACGAGCCGGGCCGAGCCCGGACCTGGCATCCTCAAGCCTTGCATTATTAAAGGATGACGCTACGCAGGCCAAGTGTCTAGCGGGACCACCATGGCTAGCAGTTACATATATACACACCACCCTTACCCGATCACCCCTACCCTCATCACCACTTCTCTCTCCCCCCGTCACCCCCACCCGCCATCAAACGCGACCACGGAGGTCTGCAATAAGAGCCGAAGTAGCCACGCTGTCGCCGTTCGCGCCCCGAGATCTCCTTATATTAGTTTGCTGGTCCTCCCCGCACACGTGTTTGCCATTCATATTCATGAATATTGTACACTTGGCTATCAGCTGTTTATCAATGCATGGTGATGGTCGTCACGGGTGTTGCTTAGTAACGGCGGCGTAAACAGGGCGCTCCGACAGCTCAGCCGGAAGCACGATGACAGAAATGGCTTCGCGGTCAACTGGTTATATCTAGTTTGTTATTCATTGAACCAATTGAACAATAAAACACATTATGGACTATATTTGACGAGAAAGTGTCCTACTAACTAACTTTAACAATTTGTTGGCTCTCGTTAGGTTTTAATAAACGGTTTCAAGGATAAGACGTTTAAGTCGCATATATTTGTGTGATATTCTCTCGCTTTGAAGAGATCAGATGAGGAAAAGTTTTATGTAGTCAAGGTAGATGATCCAACAATAATAATGTCAAATTGCCCGATGGTGGGGGTGACGGGGGGGGGGGGTCTAAGTGTCATCCCAGAGGAAGAAAGCAATATAAAAATAACAATATAACGTTCACACTTTAACGCCGCAGTCAAGATGTGAAGTCACTGTGCTTGACAGGTAGCGTATTCGCCACAACCACTTGCGGGTTCAAACCCAAATTGGGTCTCAAGCCGTTTCATCCTTCGATCTATTTCATTTTTCCGCATTACACAGGGCTGTCTGTCTCATTGTTCATGGGTACCTATTCTATTCTATTTTAATGAGCAGCAAGTGTGTGACCCGATGTGATCATAACTATGCCTCTAATCGTGCAAAGACAGTTCATAACCCCGTGTGTACAACTAAATTAGCAAGGCCTGTAGGGTCACAAACTGAAACTGTTCCTCAAATGTCTCCCGTTTTAATACACTTCCTCGTTGAATGTCAGAAGCTGCCACATCATCATTGTAAACCCCACAACAAAGCTATTCCAAGTCATATTTAACTGCGCAATTACAAACGAAGCACTCGCAATGCTAGAACGACTTTGGGTGCATGACCCCGAAAGTCTCAGTGACGCATTCCAGTTCTGTAAAACTGTCGATCCTGCTTCATGTGGTCCCCTCGATCGTTGGAGTGGTGTGGTGTGAAAACCAGAGAAGTCACTTCAGAACGCACTCACTTCACCAGGAAGTGGAAAGCCCATGCATTTCAACCGGAACTAATCAAGACTGCCGAAAGGCTTCACATAGTCAATATCCAGTCGATCGTCTCACAATTGCTGCTTTGTTGAGTCGCGACCCAAGTTTTCTACTACTCGTAATCATCAAACTTTTACCCAGGCTCATAAAATCCACATAAACCCGCATTTCGCCCTTTTCACTGGACCAGTACAAAAACAGACATAGGAAGTTCGAAAATACAGAATAATCAGCACTTGAAAGGCTACATGTACAACAAAATTATGGCAATAACATAAATTCTTTGTCTCTGTACAGTAGCGAACATTCAACGATGTAATAGAAAATAAAACTGATGTTCCACAAAGAAAGAGCTTTTGAATGAACGGCGGCAGTGTCCGTCAGCTAGGACTTGGCTTAACCCATAACAGACGTAATCAATGCAAAGGGTGCTTGGTGATTAAGCAGCGTATTGACATCGCCAGGCCACCCCGTGATCTCCATAGAGTCAGGTCTGCGCACGGTATTTAGCTGTGGGAACTCGGGAGCGGGATCTCGCGGTATTACAGCTTCTATTGTTTCTAACACGCTCTCTGCGCCGCTGTTTCTTCAAACGAAAAAAAGGACAAGGAACCACAGCCCAAAGTGCTGGCAAAAAGGAAAGTTAGCGACTCCCCGAGGACGCTCAGCGTTAAAGGTCGCGATTTCTAAATACCGAAATGATTTGCGGGCGATTGGAGTTGATTGCAATATTCCATTACTAGATCATAGCACGTGTGCCATCAAAGGCGGCGCCGGGAAGGTATATACCGGCCGTCAAACACCGTTAACATCTCACAATGACAGAGCACAAATGGCAGCGACGGGAAGGTATATACCGGCCGTCAAACACCGTTAACATCTCACAATGACAGAGCACAAATGGCAGCGACGGGAAGGTATATACCGGCCGTCAAACACCGTTAACATCTCACAATGACAGAGCACAAATGGCAGCGCCGGGAAGGTATATATACCGGCCGTCAAACACCGTTAACATCTCACAATGACAGAGCACAAATGGCAGCGACGGGAAGGTATATACCGGCCGTCAAACACCGTTAACATCTCACAATGACAGAGCACAAATGGCAGCGACGGGAAGGTATATACCGGCCGTCAAACACCGCTAACATCTCACAATGACAGAGCACAAATGGCAGCGACGGGAAGGTATATACCGGCCGTCAAACACCGCTAACATCTCACAATGACAGAGCACAAATGGCAGCGCCGGGAAGGTATATACCGGCCGTCAAACACCGTTAACATCTCACAATGACAGAGCACAAATGGCAGCGACGGGAAGGTATATACCCGCCGTCAAACACCGTTAACATCTCACAATGACAGAGCACAAATGGCAGCGACGGGAAGGTATATACCGGCCGTCAAACACCGCTAACATCTCACAATGACAGAGCACAAATGGCAGCGACGGGAAGGTATATACCGGCCGTCAAACACCGCTAACATCTCACAATGACAGAGCACAAATGGCAGCGCCGGGAAGGTATATACCGGCCGTCAAACACCGTTAACATCTCACAATGACAGAGCACAAATGGCAGCGACGGGAAGGTATATACCGGCCGTCAAACACCGTTAACATCTCACAATGACAGAGCACAAATGGCAGCGACGGGAAGGTGTATACCGGCCGTCAAACACCGTTAATATCTCACAATGACAGAGCACAAATGGCAGCGACGGGAAGGTATATACCGGCCGTCAAACACCGTTAACATCTCACAATGACAGAGCACAGATGGCAGCGACGGGAAGGTATATACCGGCCGTCAAACACCGTTAACATCTCACAATGACAGAGCACAGATGGCAGCGACGGGAAGGTATATACCGGCCGTCAAACACCGTTAACATCTCACAATGACAGAGCACAGATGGCAGCGACGGGAAGGTATATACCGGCCGTCAAACACCGTTAACATCTCACAATGACAGAGCACAAATGGCAGCGACGGGAAGGTATATACCGGCCGTCAAACACCGTTAACATCTCACAATGACAGAGCACAAATGGCAGCGCCGGGAAGGTATATACCGGCCGTCAAACACCGTTAACATCTCACAATGACAGAGCACAGATGGCAGCGACGGGAAGGTATATACCGGCCGTCAAACACCGATAAAGCTATTCGAACAGTAGTTTCTGCATAGTACACTGAAATGCAGGATTAGCATTCCCATATAACAAAACTGTAACATAGGCTTAAAGATGTATGGGTAAACCTGCCAGAAAAACTATTTTTGGCTTGACAGCTGACCGATAGCTATGTGAACTACGTCACAGATTTGTGTGTAGTTCACCGGTCTATTGCACTATTTTAGGGATGCTGAGCAGGCTAGAGGCAATATATTCTAGTGATAACTAAGTGATGAGAATAAACAATACACGCACTAATCAGGCTTTAAAAAGCAACAATTTTAGATTCTGGCATGATTTTGGCGCGCAACAACTGTTCCGAAATTCACAATAATCGAGCAATTTTGAAAAGACCAAAATTGAAAAGTAGACCTCGCGCATCGTAAGCAAACCTAGATTAGTTTGGTAATGAATGCATCGGCCTAGAATAACGGGAAAATGCCGGCCTAATATTCAAAATTACAACACACAATGTATGGCAGCGACCCAACTTCCGCCGCTCGGCTCGGCAGGGCATACTGAGAAAGTGCAATGCAATTGTCTAGATGCCAAAAAAAGAAAGATTATGTTTGAGATAACAGAATGCAGAAATCTCCATCGTATTATGTTTAGTATATATAAGTATCATAAATTACACGATAATTGATTGTGTCTGTGCTGAAGCTCACAATAACATATCTCAGTATTTCATTGTTCTGCTTTTGATCAGTAAACTGTATATATGTATTATTATTCATGACGCTGTGCTATAAATATCAAGTCCATTCTGACTAATAACATTATTCATCGTCCATTGCGTGCCGCGCCCACCGCGAACAAGGTCACAAGTGAAGGTCACTCAGAAATACAATAAGAAGAACGTATAGCGGCCGGGCGCGCGAGACAGAGATCTGTTTATGTTGACGTTAGCAACAACCAAAGCTGACTCTGAACACAAAAAGAGGTCCGCGAATGAGGGTGGCGGGGTGAGACATGCGGTGGGGCTTCCTCTCAGGGTCAGGAGTGATACGCCCAAGCTCAGGGGGACCGGCTCAGGCACCTAGCACTGTGGGGGTAGCGATCGATATAACACGGCCCCAAGGAGCTTGCGGTGAGACACCGCCGCTCCTTTCGCCGTTCGAAAGTGCCCTAGATACCAAGGTAGTATGCATGCACGGGGTGCAGTTACTGTGACGATATACCCACACGTGGCACCCAGCCCCCCCCCCCCCCCTGCCGCCCAATGGTGATTTACGATATGATTTGGCATTGTTGGCACCAGGCTGACATGCCATTGCTACATATAGATATCCTGTTTCCGCGGTCGTGACGCTGGACGTACGCGTCAAAACTACCCCCGCAAGACAACTCCAGAGGCGGTAGTCCACACAGCGACACCGGACAGACCCACGCATACAATGGTATCCCAGATTACATGATGTAAACGTCACCGTAAAACTAAGGGTCGGATTTCAAAAGGTGAAAGAAATAAACAGGTTGGCACTATATCAGTTATTCACGAGAAAAGTTGACAAGTGACTGTAGAGTAACACATAAGAACTACAAAATAATAATTCTTAGTATTGTTCCCAAAATTATTATTCATGCAATAACGCAAATTATGATTACACTATGATATCATACAACCTGAGAGCACCATAGATAAAAGGAATAAGGTGATAAGACATGTTGATCATGTTTTCACACTGAAGAGGGAGAGCAAACATACTCCAGCAAAAACAGGTATCTACCGATCTGGTAGCGGAACTAATCGTGAGGCGGTACGACGTATAGATAAGGCCGGTACAGAGGACACGACGTATGGGTAAAGCCGGTACAGAGGACACGACGTATAGATAAGGCCGGTACAGAGGGCACGACGTATGGGTAAAGCCGGTACAGAGGACACGACGTATGGGTAAACCGGTACAGAGGGCACGACGTATGGGTAAAGCCGGTACAGAGGACACGACGTATAGATAAAGCCGGTACAGAGGGCACGACGTATCGATAAAGCCGGTACAGAGGGCACGACGTATCGATAAAGCCGGTACAGAGGGCACGACGTATGGGTAAACCGGTACAGAGGGCAGGGCGTATGGGTAAAGCCGGTACAGAGGGCACGACGTATCGATAAAGCCGGTACAGAGGGCACGACGTATGGGTAAAGCCGGTACAGAGGGCACGACGTATGGGTAAACCAGTACAGAGGGCAGGGCGTATGGGTAAAGCCGGTACAGAGGGCACGACGTATGGGTAAAGCCGGTACAGAGGGCACGACGTATGGATAAGCCGGTACAGAGGGCACGACGTATGGATAAAGCCGGTACACAGGGCACGACGTATGGGTAAAGCCGGTACAGAGGACACGACGTATGGGTAAAGCCGGTACAGAGGGCACGACGTATGCATAAAGCCGGTACAGAGGGCCCGACCTATGCATAAAGCCGGTACAGAGGGCCCGACCTATGCATAAAGCCGGTACAGAGGGCACGACGTATGGATAAAGCCGGTACAGAGGGCACGACGTATGGATAAAGCCGGTACAGAGGGCACGACGTATGGGTGAAGCCAGTACAGAGGGCACGACGTATGGGTGAAGCCAGTACAGAGGGCACGACGTATGGGTAAAGCCGGTACAGAGGGCACGACGTATGGGTGAAGCCAGTACAGAGGGCACGTCGTATGGGTAAAGCCGGTACATAGGGCCCGACGTATGGGTAAAGCCGGTACAGAGGGCACGACGTATGGGTGAAGCCAGTACAGAGGGCACGACGTATGGATAAATCCGGTACAGAGGGCACGACGTATGGGTGAAGCCGGTACAGAGGGCACGACGTATGGATAAAGCCGGTACAGAGGGCAGGGCGTATGGGTAAAGCCGGTACAGAGGGCACGACGCATGGGTGAAGCCGGTACAGAGGGCCCGACGTATGGGTAAAGCCGGTACAGAGGGCCCGACGTATGGGTGAAGCCAGTACAGAGGGCACGTCGTATGGGTAAAGCCGGTACATAGGGCCCGACGTATGGGTAAAGCCGGTACAGAGGGCACGACGTATGGGTGAAGCCAGTACAGAGGGCACGACGTATGGGTGAAGCCAGTACAGAGGGCACGACGTATGAGTGAAGCCGGTACAGAGGGCACGACGTATGGGTAAAGCCGGTACAGAGGGCAGGACGTATGGGTAAAGCCGGTACAGAGAGTAGGACGTATGGATAAACCGGTACAGAGGGCCCGACGTATGGGTAAAGCCGGTACATAGGGCCCGACGTATGGGTAAAGCCGGTACAGAGGGCACGACGTATGGGTAAAGCCGGTACAGAGGGCACGACGTATGGGTGAAGCCGGTACATAGGGCACGACGTATGGATAAAGCCGGTACAGAGGGCACGACGTATGGATAAAGCCGGTACAGAGGGCACGACGTATGGGTAAAGCCGGTACATAGGGCACGATGTATGGATAAAGCCGGTACAGAGGGCCCGACGTATGGATAAAGCCGGTACAGAGGGCACGACGTATGGATAAAGCCGGTACAGAGGGCACGACGTATGGGTAAAGCCGGTACATAGGGCACGACGTATGGATAAAGCCGGTACATAGGGCACGACGTATGGATAAAGCCGGTACAGAGGGCACGACGTATGGATAAAGCCGGTACAGAGGGCACGACGTATGGGTGAAGCCAGTACAGAGGGCATGACGTATGGGTGAAGCCAGTACAGAGGGCACGACGTATGGGTAAAGCCGGTACAGAGGGCACGACGTATGGGTAAAGCCGGTACAGAGGGCACGACGTATGGGTGAAGCCAGTACAGAGGGCACGACGTATGGATAAAGCCGGTACACAGGGCACGACGTATGGGTAAAGCCGGTACAGAGGGCACGACGTATGGGTGAAGCCGGTACAGAGGGCACGACGTATGGATAACCCGGTACAGAGGGCACGACGTATGGGTAAAGCCGGTACATAGGGCACGACGTATGGATAAAGCCGGTACAGAGGGCACGACGTATGGGTGAAGCCAGTACAGAGGGCACGACGTATGGGTGAAGCCAGTACAGAGGGCACGACGTATGGGTAAAGCCGGTACAGAGGGCACGACGTATGGGTAAAGCCGGTACAGAGGGCAGGACGTATGGGTAAAGCCGGTACAGAGAGTAGGACGTATGGATAAACCGGTACAGAGGGCCCGACGTATGGGTAAAGCCGGTACATAGGGCCCGACGTATGGGTAAAGCCGGTACAGAGGGCACGACGTATGGATAAAGCCGGTACAGAGGGCACGACGTATGGGTAAAGCCGGTACATAGGGCACGACGTATGGATAAAGCCGGTACAGAGGGCACGACGTATGGGTGAAGCCAGTACAGAGGGCACGACGTATGGGTAAAGCCGGTACAGAGGGCACGACGTATGGGTAAAGCCGGTACAGAGGGCAGGACGTATGGATAAAGCCGGTACAGAGGGCACGACGTATGGGTGAAGCCAGTACAGAGGGCACGACGTATGGGTGAAGCCAGTACAGAGGGCACGACGTATGGGTAAAGCCGGTACAGAGGGCACGACGTATGGGTAAAGCCGGTACAGAGGGCAGGACGTATGGGTAAAGCCGGTACAGAGAGTAGGACGTATGGATAAACCGGTACAGAGGGCCCGACGTATGGGTAAAGCCGGTACATAGGGCCCGACGTATGGGTAAAACCGGTACAGAGGGCACGACGTATGGGTAAAGCCGGTACAGAGGGCACGACGTATGGGTGAAGCCGGTACATAGGGCACAACGTATGGATAAAGCCGGTACAGAGGGCACGACGTATGGATAAAGCCGGTACAGAGGGCACGACGTATGGGTAAAGCCGGTACATAGGGCACGACGTATGGATAAAGCCGGTACAGAGGGCACGACGTATGGGTGAAGCCAGTACAGAGGGCACGACGTATGGGTGAAGCCAGTACAGAGGGCACGACGTATGGGTAAAGCCGGTACAGAGGGCACGACGTATGGGTAAAGCCGGTACAGAGAGTAGGACGTATGGATAAACCGGTACAGAGGGCCCGACGCATGGGTAAAGCCGGTACATAGGGCCCGACGTATGGGTAAAGCCGGTACAGAGGGCACGACGTATGGGTAAAGCCGGTACAGAGGGCACGACGTATGGGTGAAGCCGGTACATAGGGCACAACGTATGGATAAAGCCGGTACAGAGGGCACGACGTATGGATAAAGCCGGTACAGAGGGCACGACGTATGGGTAAAGCCGGTACATAGGGCACGACGTATGGATAAAGCCGGTACAGAGGGCACGACGTATGGGTGAAGCCAGTACAGAGGGCACGACGTATGGGTGAAGCCAGTACAGAGGGCACGACGTATGGGTAAAGCCGGTACAGAGGGCACGACGTATGGGTAAAGCCGGTACAGAGAGTAGGACGTATGGATAAACCGGTACAGAGGGCCCGACGTATGGGTAAAGCCGGTACATAGGGCCCGACGTATGGGTAAAGCCGGTACAGAGGGCACGACGTATGGATAAACCGGTACAGAGGGCACGACGTATGGATAAACCGGTACAGAGGGCCCGACGTATGGGTAAAGCCGGTACAGAGGGCAGGGCGTATGGGTAAAGCCGGTACAGAGGGCACATCGTATGGGTAAAGCCGGTACAGAGGGCACGTCGTATGGGTAAAGCCGGTACAGAGGGCACGACGTATGGGTAAAGCCGGTACAGAGGGCACGACGTATGGGTAAACCGGTACAGAGGGCAGGGCGTATGGGTAAAGCCGGTACAGAGAGTAGGACGTATGGATAAAGCCGGTACATAGGGCACGACGTATGGGTAAAGCCGGTACAGAGGGCACGACGTATGGGTAAAGCCGGTACAGAGAGTAGGACGTATGGATAAAGCCGCTACAGAGGGCACGACCTATGCATTAAGCCGGTACAGAGGGCCCGACCTATGCATAAAGCCGGTACAGATGGCACGACGTATGGATAAACCCGGTACAGAGGGCACGACCTATGGATAAAGCCGGTACAGATGGCACGACCTATGGATAAAGCCGGTACAGAGGGCACGACCTATGCATAAAGCCGGTACAGATGGCACGACCTATGCATTAAGCCGCTACAGAGGGCACGACCTATGCATTAAGCCGGTACAGAGGGCCCGACCTATGCATAAAGCCGGTACAGATGGCACGACGTATGGATAAACCCGGTACAGAGGGCACGACCTATGGATAAAGCCGGTACAGAGGGCACGACCTATGCATAAAGCCGGTACAGATGGCACGACCTATGCATTAAGCCGCTACAGAGGGCACGACCTATGCATTAAGCCGGTACAGAGGGCCCGACCTATGCATAAAGCCGGTACAGATGGCACGACGTATGGATAAACCCGGTACAGATGGCACGACGTATGGATAAAGCCGGTACAGAGGGCACGACCTATGCATTAAGCCGGTACAGAGGGCCCGACCTATGCATAAAGCCGGTACAGATGGCACGACGTATGGATAAACCCGGTACAGAGGGCACGACCTATGGATAAAGCCGGTACAGAGGGCACGACCTATGCATAAAGCCGGTACAGAGGGCATGGCGTATGGACAAAGCCGGTACAGAGGGCACTACGTATGGGTGAAGCCAGTACAGAGGGCAGGGCGTATGGATAAAGCCGGTACAGAGGGCAGGGCGTATGGATAAAGCCGGTACAGAGGGCATGGCGTATGGACAAAGCCGGTACAGAGGGCACTACGTATGGGTGAAGCCAGTACAGAGGGCAGGGCGTATGGATAAAGCCGGTACAGAGGGCAGGGCGTATGGGTAAAGCCGGTACAGAGGGCACGACGTATGCATAAAGCTGTTACCAAGGGGCCCGGCATACGCACAGGTGCAAATATAAAGATATTTATAAGCCGTACCTTCACTGTCCTTGAACTTCTTGATCGCAACCATTTCTCCGGAGTCCTGGGGAAACAAGAAGAAAGATGAATCACGTGAAACTGAATTGACAAAACAGTTGATCAATACACAAACACACATACAAGTACGTGCGAAAAGATGTAAACGTAGAATCCATTCTGCAAAACAGTTGATCTTCACATCATACTTCGATGAAAGCATAATGTTTTTATAATAATCTTCGTTGCCATACAGGTTGCTAGGTACAGGTGTTGTCGTGGTATCGAGCGGTATAATTTGCAGTCAATTAAAACTACGTGGATCTAAAAATTGTATTTCTGTCGATGTGATGACGGGAAATCGCAACATTATTGCAACATGGCGATACTAAAAAATTAAGTGATATCATATCCTATAATGGCAGTCTCGGCGATAAAAACAAAACAAAACTATAGCCAATGTATCACAATTATAACATGAATACTTTTTCAACGTGCTGATAAGTTAAGACAATTCCATTTAAATATATAATTAAAATCACGCCGTCAAATGTTAATTTCAAGATCGGTTTGACAATTACAAATATAACAAACACATTAACGGCGGATTCATAGGGCGTTTGGACGAATCCTATTCGTTATACAGTCGACAGAACGTGTCATGTTTGACCTGCACCACCGAGATTACGGCTGCAGTTTACTGCCACAACCAGGCCTCAACCCAGCCAATCAGGGACCGGCACAGATCACAGATCAATCGACTGACCGAAGAACTTAACCGCTCGGCCTTCACCATCACACTGCTACCCCCCGACTGGAATCCTTCGCTCGGTCACTGCTCACCCCACCCCGCCTCCTCCCCGCCACCCCACTGTACTACCCTTCTATTTAATCAATGAGGCAGTAGTGAGTGATGTATCACCTGGAGAACAGGCAACCAGCGTCAATTAAACACGTGAGAGGCCCAATGCATGCCGACCAGTCAGACGTACCTAACCTGACCTGGCCACCAACTCCCACCCTTTCACCATCCCACCCCATCATACCTCCCCCTTTCCACCCCATCTTACCCGCCCCCCCCCCTCTTCTCTACCCCGCGTTACCCCCCATCCCACCCTCACCCACCTCCCCCACGCACTGCCGCGGCAGAATCAGAGCCGATCAGCGCCCTGTTTCGTATTGCCGTAGCGTGTGACGGCATAACGTGGCAAAAAATATGTATTAACCCGTAACACTTGCTGTACATAGATGTGGGCCGCTCCCGTCAGATTGAGTTCAACCCCACATAAGCCACTAACTAATCTGACCGCAGGGCCATAATCCCTTACAATGAACGGCTTATTACTTCCACAAGTATACAGATATATAAACTAAATATGTATCCACGTGTGTATCTCTACATAGAACAAAACAGATCTTTATATATAGTTAGGGAAAAAACATAACTGATCACACGCGTTTACCGCATTATTTTCGGTCAATATATTTAACAAAGCAGTATATTTATAACTGTAAATGAGTTAATTCCCTCAAATGTGCAAATCAAATATTATGATGAGGTTAAACATTTTAAGATTAAGGGTAAATAAGATATATATGAAAACATCTTCAAGCGAAAACGGCACCATTAAGAGACATATTAATATACCATATATTAGGTTTTGCTAGATTCTTCGTAGATTTGACTTTGAATGGCGGCAAGTTATTGTAGAATATTTCTAAGAATTACGGTAGCTCAACGCACCGCCTCTGAGTGTTTGACACTGCAATGGAGTAGGTGTTCATCGAATGTGGCAGTTAGGAGTTGAGATTGAAACATGGGTTCTCTAGTGAGATTGATAATGCATGTTATATGTCAGTCAAGATTGATGGGTTTAGTCTGCCTTGTCAATCACGGTAAAGAGAGGTCACGTGTGCTTTGTCAGTAAAGTGGGGTCACGTGGGCTTTGTCAGTAAAGAGAGGTCACGTGTGCTTTGTCAGTAAAGTGGTGTCACGTGGGCTTTGTCAGTAAAGAGAGGTCACGTGTGCTTTGTCAGTAAAGAGGGGTCACGTGTGCCTTGTCAGTAAAGTGGGGTCACGCAGGCTTTGTCAGTAAAGTGGGGTCACATGCACTTGTCAGTAAAGAGGGATCGTGTGTCCTTTGCCAGTAACGAAGGATAACGGGTGTTGTGTCAGTGAAGAGGGCGTTTGTTCTGTCAGCCAAGAAGAGGGGGGCTCAAACGTGTTGGTCATTTGACACCTTTAAAATGTGTTTAGTCAGCTGAGAGGGGTCACGTGTGTTGTGTCAGGAAACAGGGCGCTTGTTCTATCAGCTAACGGGAGGGGGGCTCCAATGTGTGTAGTCTCATTACACCGATAAATGTTCAGTCGAGAAGGGTAACGTGTTTTCAACAGAGGGTAAGGTATGTTGAGAGGGGTTGTGTTATTACAGTCCAGTGGAAAAAGGGTTGTTCTGTCAACGAGATAATGATGGATAAGGTGTATTCTATCTGTCGTGTAAATATGTTCTGCCAGTATTGAAGGGTAAAGTGTGTTTGGTTACTGTAAGGTCCGGGAGGGGCGGGCGGGGGGGGGGCACAACCTTACTGCAGTAGTGGGGTGTCCCGCCCATGCCATATAGGGCACAAGGAAGTGAGAGAAAAGAACGCGAATTTGTGGTCATGGAGACAATATCTTGGTGAAAAAATGGCATCCAAATTATACCCTAACAGTAATGTAACGTTTATAGGGGAAGGGGCCAGAGGCTTGAGATGCCGGGCGCGGGAATCACTGGGATTGTTTTCCTTGAGGACAGAGAGAAACGTTCAGTCTCAGATGGGTACATTGAGAGAAAATATAGGTTTCTGCTCAAAGATAAATGAGAAAACAGGCGAAAAACACCACTGTTGGTCATATCGCCTCAATGGGAGAAGGAAGGGAGAGTGAAGCCATGTCCCCGGGGGTAACCCCCTACTCTTTACGAAGAAAGACATGGGATCTGTATCCTGCGACCACACAGACATGGCCACAGCAGGGCTCGAACCACCGACCCACGTGCCGTTAGGGTCTCAGGTGACCAGAGCACTCGATGCGAGCGCTCTAGCCCAATGAGCTGTCGCGCCGGCCCCTGGGGGAAGAGGGGGTGTATGTTTTGTCAGTCACGAGGGGGGCTTTGTCAGTCGAAAGGTGCAAAATTTCGCTCCCACTAATTCCCTGGTTGTGAATCTCGCCACAACACCTAAACCCATTTATTACTTCTCAATCATTCCCCACAAATCCCAATCGCGCGAAAAACGAGGGATAACATTTAAACAGAACACTTGAGTCGCGGCCAACCATGTGACGAGCGGGACCGGAAATCGGCCAAGGGACGCGGCGGTGTCACAACGACCTGCGTGCCTCAACAAATATGTTTGTGATAACTCGACAGGGATACCTCGGCAAGCAAACAGCGAAGGGGACTGTTCAAAGGGCCCTCCAATCATTCATGCAGGGTATATAAGCCTCACTCGCTTTCTCTCTCTACACAGGGGTGTTTTTATTTCCCGTGTGGGTCCTGTTTGCTCGGTCGATACCGGGCGAGTCAGTCGATGACCCCGCAAGGACGGCACGACGTGCTTGGTCAGCTCCCGGCCCTCAGACCTCACACCGCACCACACCATATAAGACACACTGACTGCATTGCTTCACTCACTGTAGACACCACACCTCGTAAAACACCATTATAGCTTGCCGGGTGCGACGGCTAAACATGTACAATACAGAGACAGGAAACATATGTTTTAGGGTACATGCATATATATCTATATACTCTATGTGCATATATGTTTTTTTTTACGATACGATTTTTTACGATATACGTGTCTATGCATCTTTTATTAATGTCCGTATACCTATAAATATCAGGCCTGCGGTATTCTCAACAAAGAGCGCCACTGTTGTAGTGTGCTCGCCAACTCCGTGTTGTCAGCATGTTATTCTTGTAGTTATACCTCAACGTCCGCTGTCCAAGTGGCTCGACTCGTGCTGAGGTAACTAGGAGCTGTTATGATCAATACGTGTTATCTCGGTTAAGCTTCGGAACAGAAGACGATGATCCTATCGATATATCGTGTCCGAGAGAACAAGTATGGGCAGAGGGGGAGTGAAATGAAATACCTTCGAAGGCTGAATTGAGTACAAAAACCTGGGTGCGCGCTAGCCGTTCGCCACATCGCCAATGGCGAAAGCAAACTGTATGTGGCGCAAGATTGGCCCATGCGTGTCGCCACAGACGCGAAAACAAATGGCCTGGTTTTGATCAACGATCAATACGCGATTTCGCAAAACTGATTGCCCGCCTTGATGTCGTTGTCATTGGCACAGGGTAACCCCAAAGGTGAACACATGTCTAACATTTTCCAAAGTGAACCGTACTTCTAGTTATTTTCTGAATAATTAATTTCCGTTTCCACAAGGAATGAACTCGGCGCTCTCGTTGTCCAAGCAAATGGTGACAAAATAATGGTGGCGAAGGGCACACGCTACGCAGCCGTCAATAAGCCAAATCACCCTTTCCAATGCGCACACTCGTATTTGATTTCCGGTGCGAGCCTGTGGGGAGTTTTCTCGGCTGTGGGCATGTTGTTCGTCAGTAACAGTGTTCAGGGTAAAGGCAAACTATCTGGTGTTAGTTTGGTACTTCATATGAAACCCCAAATTTGTATGACTGAGAATTTCTTGTGTAATCCATGGGGCACACAACAGAACTCTGTAGTGCGGGTTTACTGGGAAAAGACGGAAGACGCCAAGCAGAATTGCATGGAAATGTGGCATATAGGGCAGGTCAATAGCAAACAGGTTGATCCCTCTTCAAGCGGAAAAAAGGGGAAGGGGGCTAATCCGGAACAGGCAGTAAATGACCACGTAGGGTTGGAGAGATATGTGGCATTAATGGCTAAAAGAGCCATACGACTGCTCCCCACCATTTAAACTACCCCTCCTCAGAGTCACCAGTCCTCAACCGAGCCTGAGGCAAGATTGGAATGGACCAGAATTGTATATAGAAAGGATCCAGAATTCAGGTAAAAAGAGGATTTTGAAGTCAGACTTTCCTCGCATATTGTCGTGATTTCTCCGCCCGGAGACCTCAATTCCTCAATCATCGGGCCAGGAGCGGATACAGGATTTTAGAAACGGGAGGAGATTGATTTTAGGTATCTTCGAAAAATTTACGACTATTGAGATTAGGCGTCCGCTACTGTACTTTCGAGTCTTTGCATGCCCTTCAGGACTCGACGCTAACTCCTAACATGTACTTGTCCTGTGGGACAAGCACTTTAAATTTTTACTTGTCTCACCTGATTACCTTGTTCTCCCCCTCCCACCCAAAAACAAAACCAACAAAAAACATTGGGTGGCTGGGGTGTGAGGTCCCTCCTAGGTGTGTGTGAATGGCCCAGGGGTCCCTCCTGGGTGTGTGTGGGAGGAGGAGGGAGAGGGCATCTATCGCGGGTGATGTGAGGGAGGGGAATCTGTTCTGGGTGTATGTGAGCGGGCGGTTGAGTGGGGGATCCTTCCTGGTTGTGTGTGAGAGGGAGAGAGTCCGTTCTGGGTGTGTGTGAGGGGGAGAGGGTCCACCCTGCGTGTGTGTCAAGGGTGGGGATGTGGTGGGGGGTCCGTCCTAGGTGTGTATGATGGGGAGGGGGTCCGTCATGGATTTATGTGAGGCGGGACTGGAGATGGATCCATGCTATGGCGTGTAATACATTGGTTTCTATCGTCGGTCTACGCAGAAATCCATAATGCCCAAGATATCGCCCCATGAAGAACGATGCAACAATGTGGTTGAGAGAAGCAGACAAACACAAAGGACTAATAAGTGTCACAATCATTTTTGACGTACATCTTGTAAATGCATGCATTCACATCCACAAATGAATTAGTTGACAATGAACCAGAAAAAGCCAACCAAAAAACTCTGGGTACAAAAGTTTGGAAAACTTTATACTTGTCTGACACTTGCCGGACAAGTACAGGGAACTGTTTACTTTCCGACAAGCAAAATCACTTGTCCTCGACAAGCGTTAATGCCGATCCCTGCCCTTACTGGACATCCACTTACTTGAAGTGGAATCATTATTCGGTGAATAGGGGGTGGGGCAATGTTTATTACACTGCTGGCTTTCCAAAATCCTCTCAGAAGGGATATTTTTTGCCATTGAATAGTTCTATATCGCCACTCACAGACAGCAAACTCGCACTTTGGATGCAAATTTTGGGAGGGAGACCCCCCCCCCCTCCCCTCATCAAATGTCAGGTCAATCTGTTTTATCAGAAATGTCTGCCTACGGGGAACCCAGGGACCCTGCCCCCACCATGGTATAATAGCGCCACCCAGGCATCACTTCACTCGTCCATGTGGCATTGTTTATCCTGAATGGATCCCTATGATGCATTGCACACGCAAGTCTGATTTGGTTCGAAAATACAATGTTTCTTGAGGGGGAGAAATACAACACATATGTGGCTACTGGGATCTGTGTGCGGCTAAAGAAAATTGAAGCTGTTTAGCCACAGTGGCTAATTAAAATGAATTGCTAGAGCACACCCAGCAAAACCCTCCCGAAACAATGAACAAAAACCTTACTCTTTTCAGAAGAACAGGCGATTTTTATCCTGGACGTATATAGATATTTGTAAAGTGGGACGCGAACCTCCTAATTTCAAGACAGTTGGTTTGGCAGGCTCACTCGACAAGTCCGGGAGCGTTGAACAAGACCGTTCGGGCATAAGGTTACAGACATGACATGTACCTAAGTATATGTATATCTTGAAAATGCTCCACAATTCTCCGTCGCAAGGTGGCGTACTTTCTGACCCACACACCTTTACAGCTTGGGTTATCAGTGGGTTCGAACACGCTCAGGTATATTTAATTCAACCATCATTATGAATAGACATGTCGGTATCTTTGTTCCAGGCTAAGGTAGGTGTAATTAAGTGGAGTTTACTAGCGCCGCCACCCCGCGGAGAATGCAGGGAATCTTAACAATAATTGTTCCACATAAATTGCTTAACAAGCGTTGCAGAACATAACATGATTGTGCTTCGAAACAGTATTCGTGGTTTTCCGTTTAACGTAACTACATAAAAACAGTCCTCGTCTGCAATCTCGGCGCAACATTCCC
The DNA here is from genome assembly GCA_964019135.1 of Arenicola marina. Taxonomy (NCBI): domain Eukaryota; kingdom Metazoa; phylum Annelida; class Polychaeta; family Arenicolidae; genus Arenicola; species Arenicola marina. The sequence goes on along the minus strand of OZ025260.1, from coordinate 34,474,928 downwards.
ATATCCTGTCAGACGTCTCAGGCGAGCGTAGGGTTGGAGATTTGTGCTGAGATGAACCCATCTCGCATGCGAATCAATGCCATACATACATGTATACATATATGTACAGTTTCTCGCATGAACCTCAGTTAAGGTCACCCTGAGACGTGACAAATCGCCCGTTCTTGTACAAGTATGCAGTGATGAAACGCGGAAATAAGAGGGTTAATTTATCTCGAATGTGGTGTCACAATTAGCCACAGCCAAGTCCGTGCAAAAAAAGAAAATGAACAACAGGATTTCTGTCGTAAAAGTGTGAAATCGAAATATCTTATAGCCTCTGAGGCACAAGGCGGCAGGAACCTTAATCCCAACTTTAGTCCCATTTGCGCGCATTTCTATAAATTCATGCCCTTGCTTATCGGATGGTTTCCGTTTTTCGTCTGCAAAACCGTGTTTTACAAATAATGTTCTACTTTTTTTTTCTTTTCTTTTTAAACATCATTTATTTCTGGAGGTTTGCAATAGCGAATACACATATTAATGCTCACCTCAACATAAAAAAAGAAAAATTTAATTGGATGTACAGCAAAGGACGGTAATAAGTAATACTATAAATATAGTAATGTCAACAAATGAAGTGCATGAATATGAATATAAGCTCAGATAAATACCAAATACATAATTAAATGAGTTTGCCATGACCCTTAACTAGAAAACCTGGCTGAGTTGCGGATAAATAAATGAACTGCCCTAAATATAGCGACGTTGTCTTCAAAACACAGCTCGGGGCTACCAAACAACAACAATTCACAAAGGATATTAAATTCATGCCTGCTTTCTGGATATATATTGATACCATACAATTTTAAAAACGATAGATCTGACATTAGGATTTCGCGATGCATCTCATACTCTGAACATTTTAACAGATAGTGAAGTTCGTCTTCAGATTTCCCGTTACATTTACTACAAGTAGAATCCTTAATAAAACCGTATCTTTTGCGAGGTCCATTAAGTGCGCTCAGGCCTAAGCGGAGTCTGGTGTGGTAAACAGCCTCAGGATTGTTAAAATAGTTATACAATTCGTTGCCGGGGTAAAAAAATGACTTCCTATACAGTGACTTAAAAAGTGATAATGACGTTGCTAGTTTAACACACTGAGGCAAGGAGTTCCACTCTCTGATTAAGTTCCAAACGAATGAATTCTTGTAATAGTTTTTTCTTATATGCGGGATTCTTATGTCAGTCGAGTTCCGATGTGAGTATACTGATGACTGGGAAACCAAATCAGGTAATAGAGAAGACATATACATCGGAGAGAGACTATTAACCATTTTATACAAAATGCACAGACTTAGGTATTTACGTCTGAGAGCGAGTGGTTCAATGCCAACTTCTTTCAGCAGTTTGGTATGTGACGTACTCTTGTATGCCCCAGTAACAGACACAAGGGCTTGCCGCTGTACACTTTCCAACCTCTCTGATTGGGTTTTGGTAAGATTGCCATGAAAGACAGCAGTACAGTATTCCATTTTAGGTCGAACATATGTTTTATAAACATTTAATTTAGTTCTGCGTCCTACCTGTTTAGGAAGACGCCTTAGTAGAGAAACAGATTTCTCGGCCTTAATAATAGTGTTATTTATGTGCAGGTCCCAGCACATTGAGTCTGATAGGGTTACACCAAGGTGACAGTGATTTCTTACTTGTCGGAGTTTCGAATTGTCCAGATATAGATCGAGCTCATTTGGTCGCGATAACTTTTTGCTAAATACCATGTATTCAGTTTTATCAGGATTGAACGTTACCCGCCACTGTTTGGCCCACTGAGATAGTCGTTCTAGATCACGATTAATGATTTTGACATCGTTATTAAAATCTAGTACAAAAAATAGGGACGTGTCATCTGCAAATAAATAAGCCTCGCATTCAAGGCCCTCGACAGTATCGTTAACGAAAATGAGAAACAGGAGCGGCCCCAGTATAGAGCCCTGAGGCACTCCGGCATTTATATATTTCCACTCCGAGGTGCAACCCTCTATGACCACTCTCTGTCGCCTACAATATAGGTAACTTTTGAGCCACCTCAACAGATCTCCTTTAATACCCAATGATTCGACTTTATGCAATAAACCCTCGTGGTACACCTTATCAAATGCTTTTGACACATCAAGAAAAACCATAACTGAATCGCGATTGTGCTCTAACGATTCGTAAATTTTATGAGTAATATATATCAGCTGATTTGTAGTGGAATCTAGCTTTTTAAAGCCGGCATTACGCCATGTCAGGAGATTATTACTGAGGCAAAATTCATATAACTCGTTATAAACTACCCGTTCCATAACCTTACCCACGCATGAGAGCAGAGATATGGGGCGATAATTTTCTATTCGTTGCTTTTTCTTCGAATCCGTTTTCTTAAAAAGTGGCGTAACATTGGCATCTTTCCATTGAGCAGGAAATGTAAAATCACACATGCTTTTGTTAAACAGGTGTTCTACTTAGCCCTTAGGAGGTCTGCACAGCGTTTAAGTAACGATAGTAAATACACGATGCCAGTATAAAGCATGTATTCCGAAGCGGCCTAAAACTCGAATGTCATCCATCCATCATCTTTGTCATATCATAAAGTTGTGGACGTCAAACTCAAGTACGTATCTCTTGATGTCTGAGCAGCGTCAACATTTTAACGAAGTAATATAGATAGGGGAGAGCTAGCAGTTTACTCTCTTTGGCCCAAAACAATTCATTCTGTTGGTGTCTACCACGCACGAGAACTGACGAAAACTGGCTGAGAATGTCGGCCACAGGAGTGTGGAACTGACGGGGCGTGAGGGGTCTGACCGGGTTTTACGGTGTCTCACCGGGTCTTACGGGGTCTGAGGGGAACTAAAGGGGCGTGAGGGGTCTGACCGGGTCTTATGGGGTCTGAGGGGGACTGATGGGGCGTGAGGGGTCTGACCGGGTCTTACGGTATCTCACCGGGTCCTAAGGGGTCTCACCGGGTCTTACGGGGTCCGACGGGGTCTGAGGGGAACTGACGGGGACTGACAGGGTCTGAGGGGAACTGACGGGGCCTGAGGGGGACTGACGGGGTCTGGGAGGGGGGGGGGCTGACAGGGACTGACGGGGACTGGCGGGGTCGGATGGAGACTGGCGGGGTCTGATGGAGACTGGCGGGGTCTGAGGGGGACTGACGGGGACTGACGGGGTCTGATGGAGACTGACGGGGTCTGAGGGGGACTGACGGGGTCTGATGGAGACTGACGGGGTCTGACGGGGTCTGATGGAGACTGGCGGGGTCTGAGGGGGACTGACGGGGTCTGACAGGGTCTGATGGAGACTGGCGGGGTCTGAGGGAGACTGACGGGGTCTGAGGGGGACTGACGGAGACTGACGGGGTCTGATGGAGACTGACGGGGTCTGACAGGGTCTGATGGAGACTGGCGGGGTCTGACAGGGTCTGATGGAGGATGGCGGGGTCTGAGGGGGACTGACGGGGGTCTGATGGATACTGGCGGGGGTCTGACAGGGTCTGATGGAGACTGGCGGGGTCTGAGGGGGACTGACGGGGGTCTGATGGATACTGGCGGGGGCTGACAGGGACTGATGGGGTCTGATGGAGACTGGCGGGGTCTGAGGGGGTCTGATGGATACTGGCGGAGGCTGAGGGGGACTGACGGGGTCTGAGGGAGACTGACGTGGTCTGATGGAGACTGGCGGGGTCTGAGGGGGACTGACGGGGTCTGACGGAGACTGACGGGGTGTGAGGGGGACTGACGGGGTCTGATGGAGACTGACGGGGTCTGATGGGGGCTGACGGGGTCTGAGGGAGACTGGCGGGGTCTGATGGAGACTGACGGGGTCTGAGTGGGGCTGACGGGATCTGAGGTGGACTGACTGGTTCTTAGGGGACTGACTGGGTCTGAAGGAGTCTGACAATGACTGACAAAGGATCACGGGGACTAAAGAGGTCTGAAGGTTACTGACAATGACTGACAAAGGCTCACAGGGACTAACAGAGTCTGATCATATTCAGGATGCATTACCAATTTTGGTCAGATCGCGTCAATGAGAGAAAGAAGGGAGAATGGAGCCATGCCCTCAGGGGTAACCCGTACTCGTTGCGAAGAAGGACATGGGATCTTTATCCTGCGACCACACAGAAATGGCCACAGCGGGGCTCGAACCACCGACCCACGTGCCGCTAGACTCTCAGGTGGCCAGAGCACTTAAGGCAAGCGCTCTAACCACTGAGCTACTGGGCCAGCCCCCTAACTGGGTCTGAAGGAGTCTGACAATGACTGACAAAGGCTCACGGGAACTAACGGGGTCTGAAGGGTACTGACGAGGACTGACAAACGCTCACAGGGACTAACGGCGCCTGAAGGACTCTGACGAGGACTGACAAAGGCTCACATGGACTAACAGAGTCTGAAGGACTCTGACGAGGACTGACAAAGGCTCACAGGAATTAACAGAGTCTGAAAGACTCTGACGAGGACTGACAAAGGCTCACAGGGAGTAACAGCGTCTGAAGGGTACTGACGAGGACTGACAAAGGCTCACGGGAACTAACGGGGTCTGAAGGGTACTGACGAGGACTGACAAAGGCTCACAGGGACTAACAGGGTCTGAAGGGTACTGACGAGGACTGACAAAGGCTCACAGGGACTAACAGCGTCTGAAGAGTACTGACGAGGACTGACAAAGGCTCACAGGGACTAACAGGGTCTGAAGGGTACTGACGAGGACTGACAAAGGCTCACAGGGACTAACAGAGTCTGAAGGACTCTGACGAGGACTGACAAAGGCTCACAGGGACTAACAGAGTCTGAAGGACTCTGACGAGGACTGACAAAGGCTCACAGGGAGTAACAGCGTCTGAAGGACTCTGGCGAGGACTGACAAAGGCTCACGGGAACTAACGGGGTCTGAAGGGTACTGACGAGGACTGACAAAGGCTCACAGGGACTAACAGGGTCTGAAGGGTACTGACGAGGACTGACAAAGGCTCACAGGGACTAACAGGGTCTGAAGGGTACTGACGAGGACTGACAAAGGCTCACAAGGACTAACAGCGTCTGAAGAGTACTGACGAGGACTGACTAAGGCTCACGGGGACTAACAGCGTCTGAAGGGTACTGACGAGGACTGACAAAGGCTCACAGGGACTAACAGGGTCTGAAGGGTACTGACGAGGACTGACAAAGGCTCACAGGGACTAACAGCGTCTGAAGGGTACTGACGAGGACTGACAAAGGCTCACAGGGACTAACAGGGTCTGAAGGGTACTGACGAGGACTGACAAAGGCTCACAGGGACTAACAGGGTCTGAAGGGTACTGACGAGGACTGACAAAGGCTCACAAGGACTAACAGCGTCTGAAGAGTACTGACGAGGACTGACTAAGGCTCACGGGGACTAACAGCGTCTGAAGGGTACTGACGAGGACTGACAAAGGCTCACAGGGACTAACAGGGTCTGAAGGGTACTGACGAGGACTGACAAAGGCTCACAGGGACTAACAGCGTCTGAAGGGTACTGACGAGGACTGACAAAGGCTCACAGGGACTAACAGGGTCTGAAGGGTACTGACGAGGACTGACAAAGGCTCACAGGGACTAACAGGGTCTGAAGGACTCTGACGAGGACTGACAAAGGCTCACAGGGACTAACAGAGTCTGAAGGACTCTGACGAGGACTGACAAAGGCTCACAGGGACTAACAGAGTCTGAAGGACTCTGACGAGGACTGACAAAGGCTCACAGGGAGTAACAGCGTCTGAAGGACTCTGGCGAGGACTGACAAAGGCTCACAGGGACTAACAGCATCTGAAGGGTACTGACGAGGACTGACAAAGGCTCACAGGGAGTAACAGCGTCTGAAGGACTCTGACGAGGACTGACAAAGGCTCACGGGAACTAACGGGGTCTGAAGGGTACTGACGAGGACTGACAAAGGCTCACAGGGACTAACAGCGTCTGAAGAGTACTGACGAGGACTGACAAAGGCTCACAGGGACTAACAGGGTCTGAAGGGTACTGACGAGGACTGACAAAGGCTCACGGGGACTAACAGCGTCTGAAGGGTACTGACGAGGACTGACAAAGGCTCACAAGGACTAACAGCGTCTGAAGGGTACTGACGAGGACTGACAAAGGCTCTCGGGAACTAACGGTGTCTGAAGGGTACTGACGAGGACTGACAAAGGCTCACAGGGACTAACAGCGTCTGAAGGGTATACTGACGAGGACTGAAAAAGGCACACAAGGACTAACAGGGTCTGAAGGGTACTAACGAGGACTGACAAAGGCTCTCGGGAACTAACGGTGTCTGAAGGGTACTGACGAGGACTGAAAAAGGCACACAAGGACTAACAGGGTCTGAAGGGTACTGACGAGGACTGACAAAGGCTCACAGGGACTAACAGCATCTGAAGGGTACTGAAGAGGACTGACAAAGGCTCACAGGGACTAACAGCGTCTGAAGGGTACTGACGAGGACTGACAAAGGCTCACAGGGACTAACAGCATCTGAAGGGTACTGACGAGGACTGACAAAGGCTCACAGGGACTAACAGCATCTGAAGGGTACTGACGAGGACTGACAAAGGCTCACAAGGACTAACAGCGTCTGAAGGGTACTGACGAGGACTGACAAAGGCTCACAGGGACTAACAGGGTCTGAAGGGTACTGACGAGGAATGACAAAGGCTCATGGGAACTAACGGGGTCTGAAGGGTACTGACGAGGACTGACAAAGGCTCACAGGGACTAACAGCGTCTGAAGGGTACTGACGAGGACTGACAAAGGCTCTCGGGAACTAACGGGGTCTGAAGGGTACTGACGAGGACTGACAAAGGCTCTCGGGAACTAACGGGGTCTGAAGGGTACTGACGAGGACTGACAAAGGCTCACAGGGACTAACAGCGTCTGAAGGGTACTGACGAGGACTGACAAAGGCTCACGGGAACTAACGGGGTCTGAAGGGTACTGACGAGGACTGACAAAGGCTCACAGGGACTAACAGCGTCTGAAGGGTACTGACGAGGACTGACAAAGGCTCTCGGGAACTAACGGGGTCTGAGGGGTACTGACGAGGACTGACAAAGGCTCTCGGGAACTAACGGCATCTGAAGGGTACTGACGAGGACTGACAAAGGCTCTCGGGAACTAACGGGGTCTGAAGGGTACTGACGAGGACTGACAAAGGCTCTCGGGAACTAACGGGGTCTGAAGGGTACTGACGAGGACTGACAAAGGCTCACAGGGACTAACAGCGTCTGAAGGGTATACTGACGAGGACTGACAAAGGCTCACAAGGACTAACAGGGTCTGCAGGGTACTGACGAGGACTGACAAAGGCTCACAGGGACTAACAGCGTCTGAAGGACTCTGGCGAGGACTGACAAAGGCTCACAGGGACTAACAGCATCTGAAGGGTACTGACGAGGACTGACAAAGGCTCACGGGAACTAACGGGGTCTGAAGGGTACTGACGAGGACTGACAAAGGCTCACAGGGACTAACAGCGTCTGAAGGGTACTGACGAGGACTGACAAAGGCTCACAAGGACTAACAGGGTCTGAAGGGTACTGACGAGGACTGACAAAGGCTCACAGGGACTAACAGCGTCTGAAGGACTCTGACGAGGACTGACAAAGGCTCACAGGGACTAACAGCATCTGAAGGGTACTGACGAGGACTGACAAAGGCTCTCGGGAACTAACGGCATCTGAAGGGTACTGACGAGGACTGACAAAGGCTCACGGGAACTAACGGGGTCTGAAGGGTACTGACGAGGACTGACAAAGGCTCACAGGGACTAACGGCGTCTGAAGGGTACTGACGAAGACTGACAAAGGCTCTCGGGAACTAACGGGGTCTGAAGGGTACTGACGAGGACTGACAAAGGCTCACAGGGACTAACGGCGTCTGAAGGGTACTGACGAGGACTGACCAAGGCTCACGGGAACTAACGGGGTCTGAAGGGTACTGACGAGGACTGACAAAGGCTCACAGGGACTAACGGCGTCTGAAGGGTACTGACGAGGACTGACAAAGGCTCACAGGGACTAACAGGGTCTGAAGGGTACTGACGAGGACTGACAAAGGCACACAGGGACTAACAGGGTCTGAAGGGTACTGACGAGGACTGACAAAGGCTCTCGGGAACTAACGGCATCTGAAGGGTACTGACGAGGACTGACAAAGGCTCACAGGGACTAACAGCATCTGAAGGGTACTGACGAGGACTGACAAAGGCTCTCGGGAACTAACGGGGTCTGAAGGGTACTGACGAGGACTGACAAAGGCTCACAAGGACTAACAGGGTCTGAAGGGTACTGACGAGGACTGACAAAGGCACACAGGGACTAACAGGGTCTGAAGGGTACTGACGAGGACTGACAAAGGCACACAGGGACTAACAGGGTCTGAAGAGTACTGACGAGGACTGACAAAGGCTCACAGGGACTAACAGGGTCTGAAGGGTACTGACGAGGACTGACAAAGGCTCACGGGAACTAACGGGGTCTGAAGGGTACTGACGAGGACTGACAAAGGCTCACAGGGACTAACAGCGTCTGAAGGGTACTGACGAGGACTGACAAAGGCTCACAAGGACTAACAGGGTCTGAAGGGTACTGACGAGGACTGACAAAGGCTCACAGGGACTAACAGCATCTGAAGGGTACTGACGAGGACTGACAAAGGCTCACAGGGACTAACAGCATCTGAAGGGTACTGACGAGGACTGACAAAGGCACACAGGGACTAACAGCATCTGAAGGGTACTGACGAGGACTGACAAAGGCTCACGGGAACTAACGGGGTCTGAAGGGTACTGACGAGGACTGACAAAGGCTCACAGGGACTAACAGCATCTGAAGGGTACTGACGAGGACTGACAAAGGCTCTCGGGAACTAACGGGGTCTGAAGGGTACTGACGAGGACTGACAAAGGCTCACAAGGACTAACAGGGTCTGAAGGGTACTGACGAGGACTGACAAAGGTACACAGGGACTAACAGGGTCTGAAGGGTACTGACGAGGACTGACAAAGGCAAACAGGGACTAACAGGGTCTGAAGGGTACTGACGAGGACTGACAAAGGCTCACAAGGACTAACAGCATCTGAAGGGTACTGACGAGGACTGACAAAGGCTCTCGGGAACTAACGGGGTCTGAAGGGTACTGACGAGGACTGACAAAGGCTCACAGGGACTAACGGCATCTGAAGGGTACTGACGAGGACTGACAAAGGCTCACGGGAACTAACGGGGTCTGAAGGGTACTGACGAGGACTGACAAAGGCTCACAGGGACTAACGGCATCTGAAGGGTACTGACGAGGACTGACAAAGGCTCATGGGAACTAACGGGGTCTGAAGGGTACTGACGAGGACTGACAAAGGCTCACAGGGACTAACAGCGTCTGAAGGGTACTGACGAGGACTGACAAAGGCTCACAAGGACTAACAGGGTCTGAAGGGTACTGACGAGGACTGACAAAGGCTCACAGGGACTAACAGCATCTGAAGGGTACTGACGAGGACTGACAAAGGCTCTCGGGAACTAACGGCATCTGAAGGGTACTGACGAGGACTGACAAAGGCTCACGGGAACTAACGGGGTCTGAAGGGTACTGACGAGGACTGACAAAGGCTCACAGGGACTAACGGCGTCTGAAGGGTACTGACGAGGACTGACAAAGGCTCACGGGAACTAACGGGGTCTGAAGGGTACTGACGAGGACTGACAAAGGCTCACAGGGACTAACAGCATCTGAAGGACTCTGACGAGGACTGACAAAGGCTCACAGGGACTAACAGCATCTGAAGGACTCTGACGAGGACTGACAAAGGCTCACAGGGACTAACGGCGTCTGAAGGGTACTGACGAGGACTGACAAAGGCTCACAGGGACTAACAGCGTCTGAAGGACTCTGACGAGGACTGACAAAGGCTCACAGGGACTAACGGCGTCTGAAGGGTACTGACGAGGACTGACAAAGGCTCTCGGGAACTAACGGGGTCTGAAGGGTACTGACGAGGACTGACAAAGGCTCACAGGGACTAACAGGGTCTGAAGGGTACTGAAGAGGACTGACAAAGGCTCTCGGGAAATAACGGGGTCTGAAGGGTACTGACGAGGATTGACAGGGATCGACTATGGAAAATTGATGAGGACTGATCGAATACTGGCAATCAGAGTTAGAAGCTTATCAGTAAGGTATTTATCATTACATATTCAAGTAATTTAAGACACAATTACATAGCTAAGGGTAAATCACTGATCTGCTGATCCCCTTCCGATCTATACAGTTTATGGTGGGGCGATGTTAAAAATAGTGGTATGTATGGATAGTACATGTTCATTGTAACATGTGCAATAATACTGTTTTCATGACAATATGGTGTATCCAAAGCGCATATTAAGGTGTTTTTCCAACCGGACTCCATGACAATGCTCAAATCATGTCAAAGGGGTCATGCCACAGCAAGATTTGAGCAGTGTCATGGCAGCCCGATTGGCACAAAAGCATCTGGCTGGTTGTGAAAAGGCTCTAGTATACTATTTGGCGCAAGTGCCCCCAGGTAACAGGGTAAGCCCGCTTCTCTAGGGGCACAACGTCAACGGTAACTATGTTAAAATCCTTCGACGTTAGTAGGGAATCGACTGTAGCTTTTGTTATAATGTGTGCTCGAACATTCATATTGTTTACGTATTCTATATACCTTCTTCTATAATCTGACATCAATAAAGTGTGTCGACACTAGGTTGTTTCGGTTATATTTTCGCGCAGAAATCTTGGAGCACACAACTGTTCCCGACCAGCCGTCCGCCATATTTGTTTTTGGCGGATGCCGGTACCTGTGAATGCAACTTGGTTCCTCCGCTCCGTTACATATGACTCTCCGCTAGAGGGCCTTGTCAGTCGCTCACTTTGAACTTACGGACAACAGCAGCGCCCTATTTCATAGGTCATTGACTGTTACAAAGTTTGGGACCCAGGCAACAAATGGTTCGAATGGTGGCGGGATTCGCCAGGTGGCGCTGCATACGCATGGCGGTTGGTACGGAAAAGTCGCATGTTCCAACATTCGTTCGCGAAAATATGACTGCAACAATCTAGTGTTGACACACTTTCTTGATGTCAGAAGATAGAACAAGGTATATACAATACGTAAGCACTATAATTGTACGCGCCCACATTATAATAAAAGCTACAGTCGATTCCCTACTAACGTCGAAGGATTTTAACATTGTTACCGTTGTGCCCCTAGAGAAGCGGGCTTGCCTGGGGGCACTTGCACCAAGTATACTATATGAAAACAGCCAGAGCATAATGGCAATGAACATGTACTCTATCCATATATACCACTGTTTTGAACATCGCCACACTGTAAACTGTAGTTCACTAGAGGGGATTGGCAGATTGGAAAGTACATCAGTGACTTACCCTTAGCCCAATTACATGATCAAAGTAGATATTTCACCACTGCGTTTTAACTGACCTTATGTTTGCATTTCAAGACCACTCCGTAGGCACCTGAAGATAAAGAAACAAAATGATAGGAAAATGAAGAACAAGTCTACAAAATGTGAAAGAATGATTTAGCCAGGTATAAGTGAGTAGCTTGGCTGGATAAGCTGTATGGGTGTGCATATAGTCTGATCACCTATATGCAAGGGAATAGTAATTGGTCAGCGAGAATATGCTTGTCAACAATATTTTCTTCTGGAATTCTTTTTACAACCAACACAGTCAATTTTTAACAAATAAAATCTACCCTTTTAGGTCAGTTTTATGATAGATATCTTGGTACTTACCTTCACCTACAACACCAAGAACTTCGTACTTGTTCATCACATATCCTACAGCTCCACAAGGTACACCTCCACCATTAAAATATTGCAGCCAGCATTCCTCTGAAATATGTTAGCATACAACATGTACAACTGTCATGGTTATGATATCTGTTTAACCATCCCTGGGAATATCAGACTATATGCTTAAACCAAATATGAGCTATAGCATGAATGAATTAAAATTTCATTAAAAATAGTAATGAAATTAACTTAAAATAGACAATTTTTTATAGATTTATGCCATTATATAATATAACCTTATTCATGGCAAAGTGACTTAATTAACCAATTCAAATAATTTTATACAGTCTGTCTCATGCAATTAAGTCATACACTAGTTGACACACAAAATCAGGTCATAAATATATATAATATATATAATACATAGAATTAAAACATATATAAATAATTATTCTTACATATTATTGAGATTTATAATAAAGAATATTTTTACCATTCTAGGTTACTAATGGCTAGAATTGAAATAGATATTCCTGCCTTCCTAAAACATTGAGGAAAAGTACTCTGAACATCATCATGCAGAGTACACAGAATAAAAGCTAACCCTAGCTAGTTGCTCACAGGACAGAGGAGGTTATATAAGAGACATATCTACCAGCATTCACAAGCACAGTAAATCAGTCACTACGCTAGCTCCCACTCATCCACTGATTTACTATGCCTGTATCTGCATCACAGACATTAACAGTCACCACAAAAACTGAAAGAGGGGGGGGGGGGGGGGGGTGGAGGACTGCATGGACTGAAACCTAGACTGTAACCCTGGAAGCGTAAGACTATATACGCAGATAACTATACTGTATAAACTGATAACTATACTGTATAACCTGATAACTATAACTTAACCTATACTCAAATTCATTAATGCAATTCACACTCCTTTTGGCCGATATCTTTGTTAATACGACCAGAGCAATCACCGAGATGACTGGCTGCACTGAACTAAGACCCAACAGATTTAGACTTACTTTCCTCTCTTTGCGAATTATTTCCTCCTTTTAGCTTATTAAGAGGCAGACATTTGTGGTCAATGTGTGTTCGCAAAGAAACGAAAGTAAGTCTAAATCTGTTGGGTCTTAATTCATTGCAGAAAATATCTCGATGATTGCTCCAATATTAATGAAGATATCGGCCAAAATGAGTGTGAACGGCATTAATGAATTTGAGTATAGTTACATACTAGCCTATTAAAAGGGTCATTGTTAGACCTTCGCGCAAGTGCCTCCAGGCAAGCCCACTTCTCTAGGGGCACAACGGTAACAATGTTAAAATCCTTCGAAGTTAGTAGGAAATCGACTGTAGCTTTTATTATAATATGTGCTCGAACCATCAGAGTCTTTACATATTCTATATACCTTGTTTTATCCTCTGACATCAATAAAGTGTGTTGACACTAGGTTGTTTCGGTTATATTTTCGCGAAGAAATGTTGGAGCACACAACTGTTCCCGACCAGCCGTGCGCCATATTTGTTTTTGGCGGATGCCGGTACCTGTCAATGCGACTTGGTTCCTCCTCTCCGTTAGCATATGACTCTCCGCTAGAGGGCCTTGTCAGTCGCTCGCTTTGAACTTAAAGACAATAGCAGCGCCCTCTTTTACAGGTCATTGACTGTGACAAAAATTGGGACTCAGGCTACAAATGGTTCAAATGGTGGCGGGATTCGCCAGGTGGCGCTGCATACGCATGGCGGTTGGTACGGAAAAGTCGCATGCTCCAACATTTGTTCGCGAAAATATGACTGTAACAATTTATGTTGACATACTTTCTTGTTGTCAAAAGATAGAATAAGGTATATAGAATACGTAAACACTATTATTGTACGCGCCCACATTATAATAAAAGCTACAGTCGATTCCCTACTAAAGTCGAAGGATTTTAACATTGTTACCGTTGTGCCCCTAGAGAAGCGGGCTTGCCTGGGGGCACTTGCGCCAATGTTAGACCTAGAATATTTCATCACATGCTGTAGTATGGGATATTGGGACGTTGGTTTAATTTTGCCTACTGTGACAAAGTGACTGCTAGATGATTAGGCCGCTGGAACATTTGACTGCCAGGGCAGGGCTAAGCTAGGGCCCCTCCCCCATCCCTCTTTAGTCAACTGCTCCAGTCGACCAGTGGCAGTGGTCAAAGAAGACCGCTGTCAAACTCAAAGTGGGCCTGCAAGCTGCATGCCTAGCTTGATATCAAAACCCACACCTACAAGTAGGCCTATATATTTTAGGTAGGCCTATGGGTTTTGATTTCAAAGCTAGGCCATGCCCGGGCCATGGCATCTGGGCATGGCCATGGGACGTTTTGCACGAAGTCGAAGGCGAAGCGGACGAAACTAAGAAGTCTATACTCCGACTATACAAGCTCACTTACCGCTATGTACGTCGCTTTGTGACAACTGTTATCAATCGTAGCCTGCTATATATAAAACCGAATTATCACCAGTGTTAATATCCTGATCAAATATCCAACGTTGTTTGCAAAAAGGCCTGCAAAATAACAGCACGATCACCTACTCACGGCAAGACAACAACTCATCCTGACATCCGCCATAATTTACCTTGCCAACCTACCCAAGCAATGTGACGTCACTATGTGGATCATTCTCTGCGTTCGTCTCCCGCCAGGTGGACTGTGCAGATAAAGAGCGCCACCTTGCGATTGCACGACTAATTTATAGCGAACTAAAAGGAAGACTGACAACTTTGTTTTGCTTTGTGTTCTCGTCTGTACAATCAATAAAATACAAATATATGACATTACAAAATTAAAATAACTATTTATCGCCTGGTATGAGTTGCAATGTACCTTGCGCAGTCACCGCGGTCTATAAAAAGTACAACGATAAAGGTTGAGTGCATTATGATACTGAACCGCTAGATGTCATTCAAAATCGTTCATTAAAAAAAAAAAAGGTTTTGGCAGACGAAGTGGTGCATTCTGCGCCTCTTCATTTCATCAATGTCCTTATCGAATTATAGTTTGACGAAATATGTAGCTTACCCTTAATTAAAGCAAATTAATTAAGTGTTTGGTTGTAAATAAGTTCTAGCATCCCCGGCCCCTCCCCAACCCCGTCCCCATCGCGTCACGATATTAAACAATAGTTGGCTTTTTGTCCCGCCACCACACACAAGACTGCATAGATTTATAACTTGAATACATTTCAATTTACAAATTCGGTACGTATGTGGGTATATGGGGGGGGGGGCTGCACATCTCCTTCCGGCCCTGAATAGTAAGTGCAGTTCTTTATGGAACATTATCACTTGTCAGAATCATATAGAAGGATATATATATATTTATTTATTGTTTATATATATGTATCATCTATGTATAACCAATGAGAGCGGGATGCAGATAAGATGAGTACAAGCACCCTTTATACGGTTGGCCGGCCCACCATGTGAGCAACGGCCGGCGCGATAGCTCAGTGGGTTAGAGCGCTCTCAGTGAGTGCTCTGGTCACCTGAGAGCCTAACGGCACGTGGTTCGATGGTTCGAGCCCCGCTGTGGCTATGTCTGTGTGGTCGCAGGATAAAGATCCCATGTCTTTCTTCGTAAAGAGTAGGGGGTTACCCCCGCGGACATGGCTCCACTCTCCCTTGCTTCTACCATTGATGAAATATGACCAAAAGTGGTTAAAGCGTCCTGAATAGCCAACCAGGTGAGCAACGATCGACGTTTACCCAGATAGCATGTAAACGTTAGTTTAACGTTTTATCATGGTTAGATTGGTTGTTTTTTGGTTTACGTTAGCATGCTAACGTTACTACCACATTAGATAACAATTCGCATATTAACGTTAGCATCGCGAACGTTACCGCAACATTAGATAACAATTCGCCTATTAACGTTAGCATCGAGAACGTTACCACAACATTAGATAACAATTCGCCTTTTAACGTTTGCACCGAGAACGGTACCACAACATTAGATAACAATTTGCATATTAACATTAGCGTCGAGAACGTTACCACAACATTAGATAACAGTTTGTATATTAACGTTTGCATCGAGAACGTTACCACAACATTAGATAACAATTCGCCCATTAATGTTAGCATCGAGAACGTTACCACAACATTAGATAACAATTCGCCCATTAATGTTAGCATCGAGAACGTTACCACAACATTAGATAACAATTCGCATTTTTACATTTGCATCGAGAACGGTACCACAACATTAGATAACAGTTTGTATATTAACGTTTGCATCGAGAACGTTTTGGCAACATTATATAACAATTCGCATTTCAACGTTAGCATCGAGCACGGTGCCACAACATTATATAACAGTTTGTATATTAACGTTTGCATCGAGAACGGTACCACAACATTAGATTACAGTACGCATATTAACGTTTTCATTGAGAGCGTTACCCCAATATTATATAACAGTTTGTATATTAATGTTTGCATCGAGAACGTTTTGGCAAAAATAGATACCCAGTGGGCACCCGACGTCGGGAAGACGTCTTATATGGGTCGGTCGGTCGAAGACCACCTGAAGACCAGGTCAAGACCAATTTAGTCTGGTCGCAATGTGGTCTTAACTCAGACGTCCCACGTACGTCATAATTCAGACGTCCCACGTACGTCATAATTTAGACGTCCCACGTACGTCATAATTCAGACGTCCCACGTCTGTCCTACCTAATTTGGTCGGGCTCGGGTATGGGATATAAGCCTATACTTGCATTCATCCAAAATGCTCCTTTTTCACGTTTACTAATATCTTGATTGCGACTATGAAATCGATCAGATTGACGCTAACTGCAATGTGTAAGCGAGGTGTTAAAATCGAGCTCGGGCGGGCTACGAAATCCGTTGAGCTATAGACCGATTCCCGCTCAGTTTAAGCGGAGTACTAGCTTACGCGGAATAATATATTTCCAATATTTGCCAGATTTATCATTTATTTAATTCAAGGAAAATTCAATATACGAAAACATGTTTGCTTGAAACAAAGTGCTCACTGTATGGAACCGACATTTAAGGACTTAATATAAAGAGGGGATGGCGTCCTACCCTTATGAAAATATACCATGGTTTACCATGGTAAGCCATGCTATACAATGGTATAGCATGGTATACCTTACCATGGTATACCTCCAGAGGAGGACTCTGAAAATGTGCGTTTGTAGAGCGAGTTTCCCGGGGAATATAATAAACCGAGCGGGCTCGGTCCAAGGAAAAAAAATCCCCTTCCGAGCGGATATTTTCGCGTTCAAACGTATGAGCCGATTTTCGGGGTGAAACGCCCCTTACAAGCGTATTTTGGCGGTCAAGTAGGGGTTTACCGCGGACTCCCTCTGCCCCCCCTCCCACCCCAGCCGCAAACCCAATAATGTACTGAGTCCCCCCACCCCACCCCGTGCCACAGCGCGCGAAGTGAGCAGTGCGCCACCAGGAGGCATATTACGCTGCCGCCTGGCGGAGATGCGCAGCGGAGATCCCACGGCGCATGCGCGAAGTTTTAAAAATATTGCGGAAAGGCGAGGAGTTCTGTGGCATGTGTATACGATTAGCTCATATTCACGAATATTTGCTTATGTATATGAATGAAAGGTGTGTATTTATAAATACTATACTGTATAGCACCTGAAAACACCCAGGTTTGAGCGTGACACCTTAACATAAGGACAAAAGAAGCCTTTATAAATGGAAATTTGTTTACAGTCTTGTCAACTGGTCATACGGGGGACATACCACTCCTCGCCCCCCCACCCCTTCCCGCCACCGGCCCGTGTCAGTTGATACAGTACAGGAACCCCAAGCCCCGGGTGAAATGGCAAACGCCCGAGGTCGATCTGGAGCTTGTAGGCTATAGCACAGGCGCTCAGATTTGTTGACAAACAATACCCCAAGGCAAGGGTCAAGCACCCATAAAGAAAGGTGCTTGACCCTTGGTGTATTGTTTGTCAACAAATCTGAGCGCCTGTGCCCTATAGTATAGGCTATACTGCCACACGAGCCTGGGGCCATTTTCATGGAACCTAGGTGCGTGCTAGCCGTTCGCCCTATCGCCAATGGTGAAAGCAAATTGTATGGGGCGCAAGGCTGGCCCATACATGTCGCCACATTGACGAAAAAAAAGAAAATGGCCTGGTTTTTTTGATCAACGATCAAAACACAACTTAGCGAAACTGATTGCCTGCAGTGATACGGAGGGGAAAAATACAACATATATGTGGCTAAAGAAAATTGAAGGTGTTTAGCCACAGTGGCTAATTAAAATGAATTTCTAGAGCACACCCAGTGAAACCATCATCTGTTCTTATGTGTATGAACCTTTGTACAGAGATTGGGACCCATAAGTCCTATTTCCCTCGCTAACATTTACTTTATTGGTTCCTTTGTACGTACATGTGTCTATGAGTGCCTCAACCTTAGCCCTGACCCTGTTGCATGCCTGGCCCTAATTATTTGGTGATGTTGATGTTCCGAGGTTGAAGGCCACATGCCGTTCTGTTAACTCAGGGAAACTTTCAATGGCTCAGGGAAAAACCAGGGAATTGTTTTAGTGTTTCATGTGGGAACCATGTGCCACGGTATGGTCTTGGTTTTAGGCTATACCATTTATAAAATTATCTTTGGTATTTATTTTGCTTCTTACGTAATGTATTAATAAATGTGGTCAAACTTTTGTATGATATGTTTCCAACATATTACTATCCATGTCTTATAATGCTAAACAACACTGGTGAATAATAATTTACTAAGATGATAAGTGTATCCTTTGTTACAGATCAAGTCAGGAGAAAATGTTGTGGCAAAGATGTAAAAGAAATTTGCAAGTTAATGCGAGAGAAGATCAGCAATGTGGTACAGACTGGAAAGAAGAACTGAAGGATCTACTTGTTTTATCAATTGAAATGAATATATTTGTATATAAAGTATTGTTTATATATATGTTATATGCATTGAGTAGTAGTCATTTAAAAGTTGAGTAGTAGTTATGTAGTAGTTCCAAAGTACTGCATGGTAGTGCATCTCATTCTGAGGTGGAATTTGTATGTATCAGTTAGGAATAAGAAAGATTACTTTATCAATTCAATTATAACTAGATTATAAGTAGATTCCTGCATATGAGTAAGAGTATACATATTATTTGGGTAGATATCCAATACAGCTGTTTTTTTCCATTATGGCATTTTCTTTCAATTCATTCAAATGTATACATTGTAAACTGAACACAATTGAATTTCAATATTTAAACAAGCATTGTTTTTATTTGGCAAAGTCCTGTCACTTTAAAAAAAAATTATGTAAAATTTAAAATGTAATGTGTGGAAAATGTGCGTAAAAATGATGCTGCTGTATGGTGTATAATAATATTATTTGTTGATTTACTTTGTATGTCAATATGCATATAAGCAATGAACATTTCTTTACATAATGGTAGCTTATTTTTCTAATATATCTATATGAGCTAAATATATGTATATAATGTGCATGTCACATGTTCACATACTGCACCTTTTTATAATAATACATATATGAAAGCGGATTGTGAATCTTTGTATTCTTTATTCTTGTATTTTTCAGACTTTATGTCTATTAGTGCTTTAGCATACCATGGTATCCATGTAGTAAAGTATCATGGTATACATACCTTGGTAAGATACCATGTTACATTAGCATACCATGGTACATTATACCATGGTGTTTTGGCGATGGTAATTTACCATGGTATACCATATAATATTAGCATGGTAAAATACCTTCGCCAAAATACCATGGTAACCATGTTAAAACACCATGGTATACCACGGTAACCATGGTAAAATACCATATACGTATTATCCTATTATATCCTGAATGTATTTCTTTGTTTTACTTATATTGAATTGAATGCAAGGGCTCTAGGGGCCAGGGTATTAGCCGGTGTTTGTTTGCCATCCAAAAGCGTTTCCCCGCCCCTTGGATCCTCCACTGGGCTACTAACTGTATCTTTGCTAGTGAACATTAATATAAGGTTGAAATAACGGTTCAACCATGGTTAGATAATGGTTAGCATTTAACGTTAAATAGTGAGCATTAATATAATGTTATTGGTATAACGGTTCAATCATGGTTAGCATTTAACGTTAATCTTTGATTTAACGGTTCAAACATGGTTA
Organism: Arenicola marina; assembly: GCA_964019135.1. Classification (NCBI taxonomy): domain Eukaryota; kingdom Metazoa; phylum Annelida; class Polychaeta; family Arenicolidae; genus Arenicola; species Arenicola marina. The sequence goes on along the minus strand of OZ025260.1, from coordinate 34,454,922 downwards.
GATAATGATTAGCATTTAACGTTAAATAATGAGCGTTAATATAACGTTATTGATATAACGGTTCAACCATGGTTTGCATGTAACGTTAAACATTAATTAATATAACGTTTTTGATTTAACGGTTCAAACATGGTTAGATAATGATTAGCATTTAACGTTAAATAGTCAACATTAATATAACGTTAAGTCAATGAGCAAAAAAATATTTTCTTAACGTTCGTCTAAAACGTTGCATTAACGCTACTGCAAACGATAATTTAACGTTAAGTTAATGTTGGCATGCTATCTGGGTAAGAGGTGCACAAAGGTTGGATGGGCGTCGGTGACAGGTTCACAAGTCATCACGTAATCATACGTACGATACCTATCGTGTGTCGTTTTAACGAAAGTGGACGATATTATCAGTCACATCAATACGGCAGGATGGTGTCACTTGTAACAATTGCCTTGGTAATAATTGTCATACTGTTCCTATGGCAACGCTGGCAATCCGCTGCCAGACTCCCGCAGTTGCCAGGGCCGAGGGGCATCCCAGTGTTTGGCAATGTCTTCCAGATGAACAATCCCAAGAGATTTCATAAGTATCTGGGTAAGTTGAAGAAAATCTACGGCCCGGTCTGCAAGTTCTGCTTCGGCCCGGTCACATTTACCATAGTGGCTGACTATAATTCCATCCACGAAGTCATGATAACCAAAAGCAAGGAGACCGGCGGCCGGTACGGAAGGTTCCGGATTCGGCATACCCTTCAGGATACGGGTATCCTCTTCAGCCGAGACCCGGATGTAACTTGGAAAACGCTCCGGAAGGTGTCGGAAGCACCTGATCACGGATATAGCCGAAGACATGTTTGACACGTTCACCGCACACGAGGGCCAAATTATCGATCCAAAGAAAACAATATTTGACACGGCTTTAAAGATCATTGCCTTTCTCATCAACGGCCAGCGTCATGTCACAGGGGACGAACTGCTGACCAACATGAAAGAATATGAACCTCTCTTCATGAAGTACGTGGTCTCCGTCGCTCCAGTTGAAGACACGTTGATCGATTCCAATACGTGGTTGCGCCATTTCGGAGGGAAAGTGTGGAAGAACATTTGTCGCGTGATGGAGCTGGAAACCATTATATGGGACGAAATTCTGCAGTCGATCAAAGACGATCCGGAAAGCGAAGGACTCGCCCAGCTCCTTCTGAAATATACCAAAGCGGGATCGGCTGGACCCAAGGAGACCCAGATCACAGAGAAGGACGCCAAGGGAACCTGTATGAGTCTCTTGTTGGCCGGAATAGCCACGACCAGTTCGTCCTTATACAGTCTGCTGAACATCCTGGCGCACAACACCAGAGTCCAGGACGCCATCGCGCGGGAAGTGGAAGTGGTCTCCCCCTCGGGAAGACCCATCTCCCTCGGCGACCGCCCCCACATGCCCTACACGCGTGCCGTCGTCTTGGAACTGCTGCGCTACTTCACAGTGGTTCCCATGGGCGTCGGCCACCGGACGCTCTGTGACGTCACCATCCAGGGGTATAACATCCCAAAGGAGACCTTGATCCTGACAGACCTGTGGGCCATGCACCACGACAAGGAGCTGTGGGGGGACCCGGACGTATTTCGACCGGAGAGGTTCCTGGATGATCAGGGAGACCTAGTTCCGGCCGACCACCGAAACGGAAACACCTTTGGCGCGGGTCTCCGCGTGTGTCTGGGGGAGTCCCTGGCGCTGGCCAGACTCTTTCTCTGGACGGCTACCACGGTACAACGCTTCCGGATCAGTCCGGCGGAAGGAAACTGCCCCTCACTGGCCGCGGTCGACAGCTATTACCAAGAGGGGGTCATGTATTCCCGGCCCTACGCCGTCATATTTGATAAGCGTTGAGTAATTGTATATGATAGCGACTGTACATATACCCACATATCTGTCTGCACCACGGGCGCCTCGTTGTGCCGTTGCAATTTCGTGTCTAATTCGCTCACTAGATGGTAGCACAATACAAAATTTAACTACGAAATGACTCACCAGAAGGAGGCACTGGTTTTATAGGTTATTGACTTGTTCCGGAATTGAATTAAACACGAAGTCTCGCCTTCCGCTGACCACGCTGGCATGTCCTATCGAAACGATTGCCTTTCAGTAATGAATGTTGTCTACTCTTTTTGAGGCAATCTGTCATTTCACAATACAATAAATGATTAGAGTAATCGTTCAAGTAGCCTGAAAGTAATATCACTCGTGATTCGCGGATATATTGAGAGCAAAATGAGAGGGCTCTTCGGCTTTTCATTTTTGTCTTCCCCCATACACCTGATGAGCAAGAAAAACGCCTACATCTACCAGTAAAGTCGCCGGTCTATTTCGAAATCAGTTATTGCGGGAGGTAAAATCATGATAATCACGTTTTCTGTGCTGTTCGTGAAAATAGTTGACCGTATTTTTTGTGCGTTTTGTTCCATTTGTCTTTCCATCATGTAGCATCCGTATTATGTAGAACACAATGATTAAACCAACATGTTAAATGCCGAAAACAAAATAGGAAGGGATTTTTTCTTGTGCCTGCAATGTTTACTGCGAGGAGAAGCGATTCTTGTTTTACGCACTAAGTGCGGAAACGACATTGGCGCCTGGCATGACGTCATCGCGCTTAGCATGTTTTGCGTGTGATCTCCAACCGCGTTGAAGTTATATGGAACACCTTAGAGTTACGATGCTAAGCTTAGGTGCCGTGCAATATAACCCAGAGGGTGAAGCTCCTAGGACCCGGAAGGTACGCTTTATATTAGTTAGGACGCAGATCATTCATAGGTCGAGGGTTAGAATCTGCAATCCTCACCTCGAAACCATATCGTGCCGTACGAGTGGAATAAGCGATCGATCCAGCAAACTGACTTGGATACATTATGGGGTCTTCAGCAAGTCCCATTGCAATGACATGTACAAGGTCATGTACATTTGCCAACTTGAATGAACAGAAACATGTTGGTGTTCTGGGGATACTTTGGTACAAAGTCAGGATACACGGCGGCACCGGGCAAAGTTGAATGAACAAACGGCCATTTTCTTCGTTATAAAGAAGCCGTGAATAGTTTTGTTTGTTCATGGGTAAGCCAGTTGGTGTGTAGTTGCCATTGTGATCTGTGCAATAAGCTTCTGCACCTGACATCACCAAGGGCAAGTTTAACACTGAGGGCCCACGACATATTTATCCGTCTCTGCGCTGAATGACTCGTGCTTTGCTGAGCCCACGTGTAAATTAATGTTCGAGGAACAAGACACTACCGGATAATAATGTCCGAGGGCGAAGCCGGAGGACCCATTATTATCCGGTAATGTCGTATTCCGAGGCCATTAAATCAGAGGCCATGTAAATCCGTATGCCTTAAACACGCTATATTACAGAAAAATAACGTCACGAGAGAAAACTAGAGTGACGTCATCAGTGGATTTTACCGCCGTTGCGGACGAGCGAAAGGTGGTATATTTCACGATTTGGAAGTTTATTAAAATAAACCATTTGACCCAGCGTTAGTAGCGTGATTCTATTTGTATACTGTCAGGTAGGTACATCTATTAAAATAAACCATTTGACCCAGCGTTAGTAGCGTGATTTTATTTGTATACTGTCAGGTAGGTACATCATACGCCTTAGGTAACACAGTTCCATATGTTCAAAATACGCCGACACGCGGACTAAACGATGAACCAGAGTTCTTCGAATAAAAGAAAGTTGAATCTTTTCCCATCAATGCTTACATATTTCTAACGTGATAGTTATCGCACCTTGAATTATCCAGCCACGTGAATCGATTTAAGCGTGCCTTTTGGGAAACATGCAAAATCAGCGCTTATCAAATATGACGGCGTAGGGCCGGGAATACATGACCCCCTCTTGGTAATAGCTGTCGACCGCGGCCAGTGAGGGGCAGTTTCCTTCCGCCGGACTGATCCGGAAGCGTTGTACCGTGGTAGCCGTCCAGAGGAAGAGTCGGGCCAGCGCCAGGGACTCCCCCAGACACACGCGGAGACCCGCGCCAAAGGGCATCAGGTGTTTCCGGTTTCGGTGGTCGGCCGGAACTAGGTCTCCCTGATCATCCAGGAACCTCTCCGGTCGAAATACGTCCGGGTCCCCCCACAGCTCCTTGTCGTGGTGCATGGCCCACAGGTCTGTCAGGATCAAGGTCTCCTTTGGGATGTTATACCCCTGGATGGTGACGTCACAGAGCGTCCGGTGGCCGACGCCCATGGGAACCACTGTGAAGTAGCGCAGCAGTTCCAAGACGACGGCACGCGTGTAGGGCATGTGGGAGCGGTCGCCGAGGGAGATGGGTCTTCCCGAGGGGGAGACCACTTCCACTTCCCGCGCGATGGCGTCCTGGACTCTGGTGTTGTGCGCCAGGATGTTCAGCAGACTGTATAAGGACGAACTGGTCGTGGCTATTCCGGCCAACAAGAGACTCATACAGGTTCTCTTGGCGTCCTTCTCTGTGATCTGGGTCTCCTTGGGTCCAGCCGATCCCGCTTTGGTATATTTCAGAAGGAGCTGGGCGAGTCCTTCGCTTTCCGGATCATCGTCGATCGACTTCCGAACTCCCTCCCAAATAGTGTTTTCCAGCTCCATCGCACGACAAATTTTATCCCACAGTCTGCGGCTGAAATACCGAAAGGAAGGATTGGCGTCGATAAAAGTGTTACTGACGGGAGCGACAGAGACCACGTACTTCATGAAGAGAGGTTCATATTCTTTCATGTTGGTCAGCAGTTCGTCTCCTGTGACATGACGCTGGCCGTTGATGAGAAAGGCAATGATCTTTAAAGCCGTGTCAAATATTGTTTTCTTTGGATCGATAATTTGGCCCTCGTGTGCGGTGAACGTGTCAAACATGTCTTCGGATATATCCGTGATCAGGTGCTCCAGACGCGTCATACCTTCCCCGAACTGCTTAAAATGGCGATGAGACACCTTCCGGAGCGTCTTCCAAGTTACATCCGGGTCTCGGCTGAAGAGGATACCCGTATCCTGAAGAGTATGCCGAATCCGGAATAGTCCATATCTGCCACCGGTCTCCTTGCCTTTGGTGAGCATGACTTCGTGGATGGAATTATAGTCAGCCACTATGGCTATTGCGATTGGACCAAACCGGAACCTGTAGACCGGGCCATGGATCTTCTTCAGCTTACCCAGATACTTGTGGAATCTCTTGGGGTCGTTCATCTGGAAGACATTGCCGAAGATAAAAATCCCTTTAGGTCCAGGCAGGTGCTCCAGCTTCATCGCAAATTTCCACCGTCGCCAATCGTGCCATGCCAACAGACCTAAAATCGCTAACAAAGCAACGGTTACCAGAGTTATCATTTTGGACTATTTAATGCAGAAATGACTTCCTGATGTAAATGCAATGATATTGACGTCCGACGCTGTGGTACACTGAAATGCTTGTGTGTATTATTTACCCGGCCAAGTTCCAGTTGCAGAACGTGGATATTGGACCTTGAACCCCTGGAGCCCGACGACTCGAACAACGCTATCTTTGCCTTGCTCACTTCAGCGAGCCGGTCAAAAGTACTCAACACATATCTTTCACCCTAGACAGATCAACGTCCATCGGTGCCCATTGTACATTTGTGCTTAATCGTGTTAATGTCATTTGTATCATACATATGGGTATCTAGGGCAGGCTATGACCGCATTACGGTCTCGAGTGAAAGATAGTTCGTGCACAGACTAAACATATCACACAACACGAAGAACGTCGATCCCAGTTGATGAGGTAGTACATTTGACACCACCGTTGGTTACCCAACAATCTTGTATAACTCCGAGCAACACCTTTTTCTATATCTTAGCATTGATATAATTCAAAGTAACACAGTATTCTATATCCTGGCATAACATAATTCAGCAGAACGTGTTCTATAGCCTAGCATTGCATATTTCTAACATTGAATATTTGAGAGGTTTTATATCGTAACATTATATGATTCATTATAAGAACACTCACTGGATTTGATATATTTCCATTATACAATTCAGAGGAACGCAGCGATCTATATCCTAATATTATATAAGTCAGAGGAAAGGGCAGGATTGGGTTGGGTTGGCATCCCCTCCCCCCCCTTATCCTATTCCCACCCTTGGGGTGTCTATCTGACCCCACGCGGACCATGCACCCTCCGGGTGGGGGGGGGGGTTATTAATATATTGCTGGGTTGGGGGGGGGGGGGGTCCGCGGCAAAGTCCCACTTTTCCACCGCCAAAAATCCGCTCGCTCGGGGCATTTTACCGTCAAAATTCACTCGGTCAGGGTTATTACCGCCAAAATCAGACCGGTCGGGACGTTTTACAGCCAAAATCCGCTCGAAAGGGGTATTTTTCGCTCTATGAACACACATTTCAGTGTCCCCCCCCCCCCCCGGCCGGTCGCAAGTTTAAAAAATCCGCTCTATAGTGGTATCTTTTTCATCATAAATGCCCACACTATTGGGGGATCTTTTTCATCACAAATATCCACTCTCAGGCATCTAGAGGACCCCCCCCCCCATCAGATTTGTATAATAGTGCCCCCCCCCCCCTCCCGAGCATCCACCCACATTTATCTCCATGTATTGTGAGTTCTGAATCCGCCATGGCATACCTGCCGTCTTTTTTCTTGTTGGATCACTCATTAATTAATAATGATAAATATATACAAAGTGTATTAACCAGACATCAGAAAAAACCTCGTCTGTAGATGAGGAATATTGATTTAGGAACACCGCACGGTGATCAAACGGTGTATGGTTTACCCCCCGTCGCTGGCGGGACACCGTGATAAGTTAAGAGAGCACTTGAACTCTCGCTCTTCCTCGTAGGCTAGTGGCCGGAAGTGAGCGCTGTGGCCGACGTGACTTGGTTGTCATCTTTGTTGACAAAATGAGCGTCATGCAACTCGGGGCCATACCTCTTTCAGTTGGAGAGGGCCTCGTGCAAAGGGAATCATAAAGATAATTAGAATTACAATTTCTACAAAACGTCAACATAGGAAGGCACAGACTTAGGTAGTGATGTCAGCATACAGACCCGCATGCATAATCAAGTAGCCACCAGCTATGCCAAAAAGTTATGATTACAATTATGTTATTTTGAAGCAAGTCAATGTCAAGGAATTTCTTGGACAATAAATTATATGTCTCACCCATGAAGCTTGGCGCAAGTGCCCCCAGGCAAGCCCGCTCCTCTAGGGGCACAACGGTAACAATGTTAAAATCATTCGACGTTAGTAGGGAATCGACTGTAGCTTTTATTATAATGTGGGCGCGTACAATAATAGTGCTTAGGTATTCTATATACCTTGTTCTATCTTCTGACATCAAGAAAGTGTGTCAACACCCCAAGCGGGCTTGGGGGTACTTGCGCCAACCATGAAGCTAGAGAATGTCGGAACCAATTATCTGTCGCCAGATGGGAAGCTATGTACCTCCCCTGTAATCGATACTGTCAATAAGGAACATGAACACTGTAAATTTGAAATGGCTCTGAAGCGAACGTGGTTTGTGGTTATCTGGAGACACAAAGACTAAACGAGCAGCAGACCGATGCCGTTTCTTTTCTTAGGCGGTAATGGCAAATTATATAACCTACATAAGTGCGATGCCGTGATAGAGACTATTCCGACAGCAAGAACATGTTTCTTATACATATTATCCGATTACATTCTTGCCAGGTTCGTCTCTTTGGCTAGATCGCCGCCGCTTTGAATATGGCCGCATCGTGTCAGATGGTCTCTCTGCCCTGTGCTATGGTGGCAATTCGCTGATGCGTAACTGGGGACCGACGCGCGTCTCCTTTGGCAGTACCGGTTAATTACATTTTTTCACACGAAGACTACCACTTATAGACATGAAATAAAAACAATAAACAAAATTTCGTTTTAATGGCTGCGTTATATGACATCCGTGTGGTAAGTTGAACCCAGGCAATGTCAATTTATGACTGATCACCAGGTATCATACGCTGCCATGTCGTGATCACCAACACTCTTCTTTTTGTATATTGCGATACGAAGGAGTTCCACGCACACCATTGTATACAATAAAACACGACATATAATATGCGCGCCATGGGGAATTTCATGTTCGGTCGTAGACTCGCGTATGTGCGCCCATTCAGGTACGTCACGCGCCCTGCGGCCATTTTGCTGGGAGGCGTCGGGAGGTTTCTTTCGCGGGGCCGGTTCTCTCGGCAGGGAAGGGCCAAACGTGATTTCACAGACGAGTCAAATGAATACCATTATGAACAGAGGACGGGTCAGCGCTCACAAGGTCAAAACACACCCAGTTTAAATGTAACTCGAATCGTTTCGCGGTAGTGATGATCGAAAAGGAGCTCCAGTGAAAACGGCGTGAAAAATGAGAGGTGGTGATCAAATACTGAATTGAGAATAAATTACGGGATGACTGAGCTATGTCACATGTGACGGAGTAACAAGGTGCAGACAATGGATAGCACGTTCAGACACAGGTTGGTGACCTCTATGCCTAATTTTGGTCTTTGTCTAATTGGGTTTTATATATATATAACTTAGGTTACTATTTAACATTTGTATTTACTAAAGCTCGTTCTGGCCTAAAATTGATTTAATTTTTTTATGTTGCATAAAGCATATGTTGCTTACAATTCATTTCTAATTTTACATTTATCTATAAATTCTATTGATTATTGTAATTTCATGTTTTGTGTTTGTAACGCACCGATGCAAAGTCAAAGCTTAACTTTATTTCTAACTCATCTCATATATGACTGGGCCATTTGCAGATAAACGTGTCCGGCGTATCCTTCACGTTAAACTATATAGGTGTTTATATGTGCGAACACCTTCCAACGAAATATATGAAATACGTATAACCATCGTTCCCGGTGATGTTTCAGCGACCTAGTGCGTCAAGTGTTTTGCCAATGACACAAGGAGAGATAATGTCGCAAATTAGTGTGCGACAATGAACCGCAGAACAGGAGTGAAACAAGGAACGTAGGCCTAATAAAAAACTATTTCCCTTACCTCGAAAAACGACGGTGATATAGTAACACTCTTATGTCATATACGAGTGGACGAGAAAACGTCAACAGTTAATATCAGATTAAATATTAATATTGGATGTATTCTTAACAATTGATGACTCACCATGCCCGGTATGTGCACATCTGATATGTGACCGTTTGCAACAAGTTATCGAGGAACTGTTACTGAATCACTGCGACACTCACTGCACTTGAGGCAGACTTTCAGAATTTAATGATGGTCTAAATGACAGAATGGTGACCGTCATAAAATTGATTCATGCGTTAATTGCAGCCTAGCCTATTGTCTGCATTGTGAAAACTATTTATATTACACCTAATACCAATCGTCAAATTACAACGTACTTATGGCTGCACGGGGCGTGCGTCCGTGGCCGCCACCATCCCGGTCAGACGGCACACCTAATAGCATTGTATTCCAGGGCTAAAGTGTCCTCCATCAAACTTTAAGCGAGTCATACTCACATAGGCTAACGTGTCACGCACTTTAGGCTACGTTTGTACACATATGTGCCGGAACACACAGCGCGCGTGCTCTTAGGATAACTGGGAAATGGATAGCATGTGAAACATGCAATGATCAGATGAAGAAGTACAGCTAGCTAGGATATCGATCGAAGTACCGTAATTACTTGAAGTTTTCTCTGGCGCTTACAGCCTTTATACAATGTATATTTATCATATATTCAAACTCAGGTGTTCCGTGTTTAATATTATGTGACCGTGGGAGCCCATGTGAATGCGGGATCGTGTTTAATACGTTCCTGCATGGGAACATTTTGCGATTGGACATCGGGTGGTTAAAGGCAATGTGTCGCCATCTGATGATCGACTAGGTCGCGTGGAGTCTCTCCCCCAGAACACATGTCGAAACACGAAATGAATGGAGGGTTCCTCTGTATGTTACGTTTGATGGCCATAAAAATATATCGAAGTAGGACTACGACATCGATGATTATCTATGTTGTATATTGTTGTACATGACAGCAATTAACAGGCTGCGACAGCTGGGGCCGACGTCCAGTTCGGCCAATATATTCCTTGGCCGTCCTTTGGCATACTGCAATTAAAACCTTATGTTTTTCCCGGTGACGTTGCAAAGACAAACTTGGCGATTGAACCGTTTTTAAGAGATACATAGGGTCAGCGGGCACATAAGGGCCCGAAAGATGATTAGGAGAACGAAGCACTACTTTTAGCCACTGTAAAGCCTAGTCCAGACGATAGATTTTTTCCCTATAGGTCTGTCCCATAGGTTTTTCTTGTGGGCCTTTTTACCGTCATCACATCACTGTCTACACGGTGCGATTAAACCATAAATTTTATCCTTATTACCAAATCACAGGAGTCCGGGTTTTTTTCACGTGACAGAAAGACCTGCACTGAATGGCCAAAGATTTTATGACCTGTTGGTTTGACCTAGCAAATAGAGCCTGTTCTATTTCATATTTCATCCGACAAACCTATGGGTTTGTCCTATATAACGCCTGTCCATGACGGGCATGACCCATACACGACTTCGCGATTATACGCCATCATGAAAAAATCGTGACTGGCGCAAAGAGTTCTGGGAAATATTTTGGTGCTATCTTGATATTTTCTATGGAGATAAATACCATATTTTCAGGTTATTGGCATAGCATGTATAAAATTAATCAGCATGTCTAACTTACATCCACATTACGTAACTTTTCCGTTACATAGATGACAATATTGCATGTTTACGTGTCTACGAAATAAGTTGTCATGCGATGACGCCATCTTGACATCTCACAAAGACCAAAATAATACCCATAATGCATTGCACATGCAGTGGCGCCTCACAGTGTAATAATCTGAAATATGATTTGCGAAGTCATCTATAGGCATACTCAACTCACATCCTGGATCCTCCACTGGAAATCGATGCTTTGGGCTAAGATATATATGCTGGACTGAGACAATGGTTTGGCTTAACGTGGTCAGAATTACCCGGTTCCCCCCTTCTTTTGAGAGTGGATTCCCCTTGCAGTCCTTTTCAATTGCCCAATTCCTCACTCTCATTCCGTTTTGACATTCCGTTCTCTCTTTGTATGTCGGTAAACAGGTAAACTTTACTTTAATGACATCCATGTGATTTTTTTGTTTTAGATGTCTTTTGACTATCGTGGTGCTCGCTGGCCTTAATGCCGTCAACGGTCAAGGTGAGTACACAATGCCGCCGCACGGTGTCGCTCCGGAAGCTGCACTATCACATCGGCCAGATTCAGGGCGAACTTTAAAATTTATGGTAAAAGGTGTTAAGAAAAGGAGTAACTATCAGTATATATATACGAGTACGAGTCGTACATATATATACCAAGGGCAATGTAGAGCGCGAAATTTCCTCTTCTGCAAAGAAATGTTTCCCTCTATTTAACGTTTACGGTGCTACAACTACAACTACTACAGTTTTAAAGTTTATAAAAAATATTTTTTACAAATCACAAATCCCTATTGGCCCACTACCCACCCTCATATGACAGAAAAGTGGGGTTTATCAGGAACAAGGTCATACGTGGAGACACTCCATCACACACAAGGTCATACGTTGGGACACTCCAGCACACACAAGGTCATACGTTGGGCCACTCCAGCACACACAAGGTCGTACGTGGAGCCACTCCAGCACACACAAGGTCATACGTGGAGCCACTCCAGCACACACAAGGTCATACGTGGAGCCACTCCATCACACCCAAGGTCATACGTTGGACCACTCCAGCACACACAAGGTCATACGTTGGGCCACTCCGGAATACGCGCCAGTTCAGATCTGAATACCCACAGAAGCTCCCCCGTGCGTTGAAACGTCTTCTATGTGTCCTCTCCACGTACTGACAAAGCCAAGGCGACGGTGGCTGGCCTCGACGCGTTACCACGAACTGACCTGGGTTAGACCTTCATCCTAATGGCCTTATGCCGGGACCGCTTGGGGCGCCGCATGTAATGCACCCGCTCTTCCCTGCACTGGGTCAGTACGCCACAGTAGCCGGCTGTTGTCACCAAGCTAGCCGGCGGCCATGTCGGTTCTAAAGGGTTACCGGGGGATCGGTATTTAATGATAGGGCTATCTGCATGGTATCAGTCCCATCGTGGAGTACCCCGGAGAATGAATGATTATATAATTGGCCATGCATCTATCGCACTCTTCTTGTGTTGACAACTCGGCATGTCACTTCGTCATTTATTATATTATACAATGCATTTTTCGTATAACTTGTATTTCGACATTTATATTGTCCCTGATGTGCTATTGCAAAGTCATTCATCCAAGGTGGGGGATCAACAGGCCATGGCAATGTATACAAGAAATATAGTTACGCAGGGTATTCCGTACAATAGCAAGCTGACAAAATGAATAACAACAAACGTCGTAAAAGACAAGAACACTATTGGATAAGAATACACCTTGGTTTTCTTGGTACATGAAGATAAACATACATAACAAAAGAGTGTGTTTAATGTTACTAGACGCCAGTAAACAATACAAGGATGACAAAAGGTACAGCTTTAAGGTTACTGAAGACGATTACCAAACCCCTAAGCTCCACTGGGAGCCAGACAAAGGAGCTAATGTTATAGCCCGTCGACGAGGCTACCGCGTAACCAATGTAAGGCATATAAGCAAAGACACAAAGTCTGTAGGCTAGACCTCTACAGTAGAAAACCTATACACATGCGGAAGGGGATGATGGGTGGATTAAAAAACCCGGATCACAATAGAATCGATAATTAGTAGGAATTAAACCAGAGTAAAAAAAAATGGGTCCACCTTGTTCGATAGCTGACTGGAAAGGGAAAGGGCGACGTCACTGAATGGCCAAAAATCAGTACAATCTACTGTAAACCTATGTGGATGGGTGACGTTTAAAGAGAGAGGAGGAAAGAGAAATACGCCGCCCCGCATAAAATAGTTTTCACGTTGTAAAATGTCCATTCATTGTCCATTAAAAGAACGCCCATTTAAGTAAGAGCCACGCAACGACTTCACTGCTCTATTAGTATTAACAAAAACTCAACCATGAAAGCTATCACGTTGTGCTAATATTGGTAAAAAAATCATTTCTGTTTGCTTTAAAACAAAAATGTTCTCATGTCTAGTTTACTTCGCGTGACTAGGCCTATAGATCGTCGTATCTAACAGCTATATCTTGATACTTGTTGTATTGTCATCCCATCCTTTAAAGAAATAAAGGATTCAATCTCAAAATGAATATAATTTAACGACATTATCGGGTTTGTGTTTATAAAGGGGCCCGCGCGGGTTCGGCGCTGCCTTCCAACATGATGCGGCAGATGGTGGCCGCCTTACCACAGACCAAACACACCGTGATGAGGATGCTCAGCGACACCTTGCGGATGGAAGCACAGTCCGCCGACCACATGCGGCGCTTTGGTGGGTGTCACGTGACATTTGCCACGTGTTCAGTGATTATCTCAGCCGTTTGTACATTCACGTGAATCGGTTTTGGCCTGTGTCATCTGAATGCATTCTCAATGGATCCTATATCAGCCACCTCCTGCCACCTCGATGTCCTGTCTACGGTCTAAATTTAACCGGTAAAATGAATAAGTTACAGAGAAGGGTAACTGTTGCTAGATACTTGTGAGGTGTGTGTGTGGGGGCGGGGGGGGGGGGCGGCCTTTTCATATTCCTTGCCATCATAACACTCTGATAAGTCGTACTTGTCATTTTTGAACTTGACTTGGCGTTATAACTATGCAATTATGTAGTGGGGGAGTACCTAAAGAATTAACTCCTACATATCTGATGCATAAACTGATGAAGTACCTGATGTATTATAACAATAAAGTACCTGGTGAATAAACCTGATGCATTGCCTAATAAAGTACCTGATCTATCAAAAAAATTATGAAATGTCCAGTGAAGTAACCGATGAAGTCACTGGTGAAATAAGTGATGGAGTAACTAATGAAATAAGTAACTGGTGAAGTAACTGATGAAATTTACCCCCCTGAAAGATGCGTGATAAAGCAACTGACAATGAACTAAGTGAACAAATACAAGTACCTGATGAATTATGGTCAAATTTGCTTCATGAAGTACCCATACTATTAAGTACCCGATGATGTAACTGATGAAGTAATTAAGTACCTGGTTCCTTAGAACTGATATACTGTTTGACAGAGGAACCGATCAGCGTAACGATCAATATAGTTCTGGAGATAAATGACTGATGACGTATGTGAGAGCCCAAAACATCCGACTGCCCAAAACGGGCCAGGATCAGGATTTGACACCTACAACGTAATGCACAGTTAGGTACAACCCGAGCATCCACGAATAAATATATCACAAGAACCGTGACCAGAGTTTGTCCATGTCCTCAAGGTGGTCCCGACCCTGCATAGTTATTGTTTTAATTGATAGATCTACGGCCGGAGGGTGTGACAAGTTCAAAAGAGGGCAAAGACTCCAATTAAGGCTGTAAAATACCGCTAACGCTTATTTTTTGTTTGTTATGCACCGCCCCACACTTAAACTCCCCCCCCCCCCTCACCCCTTCGAGCTTTTCCTCGAGTGTTATTCGTTCATTGCTATCTAAGAGATACAAAACGAGCGTATATCACGGTTTCATATCGCCATATTGTGAATGATTGAAACGTCAAATGTAACTGTTCGGTGGTTCTTAGCTATGTAGGACGTTTTGGGTGGTCGGACGTTTTGGGCTCTCACAGACGTATACTCCATGTCTTACAGGACGAAATGGCAACCGCCCAAACTCGTTTCGCTTCGTCCAGTCGTTCCTGGGTTCGACTCCCCATGGCAAGAGACTCTCCATGCCCTCGTTTGTCACTACCAGGATGCTTTCCGTCTTGCGGTCACAGTAAGTGCGTCGTCGTGTGTCAGAGGTGTCCAATCAAGGTGGTAGTGTAAGGCTAGTCAATGAGTTGTGTTACCGTGGTATCCTCGTCACCAACTGAGCTATGGTGTATAATTTTACTGATTTTATTATCATCTCTCATGCAATCGTGTCTGTGTTTTTAGAATTCATTGTTTTAGCGGAGGTATATGCCCCCCCCCCCCCCATGCTACACACGCACTGTACGATGGAACAGTGATCACGTGCTTGTTTGCATTGCAGGTTTAATCTAAATAACGACCAGGTGAATGAAGCGATGCACCTCTTGCCGTCACCCCTCCAGCAAAACACGCGGCCCTTCGTCCCAGACACCCCCTTCCAGCGCCCCACCCCGGAGGTATGTCCCTTCCCGGCCTTCGTACAGTGCAACAACCGCGGCGTCTACAGGACATATGATGGCACCTGCAACAACCTGCAGAACCCCCTCTGGGGGTCGTCCCATCAGCCGCTCTCAAGGATAGTGGCCCCAGCTTACGCCGACGGTGAGTCAGACATGAACTATACGTAAACAACATGGCGGCCGACAGCGGTACCGCGTAATTACTGCACAACGGGAAATAATAGTAATCAGTAAACAATTGTAATCGTCATCGTAATCATTCGGTGTAGGTTAGGTACCGTCCATTTCTCGATTTTACCATTTTTGTGCGGGAACTGAAAATGTGAAACAACAAAAACTGAAACAAAATGTGAAAAGCATTGTTTTGAATAAAATGAGGTAATTTAAAGCAGCTCATTAAGGAATTTTTCTCCTGTGAAATATTGGTAATCGGATAAATGATAATTAATTATGATGTATTTAAGGATTAACCCCATTAATATGTAATGCGAAAGGCACTGTGACACAAATGGGTCTTTCCTGTGTACTGCGCCAGGTCATTGCCGTTTACGCCTTTTACCACGAAGACATAATCGTTTAACTTAACGTATGTCACTTAATGTGGTTATGTCAATATATAAGTATCAGTCAATGTACGCAGCTGTGTTAGGACCTTTAAAAGAACTCCTGACTGACTGAATTCGCGCTAAGGCCGATTAAATATGATTTGAAATATAGTATGCTCTCCGATCGGTTTGCTCACTCACATTTATAACTTAATTTCGTATCCAAAATTGAATAGTTCTTTCACCCCTCCCCCCTTCCCCTCCCCCACCTGGCAGCCATCTCGGCGCCCCGTATCTCAGTGACCGGCCACCAGCTGCCCAACGTCCGCCTGATCAGCTCCACCATCCACTGGGACATTGACATCCCCCACCATGTACACACACTCATGCTCATGCAGTTCGGCCAGTTTCTGGATCACGACCTCTCTAGGACTGCCATCTCGAAGCTGTCGATGGACCCATCAGGTTGGTTGATGCCATATCTCCATATATAGTGGAATACATTTATTTATGATATTGTGTATTATGTATTGTACATTTGACCGCTTCCATCTGTCGAAGTGCTCGCCCCCCCCCCCCAAAACCGCGCCTCCCAACCCGTCCCCCTATTTTTTCTTCCGTCCATATCATGTGCGCATATGGGACCGAATTTGGACTTAACAAGTGAAGACGTAGCAAGTAAATCCATATATAATAGGGGACGTTAGATTGTATTCAGTTCATAGTGGAATTCCTTATACTGTTATAATTACTTGTACCATGCCGCTGTCCAGTCATCCATACATATACAGAGGGCAGACACGCGTTACACACGGGATGATTCCTACCCTATTATCGTATTCGGCACCGAACTGAGAATGTCGTTCTCTGTGGAGTGCTGATCATTAATAGCGATGCCCGCCATGGTCTCTGCCTCACCCAGCGTTCAGTGACGACCTGGAGGATGTGGAATGCGGCAGCGACGGCTGTCAGACTCAGGGACTGGAGAACCAGGCCTGCCAGCCCATCCCCATTCCCTTCAACGACACGGACTTCAGGGGGCGACCCTGCCTCATGTTCGTCCGCTCACAGGAGGCACCCAACCCGCGCTGTACATTCGGTAAGAGCTGCAGCCACACTCCCACAGACACGTGGCGCATTTCCTTCTTCAGATTTTTGAAATCGTCTTGCTCCAGATAAGCCGTCAATATCCACAAACGCGGCCTACAGCACTTTCCATTTGAAATCGTCTTGAGTCCCGCTTAATTAAAATTTAGGTTCATCTTGACTTTGTGTGCAGGACTATATTACATGACATAGTGCGGTTATATTGCGTAGTATAGACATTTGTGTGAGATTGTTCTGCTTTTTATATCGCTTGGCGAGTTATTATCCGTCGTAAGGACAGTGGGATTATGCATGACGTGTTTATGCTGTTTTACAAAACAACTTAGACCCACTCAGGGTTCGTTGTTTATAAGGATATCGTTTGAATATAATATATATATTCATATGCGTAATGCGTCTGCTTAAAACGCAGTTGCAGTTCGCTCAATATGATAAAACCTGCACAAAACGGTGGTTATAAGTATATATATTTAATATATTGAAATCTTTCAACATATCTATTCTAGGGCCTCGAGAGCAACTGAACCAGGTGACCTCACACTTTGACGCCTCACACATCTACGGCAGTGATCTGGCGGACGCCGTGGAGCTCCGGGACCTCAGCCAACCAGGTCTGTACCGACAGAGCACCCGGGAGGTAATCCAGTAGACACTCGGGGGAGATAATCCAGAACATAATCCAGGATATCTATAATCCGTGGATACGTATCCACGGATTATACAATCCCTGGGGGTAATCTGGGCGGCATCCAGGAGATAATCCTGGGATATAATTCAGAATAAAATGAGATCCAGAGTTACGTCTCTAACTTTAAAATATGTGGATCTGGCGGTGGGACATAAAAAACCCGGATCATCGCTCCGGACCAGAACGTTCTGGCACTATTGTAGCAATCTCGCATCAGATGGGCGGTGGTATAAGTAAGTCAGACTCTGAGTCCAAGTCAAGTTAACTCCTTTTTGACATATGTTTTGCAGCCCGCGGACGTATGCGGATGCAAAAACACGTGGTCAACGGAAGATCGTACGGCGATATTCTACCACAGGACGCTCAGTTCAAACACTGTAACACCGACAACAGAACAGGACAGTTCTGCTTCAAAGCCGGTAAGGGGCAAAGCGATAATCAATATCATTATAGTTTAAGATCGGTTTTAATACAGATTCATGAGTTTCTTCGAAATGTGTAGGTAATCCAGGAATACGTACATTTTCATAAGCTACGTATATTGTTTTCTATTTCTATTTCACAATCCAGGGACACAATCTGTATATGATACTCCATTATTAAAAATACCAGACCACCTTTACCATTTGTGTACCATTTGAACGAAATCTATTTGAAGGAATAAGTATGCACCAACGTTTTACATGGGCAGGCGATACTGTTAGCCATTTTAATTAAAGTAAGAGTATTTAATACAATACTTGCAGTCTTACTAAAGCGCAGCTGACGCATACACTAGTTTATGCCATTTTAATGAAATTATGAGTATTTTATGGAAGAACAGTTTAGCCGCTCTTCGGAAACCATTTAATTTGGCCATTTTAATTAAATTAATAATAGTCTTACAAAAGTTTTACTGGCGCCAAGGAATTTTAGCTTAAAAGTTTACTGAAAACAATTGTGGCGCAGGCGACGGCCGGGTGAACGAGTTTATGGGCCTGACGATCCAGCACATGTCGTGGGCCCGCGAGCACAACAGGTTGGAGAAGGGTCTCCACCGGGTGAACCCCCACTGGGGCGGCGAGCGCCTCTACCAGGAGACCCGCCGCATTGTCACGGCCGTCTGGCAACACCTGATCTACAACGAGTACCTGCCCGTCACGCTGGGACCCAGCCTGATGCAGCACTACGGCCTGGAGCTGCAAAGGGGCGGACATTGGAACGGTGGGTGATGGCCGGGGAGGGAGAGGGGGGAGTACGCATGGGGTGAACAGCGGCGTGGCAGCAGACAGGGATATGGCGGGTGGGTGTGGGGGGGGGGGGGGGGGGGAGCACGACCTTCCAGCAGCGGGCGTTCCGCTATAGTCCCTGTGCCCCACGCCTATCCGTTTAACCCTCAGAATTATCCTTCAAACACGACAATTGAAAATGAAACTCATCGAAGATATATGTGAAGTTTGGCATCAAATACACTACTGTTTAGCATTTACTGTCCTACTGGTACCGTACCAGATGAATTCATTCGGTTTTGATTATTTAAGAAGCCAAGTTACCTTTGAGCTATTAATCAGACAATGCCCCCCCCCCCGCCCCCCCTAATAATTAGACTGGTCTGTTATTTCTCACACCACAACATTATATCCATGGACATCTCTGCATGTGGTCTATGATATGGGCCATTTGGGTGGGTAAAGTATCGAGGAATGCCCCATGGCCTCATCGTTAAAGCCTCCACGCACTGCAAGCCCCAATGGCAGCCCCTATGGAATATACACCTGTGATATTATAACCCGACTTCTAATCTTAATCACCACGTTTCAACGCGAAACTTTCCGCGTTTCACTCAGCGCCATGTTTATGGCTGTTCGAATATACTCCCTCCGGGGCTCATAGATCTTCCGACAACCTCCCAGTAACCTGTAACAGCGACTCTAAGCGTCAGGGGTTCCCATCACAGGATATGACGTGCGCGTCGACCCCGGGGTGGCCAACAGCTTTGCCACGGCGGCCATGAGGTTCGGCCACAGCCAGATCCAGGGCATGATGAGCATGAAGAACGTCGACTACAGCCCGCGAAACTTCATCCCCATCAGCACGGTATGAGACCCTAATACTGATCTACATCAGTATGAGGAAGTTATTTGCGTAATAAAATAATGATCGCCCTCATCGTTTATTATCTCATAAAGAACGCTTGGATCCAACGAGATGCATCTTACATTAAAAAATCACCTGTTCCAAAAACTATCCCGAAAGCGCACCTGCACACCCGGTCACAAAGTGCAATCACTATTTTGTCCATGTCTAGCAATTTCGACGGCCTCAGCTGATGTATAACGAGCCTATGGGCGGAAGTGACGCAATGCTGCGGAGTTTGATTGACATGCCGGCCCAGGTGCGCGATCCCTTCATCACCAAGCAAGTGACACGCCATCTGTTCTCTGATGACCCGCCTCACGGCCTAGGGGAGGACCTCATGTCACTCAACATGATGAGAGGGCGGGAGCACGGTCTGCCAGGTAAGACATGGAGTGGGGGCGAATGAGAGCGCGGTCTGCCAGGTAAGACATGGAGTGGGAACGCATGAGAGCGCAGTCTGCCAGGTAAGACATGGAGTGGGGACGCATGGGAGCCCGGTCCGCCAGGTAAGACGTGGCTGGGGACGCATGAGAGCGCGGTCTGCCAGGTAAGACATGGAGTGGGGACGCATGGGAGCGCGGTCTGCCAGGTAAGACATGGAGTGGGGACGCATGGGAGCCCGGTCCGCCAGGTAAGACGTGGCTGGGGACGCATGAGAGCGCGGTCTGCCAGGTAGGACATGGAGTGGGGACGCATGAGAGCGCGGTCTGCCAGGTAAGACATGGAGTGGGACGCATGAGAGCGCGGTCTGCCGGGTAAGACATGGAGTGGGACGCATGAGAGCGCGGGCTGCCAGGTAAGACATGGAGTGGGGACGCATGAGAGCGCGGGCTGCCAGGTAAGACGTGGCTGGGGACGCATGAGAGCGCGGTCTGCCAGGTAAGACATGGCTGGGGACACATGAGAGCGCGGTCTGCCAGGTAAGACGTAGCTGGGGACGCATGAGAGCGCGGTCCGCCAGGTAAGACGTGGCTGGGGACGCATGAGAGCGCGGTCTGCCAGGTAAGACATGGCTGGGGACACATGAGAGCGCGGTCCGCCAGGTAAGACGTGGCTGGGGACGCATGAGAGCGCGGTCTGCCAGGTAAGACGTGGCTGGGGACGCATGAGAGCGCGGTCTGCCAGGTAAGACGTGGCTGGGGACGCATGAGAGCGCGGTCTGCCAGGTAAGACATGGCTGGGGACACATGAGAGCGCGGTCCGCCAGGTAAGACGTGGCTGGGGACGCATGAGAGCGCGGTCTGCCAGGTAAGACATGGAGTGGGGACGCATCAGAGCGCGGTCTGCCAGGTAAGACATGGAGTGGGACGCATGAGAGCGCGGGCTGCCAGGTAAGACATGGAGTGGGGACGCATGAGAGCGCGGTCTGCCAGGTAAGACATGGAGTGGGACGCATGAGAGCGCGGTCTGCCAGGTAAGACATGGAGTGGGGACGCATGGGAGCGCGGTCTGCCAGGTAAGACGTGGCTGGGGACGCATGAGAGCGCGGTCTGCCAGGTAAGACATGGAGTGGGGACGCATGAGAGCGCGGTCCGCCAGGTAAGACGTGGCTGGGGACGCATGAGAGCGCGGTCTGCCAGGTAAGAGATGGAGTGGGGACGCATGAGAGCGCGGTCTGCCAGGTAAGACATGGAGTGGGGACGCATGGGAGCCCGGTCCGCCAGGTAAGACGTGGCTGGGGACGCATGAGAGCGCGGTCTGCCAGGTAAGACATGGAGTGGGGACGCATCAGAGCGCGGTCTGCCAGGTAAGACATGGAGTGGGACGCATGAGAGCGCGGGCTGCCAGGTAAGACATGGAGTGGGGACGCATGAGAGCGCGGTCTGCCAGGTAAGACATGGAGTGGGACGCATGAGAGCGCGGTCTGCCAGGTAAGACATGGAGTGGGGACGCATGGGAGCGCGGTCTGCCAGGTAAGACGTGGCTGGGGACGCATGAGAGCGCGGTCTGCCAGGTAAGACATGGAGTGGGGACGCATGGGAGCCCGGTCCGCCAGGTAAGACGTGGCTGGGGACGCATGAGAGCGCGGTCTGCCAGGTAAGACATGGAGTGGGGACGCATGGGAGCGCGGTCTGCCAGGTAACACGTGGCTGGGGACGCATGAGAGCGCGGTCTGCCAGGTAAGACATGGAGTGGGGACGCATGAGAGCGCGGTCTGCCAGGTAAGACATGGAGTGGGGACGCATGGGAGCGCGGTCTGCCAGGTAAGACATGGCTGGGGACACATGAGAGCGCGGTCTGCCAGGTAAGACATGGAGTGGGGACGCATCAGAGCGCGGTCTGCCAGGTAGGACATGGAGTGGGGACGCATGGGAGCGCGGTCTGCCAGGTAAGACATGGCTGGGGACACATGAGAGCGCGGTCTGCCAGGTAAGACATGGAGTGGGGACGCATGAGAGCGCGGTCTGCCAGGTAAGACATGGAGTGGGACGAATGAGAGCGCGGTCTGCCAGGTAAGACATGGAGTGGGGACGCATGAGAGCGCGGTCTGCCAGGTAAGACATGGCTGGGGACGCATGAGAGCGCGGTCTGCCAGGTAAGACATGGAGTGGGACGCATGAGAGCGCGGGCTGCCAGGTAAGACATGGCTGGGGACGCATGAGAGTGCCGTCTGCCGGGTAAGACATGGAGTGGGGACGCAATGGTTCTTCTTACCCCTTTTGATGGTAGCCTAAAATACGAAACTGTTATTTTCTTAGGCTACAATGTCTACAGAGAGCGGTGTGGCCTTCCAAGAGCCAGGCAATTCGACGATTTGAGAAAAGAACTACCAGTAGCTGTGATTGAAAGATTTAGACGGCTGTATAGGTATGTTCCATATGCAAACCGTCTCTTCATATTTGGCCTCCTTTCGGAAAGGGCAAGCGCGAATTAGAACGTCGTTCTTGTTGTGTTTGACGGAGGAAGCGTGATACTTTTGACTACCACCAGCCTTTTCCGTCAGTTATGAATTGTTATGTTTTGATGTTTTGATGCATGTACATTGCATAAATCAGTGCATGTCGTGTTGTGCCTTTACCGGGAGCGCTATTGCCAAACAGTGTGCACGTTAATTTGTCCTTACGCGTTAACACGAGACGAAGACGAAAATCTGGGGTTGGGTGCAACTGGAACATTTTAAGACCGACTGCGAAATGTCGACCCCTAGAATCCGGATTCGACCCCTAGTGACCCGATTGACTCGTCAGATCCCGTATTAACCCGTCAAATCCCAATTTGATCCGCCAAATCCCGTATCCCAGATCCGGATTCGATCCTACCGATCCGTATTTGAACCCTTAAATCCGGATTAACCCGATTCAGATTTGACTAGATCCCTATTCAGATTCAGATCCCTAGGATCCCGATGGGATCCTTAGGATCCCAATAGGATCCTAGGATCCCGATATGATCCCTAGGATCCCGACATGATTCCCATAGGATCCATAAGATAACTAGGATCCGGATTGGCCCATCAGATCCCAGTTTGACCATTTTGATCCATATTTGAGCTCTCAGATCCCGATTGAACCCTAGGATCCGGATTAGACCACTAGGATTCAGATTCGACCCTGATGGGCCCATATGATCCCGATTTAACCCATAAGATCCCGATTGGCCCCTTAGTCACAGATTTATCCTCAGATCCCGATTTAGCCCTCAGATCTAGATTTAACCCTTCAGATCCCGAATTGACCTGAGGCTAGTCAATAACCCTTGAGTTAGTTTCTCGCCAAAATCCTCTCGTTGGGTTTAATGTTAAAGTTTGGGAATTTTTTGCAGCAAAGCTATTCGGGCTATTTGCAAAATTAAAGACTGGAAACAAGGTACATTTGCAAGCGTGAAAACTGAAAGCGATTTTCCCGATTGTCTTTCAATGGTTAAACGAATTTCCAAAAAATCTTGTGACCTGGACCGTTGACCAACATCGCCCATCTACGAACTTAACCCGACGATGGCCATTCCGAATCTTTTTGTTAATTTGGAAGTCGATATATTAAGGCATTCGACAGATAATAGGTTACGTGACAGACAGACGCACAGAAAAACAGAACACACCGACATAAGCCGAACCTCCACCGTGCTCCAATGAAAAATACAGTTTAACAGCAAATGCCTTTGACCTCAGGCATGTCGATGACATTGACCTTTGGCCGGCGGGGATCACGGAGAAGCCGGCCCCGGGGTCCGTGGTCGGACCCACATTCTCCTGTATGCTGGCCACACAGTTCAGAAACCTCAAATACGGCGACCGGTTCTGGTACGAAAACAACAGGCACAATCCTTACCCACTCACTACCGGTAAGTTGACTCGATATGATGGGGCCTTTGTACGGGTATTGGTGGAAAACAAATATATATCTCTAAAATGTGCCATTAATTGATGAGAGGGAATAAAGTAAATAGTGAATGAGAGTCTGATGACAATAGATTGAACTTTTAAAGGCACACTCTCTCTCAATATGTGGAAATGAAGTATTAGGAAGTGATCAGGCTTGTTCAACAGTTCCTACAGTAAATCACTGCAACTAATGTACCTCAGTGACCACTTTAAATCTATTTTTTGGCAGTGGGTGCTTTTCATATTTAGTCGTAGCGAATCAATATGGATGTTCTTAATTACAGCACAACTGCAGGAAGTACGGAAGATGACGATCGCAAAAATACTCTGTGAAAATGCAGATTATGTTCCAAACATTCAGCCATGGGTATTGATACAACCATGGTCAAAAGTACAGCAGAGCCTTCGGTAAGGAGAAAGTATTACAATATACTTTGGCGCAAGTGCCCCCAGGCAAGCCCGCTTTAAGAGAAGCGGGCTTGCCTTGGAGCACTTGAGCCAAAAATTTGACTGGGAGTTAATTACGCCTTCCGAAATATTCGGGACTTGTTAAAGTAATATATTCTGTTCTTTTTTATTACCAACCTCTTCTCCATGTTAAATATCCTCAAAGCCTGTCGGCTATCCGGAGAGAAGCAAATTTGTTTACCGGAGCAGAATTAAGTGGCCGGCTTTATATTCCGGCGCGCCTGTTCGCTGTTCGGTAATAAACATATCACATATGCATCATCATTTTGAGATACCTTTAGTATTGATTCTAAAATGTGAAAATATTAATATGGCGCATGAAAGTAGGTTGCTTTAACGACGCATTTAAATCCCGTTGCTCGTTCAGCAGAACTGTACTTAAGTTTTCGACAACAACGTAACGTCCGGAATATGTTTTACTTGCTCTATCTGAAAACAACTAATCTCTCGAGATGAGCAACGGTTTCGCACAAACGTTGGGAGCAATCAAGTTAAAAGATTACGGCTTCCAATATCTGAATATCACGTCAATCCATTATAATGTCGAATTCAGGCATCACTTTGTTCTATACTTTCCAAGTTTGTTCTCATGCTATTTGTCTCGTGGCCTTTAAGCGAGAGGGGAACAAATCCCTCGGACACCCCAGGGGAGGTGACGCGCCTGTACCAGAACACGCCCAACGAACGCGTCCCGTGCCAACAGCTGCCGGACATGGACCTGCGCGCCTGGGGGGAGCGGCCCCCTCCGGCATCCCCAGCCAGGCCCCAGAGACCGCCAGTGCAACCACAGCATCAGCAAACCAACATAATCCCGCAGTTTCCACCCAAGCCAAACCAGCAACGGCCAGGCACCACGCCCAACAGGCCGCCATTCACTATCGTAACCAATGGCAACCTACCACGTGACGCCAACCGCGTGCCTGGACTGCATTTCAGCTTACCAAATAACCAAGGGGTGAAGTTGGTTCTCGGCTAAGGGACCTTCCGGAAGGCAACGTTACATCAACGTTATATCAACGCTTTTCAATGTTATAAATAATGACTGAATTGGCAATGCAGCAGGAGGACCTAATGATACAAAAACACGCCAAGAAGAGAAACGTAAGTTTTCTTCGCGCACACTGGTCATTATAAGTGGCCTTTCTGTTTTTGACCAGTGCATAATAAGTGTTCATATGAATATATAAGCACGTGATTGTATCGAAAATAAGACCACTGGGAATACTTACCTCGTGTAATGAATAACGACGGCTGCATATCATCAAGGACTACAGTGGAGCCATCTTGTGTTGCATCCGTTAAACATCTCTGGGTGAGTTCGGGTATATGCTAGGCAAGTAGTCGGACTCCGCGGAGTGCATAACCGAACGCAGACATTGTGTTCCGATAGCGCGGTCACGTGGTACATTTTACTCTCGGACCTTACTCCCCGCCCAGAGGAGGATCACGAGGATTTCCAAAATGGCGTCCAGGCCCAACAATACGTAAAATATATATAAATTATTATTTCGACCCGCAAAAAATCTGTAAATAATATTATAATAAAGTAGAATAAAATCAACATGTATCCGTAGATTTTTTTTATGGTACTGTTTAACAATCTTCATGATTCAGCAAGTGCAACATTCACGCGGGCCGCGGATTTTGCGTTCGGTATATCTTGATCCACACATGAGCGGAAATTATGAGTGCGCATGCTCCAAATATCTGCGCCGCTTACTCCGGTCGCACATCCAAACTCACCCTCTGTGAGGTAATCTACAGTCGCCGTGTGGTGGAGGTGCCTCGTGTATAGCTCACGGGCTCCCGCCTGCGTGAATCCCATCATGAGGAGATAAACTGCTGGCCAACTGCTTTTGTATTACGGTGAACAACGAACACAACCCAAGGAGTATCGTGCCTTCATTATGGTTTCTGACAATCTACATTTCGGATGGACTTTGAAACAATTGGTGTTTTGTAATGTCATATATATATATGTGCGTAGCTTGTATAGAACATAAAATGCAAATAAACACGGTGGGCGTCTAAACTCGTTTGTCCATTGCTAAAGGTCGAGGTCACTGCTTCCGCAATAACTCACGCTTAACAATTGCGGGATTGATCTATTGCGGACGATAACGATAAAAGCTACCAAGATGCATGACCGACCGTAAACATTGCTGGAGAGAGGATGTATGTCTCCCTATAAATATTTAGGGACTAATTCAGGTCAAAATATGAAAATAGTCATAAATTTATTTACAATCAGCCATCTTGGTTTTTGCACGTCTAATTTTCGATAAGCGCATCATATACGATTATCCGTCGGTCGCTAGCATTGAGTTGATTATGATAAGGATGGCCCACATCAGCCTTCATGTAAACCAATGCGGCCCAAAACCCGAAGGCTTTCAGGGATTAAGATGTACTTGACAAATAGGGTTCTAATTAACTGGCGCATTATGGCATAACAAGGCGGGCTTCTTTTGGTCTTGCAGTACCTTGCTGATGGTTTGTATGAAATACGATATTACCCAGCGGAAGGTTTACGCGATTTCGGCGCTTTACTACACCGATGAATGCGCTAACTGGACATATGTTGGCAAAAACGCAATAGAAATCAATCCCAGCGTGTCATTTTATTTCATGATAAAGATAGGCAATGAATTATGTTCAGACTGCTTTGTAAATGGGATCGCCTTGTCTATACGCAATGAGTGCCGTCCCCATACAAAGAAGACACGCCACGTGGGGAGTCTGGACCAACACCCTTGCGTGTTTATTTCACCACAAGATACACGTCAACAGCGACCCAGATAACGAAAGGCAAAAATAACAAAAAGTTGATATTCGTCAGGCTACTATTGTAGATATTAACGTGTGTGTGTGTTGTCAGCGTGCACATCCCCTATCGAAGAAACACAAACGGTACGCCATGTCGCCATCTGGGCGTATGGACGGTGCAAGCGCCTTTAAATATGAACAAATATAAATATATACCAGGGCGATGTCGCCGGAACACGACAGTATCAGGCAGACACAGTGCACACTGCTTACCAGCTTACGGTAACGAATTCAGTTCACAATTTTAGTAAGTGTCTCTGTCTTTGTTCCATACAGTTAGTTAACAATATGCACTGAATTTTATAAATAATCTTCACGCACCATTATAATGCCTCGCTTACACCATCGTTAGCATGTATAACAAAAACCAAAGGTCAGGGATATGCAGCATCCAGCATGGCGACATCCACCTAAGCCCTCATACTCCACGCCAACTCCCGCGACAACAAGTACGTACAAAGGGTAAGAAATAAGCTATGGTTTTTTCTACCCAAGATGCTTGTGCGTAAAACGCACATCTAACAGTTACCTACGCAGAAGCATATAAGTTTATTGGATACACAACAGGTCCTGCAAGTAGCATAGAACGTTGATTTAAATGAATAAAAAGCGTCACAGCCAAATAAGGCCAACGGGGCAACATATACACAACGCTTACGTTTTAAAAACAACGTCTCATGATGGAAACATGAAGCACTATTGTAGACATTGTCCTTTATTGCTGACCTGACACATTCCGTCAGCGCGTAATTTGTGTGCCAAAAAAAATTATTCAGTATCGTTTCTATTCGTGATTTCTTGTTCATGTTAATTAGAGCCAATTCTCGCGACATGGATTCCACATGGCGAAAGTCAGGTGAACTCTATGTGCATATTCCACGACTTTGTTACGTAGATTCCAAATGACGTGTTCTTTCCATAAGTGATGTCTGCTGGATGTACCCATGTACACCATGAAGCCGCATTGCAATGCATGGTCTAAATAACATCAGCATATAAACAATATACAGATGTGACGAACGCCTTATTCCCGGCTTCAACTCACTAATTGTGCGTGCCATGGCAACCGAGACCGAACATTTAGTTGGGTTTGTAATTGAGTTTATTTCATAGCTGTTTGTTCCAGACACGGATCGACGCCCCCCCCCCCCTAGCGAGGCATACATAGCATATCCATACAGCACCCAGAGCTATTAACACAAAAGCTTCCACAACTTCCCAAGCATTCACACCATACGAAGCATACGCAATCAAGCCTATAATACATATACACACACAATATATACTGGAATATAAGCCGCAGTTTTCGAAATATTCACTAGTCGCGGAGACTTCACTTGCCGTCAGAGAGCCTTGGTGAAAGACTGCAACAGGACATCCGCCGCGTAACCGGAAGTGATAGCGCCCTTGGCCACCAGGTGCTCCAGGCGCGGGATCTTCTGTCGCACGGCGGGGTGGTCGCGGAACAGCTGCAGGATGTTGTCCTTGATGTGGTTCCACATCCAGATCTTGAGCTGCTGTTCCCGCCTGCGCTCAACCTCCCCGCTCTGGACCATGGCCGTCCGGAAGTCCTTCATTCTTTCCCACAATTCCGGGATGCCATCCTTCGTCTTCGAGGAGATTCGCATCACCTTTTGTAAAAGTAACAACACATATGGACTTATCATCAGGCATCGATCATTGTTCGTTGGAAAATTTCTTAAGACATATAATCTGGATTTTGTTGGTGATAAGTCTTTAAGGGGATTGGACACACCCAATTCAAGAGAGGCGATTGTGAACAAATTGAGGGTACTGTCATCTTCTCAGCAAATTCTCTTTAACATCCATGTTATAAGTAGGGGTCTGGAAGGGGTAAATGTCGGCACGCCACACAGGCATATTTTTGAAAAATCGACATTCAACATTGACCCCCAAATGCCGACACTGAGGATCTGAAAAAGTGACATAGATAATGGTAATTTAGAAAAAAAAACGACGCTGTAGAGCCAAAGAGTTCGGTGCCCGGTTTAGGACATCGCGATATTTTGATTCCCGAGTTATTTTTTTTCCGAAGGCCCCGTTGTCGTAGGGTTATCGACTGTATAAAAGTACTAGCATGTGCAACCCCTATCTGTTTCCTTGTTTCTTTGGCGAGGTTTATCCTATGTGTGCACTAAGGTGGCCTAAACAACAAACCATATATACAAAAAATAACTCGTTCTAAACTTGGCCGCGGAACGAGTTAATTTTGTCCCCAAATAAATAAGTCACTCCAAACTTCGTCGCGGAACGAGTTAATTTTGTTTCACATTCTCTTGGAGCACGATTTTGTTCAAACAAAAATAAACTCGTTCCAAACCTCGACGCGGAACGATTTAAAAAAAAACACACAAAAAAAAAGTCAAAAAAATTATGTCATTGATCACTGTGTTTTTTGGTTGTTTTGTTTGTTGTTTTGGCGGCGTTCGGGTTGACTTCAAAGGTAGCCATGACTGCACGTGTCCAGCAATTTCGTAGGTAGTTAAGAACTGCATGCAGTGTGACCTAATTACCGAACCTTCCCCACGGAATTGGGGAAGGGAGGCACTACATTACTGCAGTGGTGTGGGTGTGCCGCCCGTGGCATATGGAGAGTGAGATAAAGTACGCAATTCGTGGTCAGGGAAAGACCATATTTTGGTGAACAAAAATGGCATCCAAATTGGACAATGGCAGTTATGCAACGTATATTGGGGACTGAGCTGATGCAAATATCCGGGAAAGGGGACCACCGAGACAGGTGAGGACAACATGGAATATTTTATTTCCTTGCGAATGGAAAGTTTCAGTCTTAGATGGGCACAGATGGGAAAATGTAGGTAACTGCACCGAGGAAAGAGAGAAACAGGTGAAAAAAGCGATCATTAGGGCAAATCATACCTAACTATATGTAGTGACCCCCCAGGGGGGGGGGCCTTTGCTCAGCTCCTTCCGATATTCACCCTAGTTCCGCCCAGACAAAAATGTCGGGATGCAACTCCGGGTTTGGAACGACTTATTTTTTGGTTCCGCGACAAAGTTTGGAATGATTTTTTTTTGGGGGGGGTGGGGGGTGGGGGGGAATCGTTCCGCAACCAAGTTTGGAACGAGTTCTTTTTTTCGGAAAAAAATAAGTCGTTCCGCGACAAAGTTAGGAACGAGTTAAGTTTTTGGGGAAAAAAATTAGTCGTGCTCGAAGAGAATTTGGAACGACTTTTCTTTTTGTAAAAAAATATATCGCGATGTCGTAAACCGGCCACCGTAAAAAAGCGACACGGAACGTCGTGAAAATCGACATTCGACACTGAGAATTTTGAAAAATCGACACTGGACACCCCCTTCCAGACCCCTATTTATATAACATAATTGACGAAAAAAAATATATAGTGCTCATGGAAGACTCAAGAAGCATTTGATAAAATCAAATGTTTGTGTAGCTCAATTGTGACAAAGTAGAAAAGCGATTACGTTAGGTATTGTCATGTGGTAATGTCATGCGATAATGAACCACTTTATGTATGCCCTCCCCGCCCCCCTCTCTCCCCATACACCCACCCACAAAGAACAACCGTGCAAAAACTCATTCCCAATTACGAGAATAATACATAATAAACTTAAGGATTTCGTAATCCAGTTCTAATGAGCGCCACCTACCTTAGGTCTCCAGTGTTTCGACTTGGGTCGGACAAACTTGAGTGCGCTGACATACTCCATCTGTATTCTCTTGGACGCCGGAACCAGGTCGCCGTCTGACTTGTTTACGACGACAATGTCGGCCACCTCCACGATACCCTTCTTGATACCTGTCACGTGGTAAAGCCACGCGCAAATGTCACGTGATAATGATCGAGGCATAATTGATGTGATAGCGCGTATCCTAATAAAAATATAATAAATTATCGATCAAAATAAATAGTTCAATTATAATTCCTAATATAGGATCGACACGCTTATTATAATAAACGGATCAATACATATTTGATGTCTGTGTGGTGGCAGGATAAAGATCCCAGGTACTTCGCAAAGAGTAGGGGATTACCCCCCCCCCCCCTCCTCCCCGCCCGGGACATGGCTCCACACTGCTTTCCTTCTCCCATTGACACGATATGACCAAAAGTGGTTAAAGCGTCCTGAATATGCAACCAACCAATCAATACATATTTGATATAGAAGTATCACCCTTCTCTTTGGGCTATACTCATGATGAGACGTGGTGCAAGTGGTGAATGAATACGGAAAAAACGTCGGATAGACGCGCCAGCCAAGGTCAAGGCCGTTGACATTAGGCATCAGTGGCGGATTTCACGAAGGCAGTTTAGTCGATTACTGGGCTTGGTCGCCTAAAGTGACCATGTAGCCGGCTAAACTATGTACATGACATAGGCATCAGCTTGCTACGACCCACATGATTGGGGATTGGCCGCTCTATCTTCAATGTAAGCATCCACTAACTCGGCAACCATATTAAACGCCACGCGTGAGTCTGAAAGAATGTGTTAACGATCACATTGAAGAACGATCGATTAACTGAATGATACAGACCCAGGTCTGAAACAGTTATCCTCTATGCGGGGTAAAATGTTCGTGAGGTACATGTATGGAAGTACTGGGCATAGATACAATGGACACGTACCCTGGAGTACATGTATTGAAGTACTGGACACAGTTACCATGGACACGTACCCTGGAGTAAATGTATTCAAGTCTGGACACAGTTACCATGGAAACGTAACCTGGAGTACATTTATTGACGTACTGAACACAGTTACCATAGACACGTACCCTGGAGTACATATATTTAAGTACTGGACACAGTTACCATGGGCACGTACCCTGGAGTACATGTATTGAAGTACTGGACACAGATACCATAGACACGTACCCTGGAGTACATGTATTGAAGTACTGGACACAGTTACCATGGAAACGTAACCTGGAGTACATGTATTGACGTACTAGACACAGTTACCATAGACACGTACCCTGGAGTACATATATTGAAGTACTGGACACAGATACCATGGACACGTACCCTAGAGTACATGCATTGAAGTACTGGACACAGTTACCATGGACACGTACCCCAGAGTACATGCATTGAAGTACTGGACACAGTTACCATGGACACGTACCCTGGAGTACATGTATTGAAGTACTGGACACAGATACCATGGACACGTACCCTAGAGTACATGCATTGAAGTACTGGACACAGTTACCATGGACACGTACCCTGGAGTACATGTATTGAAGTACTGGACACAGATACCATGGACACGTACCCTGGAGTACATGTATTGAAGTACTGGACACAGATACCATAGACACGTACCCTAGAGTACATGCATTGAAGTACTGGACACAGTTACCATGGACACGTACCCTGGAGTACATGTATTGAAGTACTGGACACAGATACCATAGACACGTACCCTAGAGTACATGTATTGAAGTACTGGACACAGTTAGCCTGGGCACGTACCCTGGAGTACATGTATTGAAGTACTGGACACAGATACCATGGACACGTACCCTGGAGTACATATATTGAAGTACTGGACACAGATACCATGGACACGTACCCTAGAGTACATGCATTGAAGTACTGGACACAGTTACCATAGACACGTACCCTGGAGTACATGCATTGAAGTACTGGACACAGTTACCATGGACACGTACCCTGGAGTACATGTATTGAAGTACTGGACACAAATACCATAGACACGTACCCTAGAGTACATGCATTGAAGTACTGGACACAGTTACCATAGACACGTACCCTGGAGTACATGCATTGAAGTACTGGACACAGTTACCATGGACACGTACCCTGGAGTACATGTATTGAAGTACTGGACACAGATACAATGGACACGTACCCTGGAGTACATGTATTGAAGTACTGGACACAGTTACCATAGACACGTACCCTGGAGTACATGTATTGAAGTACTGGACACAGATACCATGGACACGTACCCTGGAGTACATGTATTGAAGTACTGGACACAGATACCATAGACACGTACCCTAGAGTACATGTATTGAAGTACTGGACACAGATACCATGGACACGTACCCTGGAGTGCATGTATTGAAGTACTGGACACAGATACCATGGACACGTACCCTTGAGTACATGTATTGAAGTACTGGACACAGATACCATGGACACGTACCCTGGAGTACATATATTGAAGTACTGGACACAGATACCATGGACACGTACCCTGGAGTACATGTATTGAAGTACTGGACACAGATACCATGGACACGTACCCTGGAGTACATGTATTGAAGTACTGGACACAGATACAATGGACACGTACCCTGGAGTACATGTATTGAAGTACTGGACACAGACACCATGGACACGTACCCTGGAGTACATGTATTGAAGTACTGGACACAGTTACCATGGACACGTACCCTGGAGTGCATGTATTGAAGTACTGGACACAGATACCATGGACACGTACCCTGGAGTGCATGTATTGAAGTACTGGACACAGTTACCATAGACACGTACCCTAGAGTACATGCATTGAAGTACTGGACACAGTTACCATGGACACGTACCCTAGAGTACATGCATTGAAGTACTGGACACAGTTAACATGGAGACGTACCCTGGAGTACATGTATTGAAGTACTGGACACAGATACCATGGACACGTACCCTAGAGTACATGCATTGAAGTACTGGACACAGTTACCATGGACACGTACCCTGGAGTACATGTATTGAAGTACTGGACACAGATACCATGGACACTTACCCTGGAGTACATGTATTGAAGTACTGGACACAGATACCATAGACACGTACCCTAGAGTACATGCATTGAAGTACTGGACACAGTTACCATGGACACGTACCCTGGAGTACATGTATTGAAGTACTGGACACAGATACAATGGACACGTACCCTGGAGTGCATGCATTGAAGTACTGGACACAGATACAATGGACACGTACCCTGGAGTACATGCATTGAAGTACTGGACACAGTTACCATGGACACGTACCCTGGAGTACATGCATTGAAGTACTGGACACAGTTACCATGGACACGTACCCTGGAGTACATGTATTGAAGTACTGGACACAGATACCATGGACACGTACCCTAGAGTACATGCATTGAAGTACTGGACACAGTTACCATGGACACGTACCCTGGAGTACATGCATTGAAGTACTGGACACAGTTACCATGGACACGTACCCTAGAGTACATGCATTGAAGTACTGGACACAGTTACCATGGACACGTACCCTAGAGTACATGTATTGAAGTACTGGACACAGATACCATAGACACGTACCCTAGAGTACATGCATTGAAGTACTGGACACAGTTACCATGGACACGTACCCTGGAGTACATGTATTGAAGTACTGGACACAGTTACCATGGACACGTACCCTAGAGTACATGCATTGAAGTACTGGACACAGTTACCATGGACACGTACCCTGGAGTACATGTATTGAAGTACTGGACACAGTTACCATGGACACGTACCCTAGAGTACATGCATTGAAGTACTGGACACAGACACCATGGACACGTACCCTGGAGTACATGTATTGAAGTACTGGACACAGATACCATGGACACGTACCCTAGAGCACATGCATTGAAGTACTGGACACAGACACCATGGACACGTACCCTGGAGTACATGTATTGAAGTACTGGACACAGATACCATGGACACGTACCCTAGAGTACATGCATTGAAGTACTGGACACAGTTACCATGGACACGTACCCTGGAGTACATGTATTGAAGTACTGGACACAGATACCATGGACACGTACCCTGGAGTAAATGTATTGAAGTACTGGACACAGTTACCATGGACACGTACCCTGGAGTACATGTATTGAAGTACTGGACACAGATACCATGGACACGTACCCTGGAGTAAATGTATTGAAGTACTGGACACAGTTACCATGGACACGTACCCTGGAGTACATGTATTGAAGTATTGGACACAGTTACCATGGACACGCACCCTGGAGTACATGTATTGAAGTACTGGACACAGTTACCATGGACACGTACCCTGGAGTACATGTATTGAAGTACTGGACACAGATACCATAGACACGTACCCTAGAGTACATGCATTGAAGTACTGGACACAGTTACCATGGACACGTACCCTGGAGTTCGTCGCCTCCCGCGGGAGGGATGAGCAGGACAAACAAATCAACCATATCGGCAACGGCGAATTCCGACTGGCCAACCCCTGCAATGTAAATGCATTGTAACAGTTGTAAACAATCTGTTTATATTTGCCGTGGGTCATTATCGGGCGCCTGCTTCAGTGTATATCTTCATTTACAAACACTGCTACCATTACAAATAAATAGATCCTCCCAAACCTTTGCTTCGTTTAACATAAATCTATTCGCACTTTGAATAAAAACAGGTGATGCCTACACACTTATTATTCTCTATCTGCTCAGAATCTGAACGACGATACTGACCTACGGTTTCCACGAGTACAATATCGTAACCAGCTCCTTCACAGAGAACAATGGCGTCATTAGTGCACCGAGTGACCCCGCCGAGGTTTCCCGACGCTGGTGAGGGTCGGATGTAAGCATTCATGTCACATGACAACTCGGGCATCCGCGTTTTGTCTCCTAGCAAAGATCCTATTAAAGAAACAGGTAGTATAAAAAATAAGTGTCTTGCGGAGTCAATAAAAAAATGAAGCTTTGTAATGCAACACTTAATTTTACGAGAGAACACCAAATGATAAAATCAGTTACATATTGCTCGTCCAATGCGGAAGTGAAAAGCTGGGGTATTAGGCCCACCTAGACATAGAGAAAGGATCCATACTTCATGCACGGACATGCATGCCAATGGCTGAGGAGGGGAACTGATAAAATATGAAGGAAGGCCTTACCTCCTGTTGTTGACGAAGAAGGGTCTACTGCGAGCACAGCTACTTTGTGGTCTCGCGCTGTCAGGTACTTGCCAAAAGCTTCAATAAATGTGCTCTTCCCAGCGCCAGGGGGGCCAGAGAGCCCTGTCAGAAATAGTCATTACAATTCAAGGTAATTACATTTCTCTTCAGCATGCATGATGTATTTAATCAATTGCACTTCACTATTAAATACGTTATTTTTTACTTATACCATAGGTAAATTCATGCAAAAATTTTTTTTTTTCTCTCCGTATATATGGGTTGTCTGGACGATATAGCCTTAAAGGCTAAAACTACTGTTAAGCCCCAATCAAATCAAAATACACACACTAGACATCCGAAATAATTATTATTATATTAAATGGTAGCTGAAATAATGTTTCGCCCTAAAAACCATACCAGGTTATAAAAAATCAGACAAAGTTTAGGCTTAAAGCTCCATACATGGACACTTTTTGTCAATTTGTAGAACGAAAATATTCTATACATGGGAAATTGAGGAAGGAATAAACCAGCATATGTGTTCAGTGTCTTCATTCATTATATCTGGAATAGCCTTTTAACCTGCGATGTTTTGTAACGTTTTTTTTTCTCAATACTATGGCTGCCTGCATATTGCGCACCAGATATCCAAAGGGGAATCTACATTTAAGTGACGAAACGCCGAATTATCGCCTCTGACTATTCCTTGATATTTTAATGCGCCAATAATTCTAATAGTGCTCCCGATTAAAATTAAGGGACATTCTATTTTGATTGCGTAATATATCGGAAAGAATATCTTGTAAGTGCCTTTTCACCCAGTGGCTAGACTTATATATTCAAAGAATATAAAGGGTACTAAATGGAGATTGGCACATCACCTACCAATTCTAAAAGAGGAAACCTTGTGTAGGGAGCGCTTAGCGTTTTGGCGCGAGTGTTCCATAACGTCCGCGAGAATAACTTGGGCTTGAGCCTTCTTGCTGGGGTTCAGTGTTTCCGAGAGCGTGATACTCCGGGCTAAGGACGACCTGTCCCCGGTCAGCAGTCCCGTCACCAGGGCCTTGACCACGGGGTCATCGCTGGTCACCTTTTCGCGGGTGTACTCGGTCCTCTCCTCTATCGTATTGAGCACAGAATTCGGACGCTCCCCCTCCCCGATGGGTTTTATAGTCCTCACGCCGTAGGATATAGGCGAAGACGGCGTGGAGCCGTCTGAGCAGTATGCCCGTTGTCTTGGTGTCCACACCCAGGAGGAATCACGAGTACAGGTCAGGAGGCCGGTGGTGACCAATTTATCTGAGAATGCACAGTTCTTAAGAAGCAGGCGCGGAAGAATCCTGGACGGCCCCATCTTTGAAGAGATGCAACCAAGTTGATAAATTGGATGAATCTTCGATTGGAGTTAGTTTAGGCATCTGTGAAAAGAAGGAAATGGATATCACAGGGTGGATGTGCTTCTGGGACCAGATTAGACAACTGGGAAAATTGTGTATTGCAACTATGGTAAACATGGTGAGACACTATTGGCTGGTGACAGCCAAGGCATTCAAACAATGGAACTATAACTGATCAAGGGCATGCTGATGCTGGAAACAAGAACAGCAGCAGACAAGGATACCTGAAGAATACCAAAAGAAGGAAGGTTGTTAGAGAAGAAGCTGTCTTCACATACCAAACAATATTTTGCAGCCTAAAACTATACTGAAAAAACTGCAGAAGTTTGTTGCTTCCAAGAACATATCTTAATCTAGTAATAGAATAATCAGGGTAATTGATGTGTAAAGCAAAGTTAAATAACATATTTTTAGTGTCTTTTTCTGGTCAACCACTTCAATCACCTATAGTGGGTACAGTAATATGAAACTCAATACCAGTACATGATAGCAATAGACTATTACATTCAGCACGCAATAATAATACATTACTGCATCACTTTTGCATCACTTTTGCTCTAATGATTAATTTATTAGATGTAATTAATGCTGTATAATATTAGATCAGTTGCTGAACAATTGTAGATGAAGGCCTAGTCCATCAAAAGAGCTGGTGACCCATTTCCAGAATAAAAGAATAGTTCATCTCACCAATGTATGGATTAATGCTTAACCTGAATGTTCGAAACTGTTTAATTATGTTTAAGTATTTAATTTAGTAGCAGTTCAGTGCAGTAAACCTTTGTCCTAGTCTTGGTCAATCAATTTCAGATGTTTTTATATCAAAACCAAGAGTACTTATGGTACTGCTGTAGATGTCACAAACTCATGATGCCAAAAAGGGGCCTATTGGGACCAAATTAAAGAGTACAGATCGAGACCTAGTGATATTTGGAATATACATGTTTTAAGTACAGTAAACTGCCTTTTTGAAGCCACATACATATTAGAAGCTACACCCAGACTTTGGCCTCCAAACTGGGTCTGGATGCACCCACAACCATTTCCGGAAAACTAGATATTACAAGCCATCACACCTTTTATCAAGTGTCACACTACTGGCAGGCTCTCCTGGCATCGACTGCAAATTTATAAATCACTGTCATGCCTACCCAGAACCACATCTAGCCAGAGTAACCTATTGCAGTTTGTGTGACGACGGCAGCCGTAAGTTATGTAATCAATTATTTTGGCAACAGAGTCAATTTCCGTATTTCACCTCCCCCCCTCGCCATGCTTACTTGAAATCGGCAAAATGCTGTATTTGAAGCAGCACTGCGACTTTGCAGTCAAATCAATATTTTTACTGTTGAACGAACAATTTCCCTTTACAGTCTACCAGCAATGCATGGTATCTCATCGCTTGCCACCATGTACAAACATGCAAGCTTGATTGGTTGAGTGTATATTCAGGACACTTTAAATACTTTCGGTTATCTAGAGTCAATGGGAGAAGGAAGGAAGAGTGCAGCCGTGTCCCCAGGGTTAACTCCCTACTCTGTGCAAAAAAAGACATAGGATCTTTATTCTGTGACCAAACAGATTACATGGCCGAACCGTTGATCCACATGCCATTAGGCTCTCAGGTAACCATAGCATTCCCGGTTTTCTCCAACTATTCTGCAGCTATTCCGGGTTTTATTCACTCCCAGATATACCTGTCAGAAACTAACTCTTATAGGCCGGATCCACATGCTAACTTAGCAAAGCTAACACAGATAGTAAGTTTACGAGCAATAAAAGTTATGCTGCGATTATTGGATGCAGACATCTTCGTGCAATTTATTTTTCGCCATGCAATATGGGTTTCACTTTACAGCGAAAAGACGTATCTTTCGCGAAAAGACAGTATCTTGCGAAAAGACAGCTTAACTGTCAATAAATCCCGATTTGAAGCTACTGATCAGGCTGATTTGGTTTCAAATGTCTTTACTGCTCATAACAATGAAAAAATATCTTCACCAGGTATATCAACCGTCCAAAGGTATATCTACGCACACCCTGTGCAGCGAAAGTTTGGCTGCCGCCATATTGGATAGACACTTGCCCGTTGCCTCACTAGATGGCGTAACTTGTTATGACAAATGATGTGACATACATGTGATGTTTCCGTTATATTAGATCCTTCCCGGTCCTTTCGTGGAAAAGACGATTACGCTACAATTTAATCAGAGTACATGGGACGTGTATCATGTGAAAAGATACTTAAAGCATTAAAGCCTGCCTATACACAAGACACGATAAGGGTCCAGACAAGGGTCCAGGCCGCGAAAAGACACTTAAAGCACTAGTCATAGTAGAAGGGCAAGCCAAACTTGATCAATTCCGAAGAAAACTTTAAGGCAATACATGTGCCATTGACGCCGATTAAATTATCGCGTAATCGTCTTTTTGCAAAAGGACCTCATAACGCAAACATGTATGTAACATTGCATATCAAACATAGAAGCAGCCCATCGCCTTTTGCCTTGAAAAAGTTGACAGTTCTTAGGATGAGGATTTACTAGCCACCTGATTTCGTCTTGTAACATATCGACTAACGTCCCCGACTACACTCAACAGGTTACGCCACCTAGTGAGGCAATAGGCAAGTGTCGATCAAATATGCCAGCAGCCCACCGATCGCTGAACAGGGTCTGTGTTGAAATATTTGTTAAACAATATACATAAACCCGTTTAAACAATATATTTATTAGCAGCAGTATCGAGCAGTAGAGACAGGGAAACCCAATCGGCTTGATCAGCAGCTTTAACTGAGGATTTATCCGCATTTCAGCTGTCTTTTCGCAAGATACTGTCTTTTCGCTATAAAGGGAAACCGATGCAATAATTAAGGCCACCCTAGGCCTAGGCTAGGGTATTATTCAATTTACGTGCAAAAGTGATGAGATCTTTGTGGAATGACCCCCAGATCCAGCCCATAACCATAGTGTGCTAGTGTCAGAGCTACAGATTCTACTAGGACCCACATGAATATAAATCCGTTGCAAAAACATTCGAAGCAAATGAAACCAACGCCGTTGTTTATTTACTTCTGTTGGACACTCGGCCCTCCTCTCAGACCGGGCTGACCTTGCTGTCCGTCCTTGTCAACTGCTGCTTAAGATGCTAACAAATTGCACGAGCAATAATAAAAAACAAACTGGACAGTATTAACGACTGATACTTACAATGATAATACATAAAATCCGATAATATGCGTTTATAATCAGTTTATTGCAGTCAAATGTGTTGAAATTAATATTAATTAATCATGGTTACTGTGCTGTGCGGGCATTAATTTTTACGCCATCTGGTGGTGTAGACAGGTTTTTTATCCATGTTAATGCAGCTTCCGGTTTGTAGCCATGAATCTATGACTATGTTGGAAGCAGCAAGGCAGGCGGTAGTAAGAAAGTATGGTCTACTTGTATCAGCCAGAATGCTAATTGCCTCGCTATGTCCCCCACCCATGTAGCAAAACCGTAAAAACAGTGCTGTCCCACATTAACAGACAAACTGACATTTCAGTTGAAGACATTTTAAGGATGCATTTTATCTTCTTTTGCTGTCCGTTTCGCCAGGGCCCAGGCATCAGGAAACCGTTTCGCCAACGGGGGGTCCGTTTCGGGGTTTACACCTACCGTTTGTGTAACTTGTATTTTCTAATTAGGCCTAGCTGATTACCTGATTACATCTGCCTACAGGGACAATACT
Organism: Arenicola marina; assembly: GCA_964019135.1. Classification (NCBI taxonomy): domain Eukaryota; kingdom Metazoa; phylum Annelida; class Polychaeta; family Arenicolidae; genus Arenicola; species Arenicola marina. The sequence goes on along the minus strand of OZ025260.1, from coordinate 34,413,477 downwards.
CTGGATGGCCAGGTTCACTATGGGCAGCTGCTGGAATGGAGGCTTCACTCGGTCCCTCCGCTCTGCATGTCAGCCATGCTAGCTCAAAGACTTGAAAGAGTTTATTCATTGTCGAATGTCGTTGCGTAATTCTTTATTTGTCGTGATTAGACGGCAGTACAGGGTTGAGTTGCGGAGCACGATTGACTGCCACGAATAAATTAGTACAGGCATATCTACTAAATAAATTAATCCTAATTTAAAAATAACAGCACACTTTAAATAGTATAAAATATTGATAAATAATGGATAATTATTATGCAACAATATTTAGGGTTATCCCCACATATTTTAGAAGAATCGTCATCCAGAATTGAATATTAAAATGCAGGACCACTCTTGCTGAGGCGGTAAATTGCTGTCGACCGTATTCAGCAACTCAACCCAGATCTTGTTTACTTATTGATGAAATAAATACATTACTTAGAAGTCGGACTTTAGCATTTATGGGGCCCGTCAAGCATATTGGGGGTTGAAAAGGGGTGCCTGTCGCTCAGTTCAAGCTAGGCATCCGTACATGACCATTACAAGCAAAGATCTGTCTTTGCTTGTAATAGTCATGTATGGCTAAGTTCCAGCGGGAGTTGGACACCTTGTCGGCTTGTGTGTTTAGTATACGTTATGGGCCCCCCTTCCTCCCCTCCCCCCCCCCCCTGTTTAGTATATATTGTAAGGTCCCTTATCCCCCCCCCCCCTCTACCCTCAGCCTCCCCCCTCCACTGATTTACTGTGCCTGTGGATCAGAACAGCCAATGGAAAAATAGGCCTTACAATTGGGAGGATAGCCCTTAGTTCTATCTCGAAAACCTAGTAATAAGTGATTAAGGCTCAGTAGCCTAACTGCACAGTCAACTTGGCATTTAGAAATTTAGATATCTTGCCAATTATTTACTTGTTGTAGTATGGCAATAGTTGAATAGTTTCTACAAGTATGTATTTTACAACTTCTATTGTAATTGTTATTATAGTCTCAGTTATTACAACAATATCCTTTGTTGTTTTACCAAACCAGCAGGTGGCTCTGGTCTATCCACCATTTTATCCATCTACGAGGCAATATGGATTGATTACATTACAAATGTAATCACTTATGTTTTCTAAAATTTCATTATTACGATTATGATTGCAGGAAATATGAAGGTAATCATGATTTCTGTCTATGCCTTTAATAAATAAACCTTGGACTCCATCTTTAAGTAGTTTTTTCAACAAACAGAAAGCATTGGAACAGCGGGAATGAGTTCAGAAGCAGGTCACTCAAACACCAGCAGTACTGGGCAGTTTGGTTGGGAGAGCTGCAGATTTCTGATCATAAGATACAGGTTCAATTCCTGACGGATATTTTCTGTATGGCATTTACTGAGGGTCACAACCCACACTAATCGCTTTGTGAAGAATAATCCTTGATGGTAATAAATTATTCTAAATATAATTTAATGAAAGTATTTGAATCAAAGTTATATCAGTAACACTGAACTGTAAATATAATGTAAAAAATACAAATTATATAGTTTTGATACAAATCCATTGCATTTATTGTTATCTTCCTTAGAAAGGGGTGAGGTAGGTAACAGAACTTATAGCCTCTATGTAAAATGGCAGGTAATAAAGGAAGCCACAATGCTATAGGACACATAGGTATCCATGCCATGCGTTGCTGTGTCCCAGTACTGAACTCGGTCGAGTTCATTTTATAACAATATATCTTTCAATCCATCTATGCAGGGTGCATTAACACAAGCTTCTATAACACCATCCCAGCATGGACACCTTGTCGGATTGTGTGTTTAGTATACGTTATGGGCCCCCCTTCCTCCCCCCCCCCCTGTTTAGTATATATTGTAAGGTCACCCACTCCCAACAATACAGGTCGCTCTGGACCATCCCTAGTTATTCAAGGGGAACAAGAGAAGTATGAGATTCGAAGGTGGTCTACTTATGGTTATGCAGCCAGCTTAATTTGTTTTATCTGGGGTGGGGTAAGAAGGCCTGGAAGGGTGGGGTGTGGTTGGGATGGGGGGGGGGGGAGGTATCTCTACAGTAGGACTGTAGTGACCAGTTTCCATTTATGATACCGGAGACACCGAATGTGTGAAGCTCAGTTTGGAGACGAAAACAGCCTGAGTAAGCCTTGTAAATTAATCATCAAAGGATTACAATTTAATCATAATTATGATTGCATTAGCAATGTAATCAATTATGATTGCATTAGGAATGTAATCAATTATGATTACATTGTAATCAATTATGATTACATTGCTTTTAAAACCAATGTAATTAATTATGACCACTGAAAAACTGTAAATCGATTACAATCAATTATGATTACTAATTTATGATTACCCCATGTCTGCCACCCACTGGAGAAATTATGTATGCGTACAGTAATCAAAACAATGCCAATCACTTGGAAGGGCTCCATCTTGGTCTGAGAAAATGAGCCTCCTGTATGAAACCTTGTTTTCCGAGCTTCTAGCTAGGTTTCGGAGATGGAGCTAGGTACTGTGACATGGCGCACCGAGTACAAAGAACGAAGATTGAAGGCCCCAAGCTCTACACCCCAGAATTCATCAGCCCACAAGATTATATATAATAATCAACCAAAACAAAGCTTCAGCCACTCAACGCCATTTAAAAATATCACTCATTCCAGGACTCTCCAAAAGCAAGGCTAGTTCACTGAAAGTTAACTCTCACGCCAGAGTGCACTCATTCTTGCATCACTAAAGCCATACAAGTAGCTGAGTGCCCATCATCACTGACCATACCTAAGCTGGGCTACATATCTGTTTCATCATGAAATCCAGATCATAGTGGCAGATCTTTTATTATCAGTCATTTAACCCACATCTATGGGTAATGAACCCAGTATTAGTCATTTGATGCCAGTGAGCCAGCTTTTTCCTCAGAACCTGCCTAAAATCCACTCTTTTTTCAGTTACAGGAAGTTCCAACCTTTTATAATATTCACAGAGGAAGGGTGTTACCAGTAATCAATTGATCTTTATCATAACAAAGCCACCCTGCAGAAAGTAAAAATTCCATAAAGTACTATGGAAACATCAATTACAGTATACTTTTTTATTTGGCACTTGTGTAGAAAAAGACTTTTTTTTTTAGTTTTGGGAAAGTTAAATAACATTGCTTTTTATATTTTTGTCTTTCAGTTATAGAAATGTCATAAAGTAGCATGAATTTTGAAGAATTCGTCAAGTGAAGGCAAGCAACATGTCCTGTATGATTTTGTCACGAGTTGCGCCGAAGACCTCCATTATTGGACGTCCTATTCTTTCTGCACCATGGAAGCAAGTCTCACCCTCTTCCAAAACCGCCTCAGGACATTTCAAGCCGTTTGTTCAGTGTTGGAGAGGAAACTTTTCTCAGCAAATGAGACAACGATTTTTTTTTTCATTTAATAAAGTTTATGGTCCAGCCCTGAAGCATGCCAAGACTAAACTGAAGCACGGAGCATCTTTTGCCCTCTTACCCTCATTCACACTCTTCCGATGGCTGAAACCACAACAGGAACATGGCGATGCCAATCTATCTGCAGAAATTCTCGCGAATATACCCAAAGAGGTATTCAAGAAAGAAACGTTCAAGAAGAAAAAGAAACGGCACTTTCTCATCAGGATATTCTTAAAGATCTGGAACTCCATCTACCTGATGTGTCGCTTCACACGAATTTGTTTAACTTTTGGCCCTATAATCTGCTTGTATCCTTGTACTTACCTGGGAATGCCCGTCACCCGGCTGTGGTGGCGTCTGCTATTGTTTGCCATGGAGATTACAGGACCAACCTTCATCAAGCTGGGTCAGTGGAGCAGCACTCGGAGGGACCTCTTCCCCGATGAGTTCTGCGACATGTGCTCCAGGCTGCACACGGCCACCAGGGTGCACGGCTGGGCGCAGACCAAGCGCAAGCTCCAGAAGTCATTCGGCAAACAGTGGCGGGATATTCTGGTGAAGATCCACAAGAAGCCCATTGGCTCTGGTTGTGTGGCTCAGGTTAGTGTCTGTATAATTAACCTGTAAACCCTCCGCTTAGTCTACGTTACAAAATACTTCAGTTCGTTGCGCATTTAATGGCAGGTCGACATCCCCCTGTCTATTAAAGGTACGCAAGGCTTACCACAGGGCTGACATGATACCCTGTCTATTAAAGGTACACAAGGCTTACCACATGGCTGACATGATCCCCGCTTTGTTATAGGTACTTATTGCTTACATGAGGGCTGACATGATCCCCTGTTTGTTGTAGGTACACAAGGCTTACATGAGGGCAGACATGATCCCCTGTTTGTTGTAGGTACACAAGGCTTACATGAAGGCTGACGTGATCCCCTGTTTGTTATAGGTACATATTGCTTCATGAGGGTTGACAAGATCCGCTGTTTGTCGTAGGTACACAAGGCTTACATGAGGACTGACATGATCCCCTGTTTGTTATAGGTACACAAGGCCTACATGAGGGCTGACGTGATCCCCTGTTTATAGGTACACAAGGCTTATATGAGGGCTGACATGATCCCCTGTTTGTTATAGGTACACAAGTTCTATATGAGGGCTGACATGATCCCCTGTTTGTTATAGGTACACAAGTTCTATATGAGGGCTGACATGATCCCCTGTTTGTTATAGGTACACAAGTTCTATATAAGGGCTGACATGATCCCGTTTGTTATAGGTACATATTGCTTACATGAGGGTTGACAAGATCCGCTGTTTGTCGTAGGTACACAAGGCTTACATGAGGGCTGACGTGATCCCCTGTTTGTTATAGGTACACAAGGCTTACATGAGGGCTGACATGATCCCCTGTTTGTTTTAGGTGCACAAGG
>OZ025260.1:33787697-33808397 GCA_964019135.1 Arenicola marina | reverse complement strand
GTAGTGGTCGTGTAATGTAGTGGCAGCAGCAGTAGTAGTGGTAGTGGTAATAGTAGTGGCAGCAGCAGTAGTAGTGGTAGTGGTAATAGTAGTGGCAGCAGCAGTAGTAGTGGTAGTGGTAATAGTAGTGGCAAGCAGCAGTATTAGTGGTAATAGTAGTGGCTGCAGCAGTAGTAGTGGTAATAGTAGTGGCAGCAGCACTAGTAGTGGTAGTGGTAGTGGCAGCAGCAGTAGTAGTGGTAGTGGTAATAGTAGTGGCAGCAGCAGTAATAGTGTAGTGGTAATAGTAGTGGCAGCAGCAGTAGTAGTGGTAGTGGTAATAGTAGTGGCAGCAGCAGTAATAGTGGTAGTGGTAATAGTAGTGGCAGCAGCAGTAGTAGTGGTAGTGGTAATAGTAGTGGCAGCAGCAGTAGTAGTGGTAGTGGTAATAGTAGTGGCAGCAGCAGTAGTAGTGGTAGTGGTAATAGTAGTGGCAGCAGCAGTAGTAGTGGGTAGTGGTAATAGTAGTGGCAGCAGCAGTAGTAGTGGTAGTGGTAATAGTAGTGGCAGCAGCAGTAATAGTGGTAGTGGTAATAGTAGTGGCAGCAGCAGTAATAGTGGTAGTGGCAGCAGCGTAGTAGTGGTAGTGGTAATAGTAGTGGCAGCAGCAGTAATAGTGGTAGTGGCAGCAGCAGTAGTAGTGGTAGTGGTAATAGTAGTGGCAGCAGCAGTAGTAGTGGTAGTGGTAATAGTAGTGGCAGCAGCAGTAATAGTGGTAGTGGTAATAGTAGTGGCAGCAGCAGTAATGTGGAAGTGGTAATAGTAGTGGCAGCAGCAGTAGTAGTGGTAGTGGTAATAGTAGTGGCAGCAGCAGTAGTAGTGGTAGTGGTGATAGTAGTGGCAGCAGCAGTAGTAGTGGTAGTGGTAATAGTAGTGGCAGCAGCAGTAATAGTGGTAGTGGTAGTGGCAGCAGCAGTAGTAGTGGTAGTAGTAGTGGCAGCAGCAGTAGTAGTGGTAGTGGTAATAGTAGTGGCAGCAGCAGTAGTAGTGGTAGTGGTAATAGTAGTGGCAGCAGCAGTAGTAGTGGTAGTGGTAATAGTAGTGGCAGCAGCAGTAGTAGTGGTAGTGGTAATAGTAGTGGCAGCAGCAGTAATAGTGGTAGTGGTAATAGTAGTGGCAGCAGCAGTTAATAGTGGTAGTGGTAATAGTAGTGGCAGCAGCAGTAGTAGTGGTAGTGGTAATAGTAGTGGCAGCAGCAGTAGTAGTGGTAGTGGTAATAGTAGTGGCAGCAGCAGTAGTAGTGGTAGTGGTAATAGTAGTGGCAGCAGCAGTAATAGTGGTAGTGGTAGTGGCAGCAGCAGTAGTAGTGGTAGTGGTAGTAGTAGTGGCAGCAGCAGTAGTAGTGGTAGTGGTAATAGTAGTGGCAGCAGCAGTAGTAGTGGTAGTGGTAATAGTAGTGCAGCAGCAGTAGTAGTGGTAGTGGTAATAGTAGTGGCAGCAGCTGTAGTAGTGGTAGTGGTAATAGTAGTGGCAGCAGCAGTAGTAGTGGTAGTGGTAATAGCAGTGGCAGCAGCAGTAGTAGTGGTAGTGGTAATAGTAGTGGCAGCAGCAGTAGTAGTGGTAGTGGTAATAGTAGTGGCAGCAGCAGTAATAGTGGTAGTGGTAATAGTAGTGGCAGCAGCAGTAGTAGTGGTAGTGGTAATAGTAGTGGCAGCAGCAGTAATAGTGGTAGTGGTAATAGTAGTGGCAGCAGCAGTAGTAGTGGTAGTGGTAATAGTAGTGGCAGCAGCAGTAATAGTGGTAGTGGTAATAGTAGTGCAGCAGCAGTAGTAGTGGTAGTGGTAATAGTAGTGGCAGCAGCAGTAGTAGTGGTAGTGGTAATAGTAGTGGCAGCAGCAGTAGTAGTGGTAATAGTAGTGGCAGCAGCAGTAGTAGTGGTAGTGGTAATAGTAGTGGCAGCAGCAGTAATAGTGGTAGTGGTAATAGTAGTGGCAGCAGCAGTAGTAGTGGTAGTGGTAATAGTAGTGGCAGCAGCAGTAGTAGTGGTAGTGGTAATAGTAGTGGCAGCAGCAGTAGTAGTGGTAGTGGTAATAGTAGTGGCAGCAGCAGTAGTAGTGGTAGTGGTAATAGTAGTGGCAGCAGCAGTAATAGTGGTAATAGTAGTGGCTGCAGCAGTAGTAGTGGTAATAGTAGTGGCAGCAGCACTAGTAGTGGTAGTGGCAGCAGCAGTAGTAGTGGTAGTGGTAATAGTAGTGGCAGCAGCAGTAGTAGTGGTAGTGGTAATAGTAGTGGCAGCAGCAGTAATAGTGGTAGTGGTAATAGTAGTGGCAGCAGCAGTGGTAGTGGTAGTGGTAATAGTAGTGGCAGCAGCAGTAGTAGTGGTAGTGGTAATAGTAGTGGCAGCAGCAGTAGTAGTGGTAGTGGTAATAGTAGTGGCAGCAGCAGTAGTAGTGGTAGTGGTAATAGTAGTGGCAGCAGCAGTAGTAGTGGTAGTGGTAATAGTAGTGGCAGCAGCAGTTATAGTGGCAGTGGTAGAAGCAGTAAACACTGCCTGCTAAGCTCTAACATGTCTCATAACGATTGTGACAGATATGGACGTGACGGAAGTGCCGGCATAGTGGACAGTGACGTCACTCCCCCAGGCCTGAGTGCCCAGCCCGAGGGTCTGGGCCGCAGACAACAACACTTTGATTGTCCCCCTTTCAGTCCCCCCCACATCATAAACCTATCCCAGGCCCCTTTTTATCCGCCATATCAAAGGCATTTCGCAGCATTAAGTAACGTTAATTAAAGTTTTGCAGACAGGAAAAGAGGTTGAGTGTCAGAATGAGGATTCTGCTGAGCTGTGATGGGAGAGTGAGAGGGGGAGTGAGAGGGGGAGGGGGAGGGGCGCAAGAAGGAGGGGGGGGGGGAGGGGGCAGAGGGGCAGGGCACATTGCCGAGAAGCCCAAATCTGAGAAATAAGATACATGGGAAGGGTCATAAAGTGATCAACAGTGCCCCAAGGCACATCCCCCGACATTGTCAAAGTCACCAGGACTAACTCTAAAGTCACCACAACTGTGGGTCAGTTACCCCCCCTCGCCTACACTCCCTCCCTCCGAGCTCCTCATTCCACCACCATAACCAGCAGCCTGCTCTAGAAACAGCCCAGGCGGGGTGAGCGGGGGTTGGGTGAGAGGGGTGGAGGTGATAGGGGTCTGGAGGAGGGTGGGAGGGGTGGGGGTGAGATGGGTCTGGAGGAGGATGGGAGGGGTGTGGGGGGGGGGGGTGAGGGTTGAGGTCCTGGCGGTGGCTTTGTTTAAGACCAGGTCTGTGGAGAGTGGTTGGAGAGACCGCCAAGAGCCTTTGGTTAACAAGCCGCCGCAGAAAGGCCTCCGTTTTAAATACCTGCCCCCACCCACCACAACCCGCCATGTCCCATTAGACCGCGGCGATCCAGACGAACGCCAGCCCTCTAGAGCCAATCCCGACAACACCAGCCCTCTCTGGAGCCAATCCCGACAACACCAGCCCTCTAGAGCCAATCCCGACAACACCAGCCCTCTCTGGAGCCAATCCCGACAACACCAGCCCTCTAGAGCCAATGCCGACAACACCAGCCCTCTCTGGAGCCAATCCCGACAACACCAGCCCTCTAGAGCCAATGCCGACAACACCAGCCCTCTCTGGAGCCAATCCCGACAACACCAGCCCTCTAGAGCCAATGCCGACAACACCAGCCCTCTCTGGAGCCAATCCCGACAACACCAGCCCTCTCTGGAGCCAATCCCGACAACACCAGCCCTCTAGAGCCAATCCCGACAACACCAGCCCTCTCTGGAGCCAATCCCGACAACACCAGCCCTCTCTGGAGCCAATCCCGACAACACCAGCCCTCTAGAGCCAATCCCGACAACACCAGCCCTCTCTGGAGCCAATCCCGACAACACCAGCCCTCTAGAGCCAATCCCGACAACACCAGCCCTCTCTGGAGCCAATCCCGACAACACCAGCCCTCTAGAGCCAATCCCGACAACACCAGCCCTCTCTGGAGCCAATCCCAACCAACACCAGCCCTCTCTGGAGCCAATTCCGACCAACACCAACCCTCTCTGGAGCCAATCCCGACCAACACCAGCCCTCTGACCCAATCCCGACCAACACCAGCCCTCTCTGGAGCCAATCCCGACCAACACCAGCCCTCTCTGGAGCCAATCCCGACAACACCAGCCCTCTCTGGAGCCAATCCCAACCAACACCAGCCCTCACTGGAGCCAATTCCGACCAACACCAACCCTCTCTGGAGCCAATCCCGACCAACACCAGCCCTCTCTCGACCCAATCCTGACCAACACCAGCCCTCTCTGGAGTCAATCCCGACCAACACCAGCCCTCTCTGGAGCCAATCCCGACCAACACAGCCCTCTCTAGAGCCAATCCCGACCAACACAAACCCTCTCTGGAGCCAATCCCGACCAACACCAGCCCTCTAGAGCCAATCCCGACCAACACCACTTTCTCGGGCGAATCTCGAATATGCGGCGTAGAAGGTGCTGATATACTGCCACAATGCCAACCTGTTGTATAAACCAACCACTCCTGAAGCTCACCTACTCGCTTCTCGTCGCGTCATTAACGGAGCACCGCGTTATTTCTCCCCTTCAGCCCATGTTTGCCCACATGCATGTCGTGCGCCCCGCCCCCACCCCTCCCCCCCGCCGATTCAGGCCATGGCAAAAGTAAGGTACAGCCCGTATTACGTAAAATGACGGGGCGCAGTCAGGTCATTGGTTGGTTGTATATTCAGGACGCTTTAACCAATTCTGGTCATATCGCGTCAATGGGAGAAGGAGGGGAGAGCGGAGCCATGACCCCATGGGTAACCCCCTACTCTTTGCGAAGAAGGACATGGCATCTTTATCCTGCCACCACACAGACACGGCCACAGCGGGACGCGAACCACCGATCCATGTGCCGTTAGACTCTCCGGTGGCCAGAATGCTCAATGTGAGCGCTGTAACCCACTGAGCTGTCGGGGCGGCCCCGTGATACACAGTCAGACGTCAGGACAGCCACAGAGTCCACAGAGCGACTGTTTAATGTTTAGCCAAGCGTCTTGATTGCTGTATTCACCCTGTATCACCCGAGCTTGCTATGCTTAGTTAAGATCCTTTTATTGGACTTCCAGGCTTGGAGTCTATAAAAACAAATAAAACATAGTGCGCATATTTTACGCAGCATACGATAAAAGGCACACACACACAAAAACAAGTTAATACAAAAAGAAATGTAAAAAAATAATCAAAAACATCAAACTTTTTATTATAAACAACTCAAGCATTGCTGATAAGAAGGAAGAAATGTGGATTGGGTATCGGGCAGGCATCTGCGGACAGAGCCACTCCATGCCACTAACATGGCCCAGACCCCGACCCCACTGGAGGGGGGGGGGAGGGGGAGAGGGAGGGGGGAGAGGGAGGGGGGAGAGAGAGGGGGAGAGGAGAGGGAGGGGGGAAGAGGGAGGAAGGGGGGGGGGGGGAAATTGCAGTGGCCATTCATCATGGAGTAAAGCGGATCCAATGCGGGGGCTGCTATCTCACTCAGACGTGGCTAGGGTTTCTGGCAACACACGCTCCCTGATAACACGGCATTAACAATAGCCGTTATAACTTTTAACAGTCGGCCAAGAAGCTGGAGACTCCGTTAAGCACTTTTTGTCATAACATGTGTACTTTATAAGGTCTATAGAGCTAGAGTAACGGAACTGTCAGCCAAGGGTGTCGAGCACGTTTGACAGACGGAACTCCTGTAAGAGCAGACACAAAACATATCTTAAGACCTGGCATAAATCTTGCAGCGGCATAACACTAGAGATATAAATCTTAAGATAAAAGAATTCATCAGGGAGAAAATGGAAACAAGAATAATGTGCCAGCCAATATCGTTTCTAATTACGTTTGCCGTGGTAAGAGATTGGTAAACAGATGACCAGCGTCGATTGTGATGACGGGCAGATAAGCTAGTGACAGATCATTGACCAAAAGAGACAGATTGGGTGGTAACAGACATGATTGGGGCAAGTTTGTGATCAATGTAGACGGATTGTGAGGGCGGGGAAAAAGTCCGCGACACATCAGTAACGAATGAAGACGGATTGTGAATGCGAACAGATAGGTTGATGACACATCAGTGAACAGGAGACAGATTGTGAGTGCGAACATATAGGCAGGCGACACATCAGTGACAAAGGGAACAGATTGCCGGTAAGGGCGGACAGATATGTTGGCCGGTGGTGGTGGGTTGGGTACTACTCACTTCTGCTGGCCATGAAGATCTCGATGGCCACATTTTGCAGCAGGTAGCGCCGGCTGAAGATGGCGCGAACCTCGTTGAAGTGCCACTTGCCGTGGAGGTGGTCAATGTACTGCAGCACCTGGAGGCAGAGCATAGATATCGTCAGGTTAATCACCAAGAACACACACAGGGTTCATCATAGCAATTTAATAATCATCAAATTACAGGCTAACTCCAGATGCTCTTTTTGGTGTTAGACCGCTTCGGCAAGCATCCTAAAGGCAATAATCCTAAGATTAATAGACATGAAGACATACAAAGGATGGCCGCGTGCTGTTGAAGCCTCCTTTATCATAAAAAGGCAAAACTCAATTGAAAAAAAAACACACACGCACACAAAAAACCTTTAAGACCTTTTGTCTGTGGACTTGGACGAACAGGTGATATCCACCAACGATGTATCAGAATACCGATGTGATGACATCAGTGGAAATGAGTTGTCAACAATTCCATAAAAACAGGGGTGAGATTAATAACACACACTCAGTAATCCGGATTAGCGAGAAACCATTTCATATAACTCATTCCCACGCCGACTCTCGATTACCCCCCCACCCCCGCCATAACCCCAGCACCCCCCCCCCCCCAGCATACGCACAGCCTGCAGTTAATATCAAGACATCACCCTGAACGTGGCGAAATGTTCCGGGGGTGACACCAGCAGAGACTAGGGAGTGTGGAGGAGATGAGGGGGGGGGGGCTATATTTCCCCAAGTGTTGAATACTAAAAGTGAAAAGGTAAATCAAAATGGCCTCATGCAGCGCCCTCTATACGGAGACTCAGACAGAGCGATAACGACGTTAATGTTCTCCCCGTAGAGGGCGCTGACAGACCCTGCCATTTTACCCTCTCCTTCGTTTATAAATACACACACATAATACGAAGGCGATTGTTTTCAATTAAGGATCGTTTAAACTCGGGCGGCCGGGACACGCTGACACTCGCTAGGTGGCGTCCCAGGCGTCCGGATAACAGTCACAACGAGGCTGTTCCGGATTAGGGTAGCGAGCGACCTGATCTGGATCCAGATAGCCATCAGCCGTCAACAAGTGTCAGCCGGGGGATCACGTGTCGCCGTGGTCCCCGCGGGCGGCAGCCAGAACGCCATGACCAGTGGGCAGGGGCGACAATTGGGGACAGACCCGGCTTAGTACAGGGCAGGTTCGTCTGAGCAATGCTAACCCGATGGCTTTGACGCCATAGTTCGGTGAGACATGAAATCCGTTCTGCGGACACTGGACACCTCTCTGTGGGCAATTCACCTCCTGTTTAAGTCCTACACAACCCTAAGTCAATGTTTTAAATAACTTCCACCAAAATTCAATCCATAATAACATACATCAATAAGTGAGCGGATTATTGTCATTAAAGTCACCACTTATGACAATGACCATTTTATGTGTGTGTGTGACGCGGGTATATTGCCATGCCCCAGCCCTCGAGTTGAGCGAGCGTCGCCTGTCCGAGCGGCCGTGGCCGGATCACTAAGGCATTGACCACCACCGTCACAGTTGAATGAGTAAGCGGGAGATTGAAGGGGGCGGAGGGTGGGGGGTGGGGGGCTTACGGTTTCAAATCTTTCTGGAGATGCCACGAGACGGGGAGTACAAATCAGGCGGCGGTGGGGTGCGGTGGGGGTGATGGGTAGGGTTAGGGGCTAGTGGGGGTGATGGGTGGGCCACCGTTGGCTGAGTCCGGGAGGGCAAGCTGTCCCCATAACTCAACACTCGGTCCCGGAACAAGCGCTATCAATCTCCGTCACACCTCGCCAGTATGCCAGGCAGCGCCACCTGGGATGGTGATCCTCATTATCTGGCGCTTTGGGGCGGCGGAGGCAGGCTGCGGGCCGAGGCGGGGACCCAGGTCAATGCAATGTACAAGCCCTTTATCACGGGGGCTGGTGGGCGCAGGCAGTTCGTCAGTGAGCTGTCTGTCTGCAGACCGCGAGCTTCCCGCCAACACACCGCCTGTCGTCACGAATAGCCGCCAGACATGTCCATTTCACTTCCAGACAAACCCCTTGTTCCCACCCCTCCTCTGGGCCACCCCCAGCCCTCCTCGCACATCTCCCCGTTCCAGCCAGTCTCTCCCATCCCCCTCTCCTCTCTCCGGATCCCCCCTAGCTGCCCACCAATCCGGATCGCATCCCGCTATCTCACACAGCTCCTGAACTCGTGTCAGTCGCATCGAGGGATCATCTGGATCGCGCGGGGACGTTATCTCCCGGGAAAGGTCAATCCAGATCCAGAACCAGCGGACCGTATCACCCCGGGAGGCATGGCGACCGGGTGACAGCATGCCCGCCAGCCAATCCGTCCGGATCAGTCTGGAGCGGAGGACCACGTGGCCCAGTGGTGCGCGCAGCTAAAGCCGTACAACATACAGAAGTACACATGGTATTATTTTACACTTAAAATTTAAACCCAGTTTTAAAGAAACGGCTAAAAAACGCTAATACAAAGCATTTCATATGTATTTATGTTGGCTTGCATAAACAATATTTAGTAATAAGTTTAAAATTCTGAAGATTGGGATCAAAAACAACGTTTAAAGTTTTCTCAAGTAAAACCTCAATAATTGTGTCATTTTTGCTAATTGTCGCGTGAGATGATCAACTTACTTTAAATTATCTATATAATATTTATCTTGTCTACTTAAATGATCTTAAAATGAACAATGTATTTTTTACTGATGTACAAAAAAAAAGAAAGTTCTGTTCGCTTTCATGACTTTAAGTTTCGTATTGTTATCATATATATTGGGAAACAAATCCAGTAATCGATTAAAATTATGAGCCTTATATTATACTACATTATGGGTCATAAGTAAATGTCACACAGATTTAAGGCCGGGTACCCGGTCACCCGGCCACCCGGCCACCCGCCACCCGGCCACCCGGGCCACCCGGCCCACCCGGCCACCCGGGCCACTCGGCCACCCGGTCACCCGGCCACCCAGCCACCCGGCCACCCGGCATGCCAGGAAAGGCGAACAGACCTGGTGGTTACTGAGCGGTGGGTGTCACGGCGGGTCCTCCCTCTCAGTGTGGTGTGACCGCCTGGACGTGAGAGTGGGGGTGGCGGCGGGGGGGGGGGGGGAGGGGGGGTTAGCGGAGGGGGGCTGGCAGCAGAAGATGACAGACCATCTGATAAAAACACCAGCCTGGGATTAAAAGCCCATCATGCCATCCTAAATGCCATTCTAATGACCCTACCGTCATGCCCCCCACTCCCACCCCCGTCTGGAGCTACTCCACCCCCCACCGCCCCCCCCCATTACCCTCACCCCTACCCCCACCCATAACCCCCGATATCTTCCATCAGTGCTACTGTTTATGGTGTAGAACCCGAATGACAGTTAGGGGTCGGGGGTGGAGTGGGGTGGGGGGGGGCATGACTGGAGGCTGATATTCAGGTTCTAATGGACCGCCGGTCTGTGGGGCCATGTGGTGGGGGGGGGAGGCAGGGGGGTAAGGGGCCGGAGGGGCGGGGGGCGGGGGGGGGGGGAGCAAATAGTGGGGTGACCGGGTGTGGCGTAAATGAGTGGGTAGGATGTCAGGATGGGAAGCAGGGGTGACGGGGTGGGGGGGGGGGGCTGTGACGGGGTAACGGAATGTCAGGAGAGGAGGGGGGGGGAGTGGAGGTTTGTAAATAAGGCCCCCCTTCAACAGTGGGAAAGTGGCGTCAGTGGTAGATAAACTCCCTCGGACCACCACCCCACATCCCCCCTATCCTATACCCGGTTTCCCCCTCCCTCCTTCTCCGACAAATATTCTCCCGCCCTCTCTTTCACAATTTACCACTGGTCGGCGCCCTCGGGGTGCTCTGACAAAGGGCCGGGGCGGGGCGGGGTGTGGCGGGTGGGGGTAGGATGGACTGGGCAGTCAGCCAGGTCGGGGTCCCGGGACCGTCCAGCCCAGTCATTACCTGGCTCTTTAGCCCCCGTCAGCCCGCCGTAAGCAGGGTGTTTAGTGCTACTTGGAGGCCGCTATACGAGCGCCTAGAGACCCCCACCCCACCCCCAACCGGCAGTGCGCTAACCCCCACCGGCGGCGCCCCAGCCCCCACCGCCAGTGGGCAGACCCTCTCATTAACACCAAACAAGGCCATCATCAGGAGTGCCCCCCCCCCCTCCCCCTCACCTCATGCCCATTAACGTCCGTGTATCACATAACTGCTGCCTTCAACGCTGTCGCCGCGACTTCAAATGCCGTGACAGACAGCCTAACTCCTGGATTAATGCTCCGGCTTAGAGCCGGCGTGACCCACCCCCACCCCGGTATGGGTTACAGGGGCTTGATGGACTGACTGCACCCGCCACAGTTAACACGTACAATGGAGAGTTCACGGTTGGCAGTATTCCTGTCACGGTAATGAGGAAGGCATCACGTGTTATGGGAAGGGGGCTTCGTCTTAAACGGACCGGCATAATCATGTGGCTGTTAAACAATGTGAGTGTTAGTTGTAACTTATCTTGGATTAAAAAATTGAGGGCTACCTCTAAATTATTTTGGAGTAAAAGAATTTGAGCTTTAGCTGTAATTTATTTTGGATAATATCAACAGTGAGGTGTCCACTAATATAATTAAAATATTAGATATTTTCGCCGCAATCTTACTGAAATTACCATTTTGCACTGTGCATTTTGTATCTTTACAAGTTGGAAAAAAACTCCCGATTCATAGGAAGGAAGGGGGGCCCAAGGTAAACAGTGGCCCTATAGTACAAAGCCTATGATACAAACCCTATGTTACAAACCTATGATACAGGACACCCATGTTACTTGGCGGTCCCAATCCAACCCGATACCAGACCATTGTTGCAATATATTACGAGCATTCCACACGAACACCATTTTCTCGCATCAGGGCAAAACGACGAGAAAAAGGGCAACTTTCACGACGTCACATTTGTTCGATGCCAAAAGGTCAGAGAAGATTTCTTTATTAGACAATACACTATAAACAAACACAACAAGGCAACACGCAAGGTTAGTAGTAAACAAAATGTTTTTTTTCTTCAACAGACTAATGATTTGAAATAACGCCCATGTTTATGTGAGAGATCGTTCCGGGTGACATCAGTACCAAGGGCTTGAGGGTGAAATAGAGCTGAGCTGAAAGGCGCCCCTCGCAGGCCGGCGTCACGCCAAAGGGGGCGGGTCAAAAGGGCGCCAAGTAATTGGCGGGAAAATTAGAAATGTCGTTTGGCAAGCTCCCGAAGCCGCGAGCGCTTTCACAAGTCGCCTTGCATGTTCAACAAAGGTCTCACCGAAAACGCCAATACATCAACTGAAGTCTGTCACCCAACGTTTCTTTTTCTTTAATATGTAGCTAGTAGTTGACAAACCAGGCGCGGTGGCTGGAGTCAAGCTGGAATCCGCTACCTCATTAGTGCGGAACTGTATTAATGTGGGCGAGTAATATTGCTGGTGAGACGCCCGGCCCCGTAATAAGCGGGTATGGGGTATGTAAGTAGCGTGGGTGACACGGGGATGCCGTGACCGGGCGACGTATGTCAGACCGAAACACCACCGCCTCACCCACAACACGGCGGCTAGCGACAGACACTGCAGGTCACACGCCCCTCGTCGCTTCTGAATCTCCACCTAGCCTAGTCTTAGCATTGCTTTCACATCCATGTACGTCGGTTTGAATTAATAAATGAACATGAAAACTTTTAACTTTTAATTCTTATCAAGCCATCGTCATCAAACGTCTCTGAATTAATGATAACATTGACTTGAATTTTACATTATATGAGATGTTGCGGTTTTATTCAACCAACTTTGGGGAAACATGCGTTTTATGAATAAAAAGGATGATTTAGCTGTCATTTTTAAATTCGTCAAAACACCCCTTTATCGCCCGCTCAGCTTCCTGTCTCATGGACGCACGTGCCTATTGTTTACCAGCACGCCCCCGGCCCGCTCCCCACCCCTCTGTCACAAACACCCTCCCCAACTCCCCGGCCCGCTCCCCACCCCTCCGCCACAAACACCCTGCCCAACCCCCACAGTTGAGGACTGCCTACATATTGCAGCAGACCGCATTCAAGAAGACAGCTGCCCGGACGGGGGCCCTAGCCTATTGTCCCCTTGATCTGTGGCCGCAGCCTGTGTACCAGTGTAACGAGGCCAGTGGCTGGCAGGCCGGGGAGGGACCGCTAGCCGGGGACCGCTGGCCGGGGGAAAGAGACTCACTCATTATGTCGTAATGACGCGGCCAGCGGCGAAACCCAATCCGTGGCCAGCGACAGCCCATCGGAAACAATAAAGACGGATCCGTCACCGCCGGGAGCGGGGACGTTCACAAGGGGCACACATCCGGGGGGAGGGGGGGGGGGTGAGGCCCGCGCCACACCCCAGGTCGAGGTGACAACAACCCCCCTGGCCCGCGGGTTCCGCCCCCGGGGTGAGGGTGAATTGTAGTCTGAAGTGGGTGACGGCGGAGGCCGGTCAGAGAGTGTTGAGCACCCTTGGTGGGCTGACAGCTTGTGCCCCGCCCTACAATTTTACCCTCAAGAGGGGTTAGAGGGCCGCGGAGTAATACGCGGAGTAATACGGCTGGGCGGAGTGGTACATGCGGTCAGCGGGGGGGAGGGGGGGGGGGCAGTCCTCGACAGGTGTCGCCCGGGTACCTTGATGGTGGCGTGCGGACAGGGCAGTCCGGAACCAGGGAGTCCATAACACACCACGGGGTGGATCAGCCTCAATATCCACTCAGAAACACTTTACGCGTCAAAGAGACATATATGTTCACGCTAGTATTCTTTATGGGGAGGACAGAAAACGAAATGTGGAGAACCACCACCCGCCATGTACCTCACACTTTACCCATTGCTGCCACCACCAAAACGACATTCAGAGTCGGTGCTGCCACCAGACAAAAACACTTGCACTTCTGCCACCAGAAGAAACACCCCATAGCAGACCATGCGATATCTCGCCATCGGGCAAGCCGCGAACCATGGGCGGCCGCGTGGCTGGGGAGGGCCGGGCGTGGCCGGGGAGGGCCGGGCGTGGCCGGGGAGGGCCGGGCGTGGCCGGGGAGGGCCGGGCGTGGCCGGGGAGGGCCGGGCGTGGCCGGGGAGGGCCGGGCGTGGCCGGGGAGGGCCGGGCGTGGCCGGGGAGAGCCGGGCGCTCCAGGTCGCATTAAGCCGCCCGCCCGCTGCAGGCAGGCCGCATTAGCTCCCGCCGACCGCCGACATGTCACCTTGAATAAGGCCTCCATTTGTAACAGATGACAGTAATCGGACCGCCATCGACGCCCTTTGTGCAAGAGGATCGACTCGGGGACCTCTAGCTGCCCAGTGACCCCAGCCACCCCCACACTACCGCGCCTCCCCCCGCCACCGCCCCGCCACCTCCCCGCCCCGCCATCGCCCTGCCACTGCCCCGCCACCGCCCCCGCCCCGCCACCACACGCCCCCCCCACCACCCTGCCCCATGTCCATACATAACCATTCCCGCTGGGGAAGAGGGAAGCCAACGAGAGTCTCGCGGAGAGGGGGACGGGAAGTATGGTAACGCTGATAGCCACCCCGAGACATGGCGAGACTTTGGTCGGAAAGTATTGCACAAACAAACTGAGCGATGAATAAAATGACAAACTACGCACCGCTTATATATATTACTATAAAATGTTTCTTACATCCCACACAAGTTTAATATATAACCCTTGAATAACAAGCGCGGGGTAGCGCCCCACGCAGCCATGCAATGGACGTCTAGGCGCCGATGATGCTCCACCTGGCACAACAATAAGCATGCACGGGTTCGTGTCGTCTTTTCGGTGTTTAAAAGGGGCAGGCGAGTGAGACAATGAGGCAGAGGCTATATTTATATATGTATATTATATTTTCACAAAATCAACCCGTCATGGTGACTAAAACAGTACGACAGTACGACAGAGTACGACAATACGCCAGAGTACGACAGTACGCCAGAGTACGCCAGTACGCCAGAGTATGACAGTACGACAGTACACCAGAGTACGACAGTACACCAGAGTACGACAGTACGCTAGAGTACGACAGTACGATAGAATACGACAGTACGCCAGAGTACGACAGTACGACAGAGGACGACAGTACGACAGTACGACAGAGGACGACAGTACGACAGAGTACGACAGTACACCAGAGTACGACAGTACGACAGTACGATAGAGTACGACAGAGTACGACAGTACGCCATAGTACGACAGTACACCAGAGTACGACAGTACGACAGAGTACGACAGTACGCCAGAGTACGACAGTACGATAGAATACGACAGTACGACAGTACGACAAAGTACGACAGTACACCAGAGTACGACAGTACGCCAGAGTACGACAGTACGCCAGAGTAGGACAGTACGCCAGAGTACGACAGTGTCGATCACGACAGAACGACAGAGTACGACAGTACGACAGAGTACGACAGTACACCAGAGTACGACAGCGCTGACGCACGCCATCCAGAATCCTCCTCGCTTGCCATCAAAGATACTGTGAACACGTGGCCCACTGATACAGTTAGAGACCCTTACATGTCCTCCGCTACCCCCCCCCCCCCCAGCCGTTGCCATGCCTACCTGGGGGTCTGACCCCTGACAGGCTGGCAGCGGGCGGCCCTCGTGGCAAACAAAGATGGCGGCCACCACAAAGGGCGCGTCCCGATAACCGGTCAATCACATCGCACAGAACAATGGCGGCTCCTGTCAGCTACGGAACCAACAGACCTGGACCGCCACAATGCCTTCTTTGACTTCTGACAGCTCCGGAACCAACAGACCTGCCCAGACCGCCACAATGCATTCTGCGACTTGTGTCAACAGCCATGGAAACCCTGCTAACAAGGAGCCCCGCCTTCTTTCTTGCTCTCTCTTTCTCTCTTTGCGGCTTCATTGTTCGCCAAGCCAACGAGAGTTCCAGCTTACCCAGGCCCAGCTTAGTCTGACTGCCATTGAACACGTCACCATGATCAAGCCACAGGGACCGGGTTCCTCTGTCACATGTACCTGGTTCCTCTGTCACATGTACCTGGTTCCCGTCTCTTTCAAGAAACGATGACTTCCGACCGGAAGTCCGGAGGTCGTCGTTGAAGCGCATGCGTAGACAGGAAAGGGAAAGGGATATCCTGTGGCGGTATTGTTGGCACAGGAGGAAGAGCGGGGACGGGGTGGGGTGGAGAAGGGGGGGGGGGGGTAAAGAAGGGTTAGTGACGTGCGATGGCAGGAGCATGGCGTGATGACTCGGTATTAAATCCAGGAAGCGGACCAAACAGCGGCCTCAATGCCTCAAGGACAAACCCTCGACTCCTAACATAATACGCTGGATTTGATTCACTGTCAGATTGTCTTCGGAATGTCGCGGCATCCCTCGAGAAACTTAAATCTCGGCCAAGTTTCGCGCCAATGTTATAGCGCTATATATCGTTTGAGTCACGTCGGAAGCGGAAGAGTTTGTCTGACCTTCAGAATGTCACACTGGGTGAAGACATACCAAGAAGTGACCCATCAAGGTGACAGGGGCCGGGGGTGACAGGGGCCGGGGGTGACAGGACGGCAGGGACGGGACGGCGGGGGGGGGGAGGGGGGGTGAGGCGAGAATGGAGCACAAGGGGGCGGGTAGCACTGGGGGGGGGGGGAGGTGAGGCGAGTATGGAGCACAAGGGGGTGAGTAACACGTGAAGGGGGGGGGGGGTGAAGGAGCACGCAGGTCTTCAGCAGCGTTTTGGCCAGTGACCTTGCCGTGCATGTCATCAGGACACTTGAGTAAAAAGCCGGATGCCGCCTAGCAGTCGGGATCTATCCCTTCAGATCCAGAAGTCTATCGGCAGAGATGACTTACCAGAGCAACCCCCCCCCCCCCATTCCCTACCTACCGCCACCCCCCGTGCCAGCTCTCCTCGGTAGATAGTGGAATTTAATGGCCATTAAGGCAATTAAACTCGCGTTTAGCGTTCGGTGAGGAGGGAGCGATAGAAAGTCTCCGTTGACAGAAGGCAAACAGATCCAACAGTACCATCGAACGGCGCACACCTTTGCTGACCACCCCCCCCCCATCCCCATCAAACCCACAGGCATCTTGACATCCCCACCAAACCCTAGACCCCCTGGCAACCCCACTAAACCCCACATACCTCCTCAGAGCCTCAGCAAACCTGACATATGGGTTAATACAAAAAAGGAATAAAGTACTTATATATATATATTGACACATATCTCAGTTGCTATCAGCCAGCGAGAGCGGCCTGCCAGACGGCGGTTTACCCGGTCACAGCCAGCGAGTGCGGCCTGCCAGACGGCGGTTTGCCCGGTCTCACAGCCAGCGAGAGCGGCCTGCCAGACGGCGGTTTTCCCGGTCTCAGCCAGCGAGAGCGGCCTGCCAGACGGCGGTTTACCCGGTCACAGCCAGCGAGTGCGGCCTGCCAGACGGCGGTTTGCCCGGTCTCACAGCCAGCGAGAGCGGCCTGCCAGACGGCGGTTTACCCGGTCTCACAGCCAGCGAGAGCGGCCTGCCAGACGGCGGTTTTCCCGGTCACAGCCAGCGAGAGCGGCCTGCCAGACGGCGGTTTACCCGGTCACAGCCAGCGAGTGCGGCCTGCCAGACGGCGGTTTGCCCGGTCTCACAGCCAGCGAGAGCGGCCTGCCAGACGGCGGTTTACCCGGTCACAGCCAGCGAGAGCGGCCTGCCAGACGGCGGTTTACCCGGTCACAGCCAGCGAGAGCGGCCTGCCAGACGGCGGTTTTCCCGGTCTCAGCCAGCGAGAGCGGCCTGCCAGACGGCGGTTTACCCGGTCACAGCCAGCGAGTGCGGCCTGCCAGACGGCGGTTTGCCCGGTCTCACAGCCAGCGAGAGCGGCCTGCCAGACGGCGGTTTACCCGGTCACAGCCAGCGAGAGCGGCCTGCCAGACGGCGGTTTGCCCGGTCACAGCCAGCGAGAGCGGCCTGCCAGACGGCGGTTTACCCGGTCACAGCCAGCGAGAGCGGCCTGCCAGACGGCGGTTTGCCCGGTCACAGCCAGCGAGAGCGGCCTGCCAGACGGCGGTTTACCCGGTCACAGCCAGCGAGAGCGGCCTGCCAGACGGCGGTTTACCCGGTCACAGCCAGCGAGAGCGGCCTGCCAGACGGCGGTTTGCCCGGTCACAGCCAGCGAGAGCGGCCTGCCAGACGGCGGTTTACCCGGTCACAGCCAGCGAGAGCGGCCTGCCAGACGGCGGTTTACCCGGTCTCACAGCCAGCGAGAACGGCCTGCCAGACGGCGGTTTGCCCGGTCACGGCCAGCGAGAGCGGCCTGCCAGACGGCGGTTTACCCGGTCACAGCCAGCGAGAGCGGCCTGCCAGACGGCGGTTTGCCCGGTCACAGCCAGCGAGAGCGGCCTGCCAGACGGCGGTTTACCCGGTCACAGCCAGCGAGAGCGGCCTGCCAGACGGCGGTTTGCCTCGTCACGGCCAGCGAGAGCGGCCTGCCAGACGGCGGTTTACCCGGTCACAGCCAGCGAGAGCGGCCTGCCAGACGGCGGTTTTCCCGGTCACAGCCAGCGAGAGCGGCCTGCCAGACGGCGGTTTACCCGGTCACAGCCAGCGAGTGCGGCCTGCCAGACGGCGGTTTGCCCGGTCTCACAGCCAGCGAGAGCGGCCTGCCAGACGGCGGTTTACCCGGTCACAGCCAGCGAGAGCGGCATGCCAGACGGCGGTTTGCCCGGTCACAGCCAGCGAGAGCGGCCTGCCAGACGGCGGTTTACCCGGTCACAGCCAGCGAGAGCGGCCTGCCAGACGGCGGTTTGCCCGGTCACGGCCAGCGAGAGCGGCCTGCCAGACGGCGGTTTACCCGGTCACAGCCAGCGAGTGCGGCCTGCCAGACGGCGGTTTGCCCGGTCTCACAGCCAGCGAGAGCGGCCTGCCAGACGGCGGTTTGCCCGGTCACAGCCAGCGAGAGCGGCCTGCCAGACGGCGGTTTACCCGGTCACAGCCAACGAGAGCGGCCTGCCAGACGGCGGTTTACCCGGTCACAGCCAGCGAGAGCGGCCTGCCAGACGGCGGTTTGCCCGGTCACAGCCAGCGAGAGCGGCCTGCCAGACGGCGGTTTACCCGGTCACAGCCAGCGAGAGCGGCCTGCCAGACGGCGGTTTGCCCGGTCACAGCCAGCGAGAGCGGCCTGCCAGACGGCGGTTTGCCCGGTCACAGCCAGCGAGAGCGGCCTGCCAGACGGCGGTTTACCCGGTCACAGCCAGCGAGAGCGGCCTGCCAGATGGCGGTTTGCCCGGTCTCAGCATGCGCACGATGATCTACAGACATCACGTTGTCATAATATAGAAGTAATAAAACATGCACCGCAAGGTCACCGCCCTGAGGGAGGGGTGGGGGGGTGTAGATGTGTCGTACATTATGACTCCTGGGTGTTCTGGCGGCGCCATGGGGTAGGGTGGTGAACCCATGCTGAGAGAGGGTGACCTAGCCCCTGAGGGTCACCCCTCCCCCCAAATCGCTGCCCACACGTGCAATCAATTACCATTGGCATGGGTCCGGGTGGGGGGGTGATAGGGGGAGGGGGGCGCTGGACTACCCGTGGGTTGATACATCACACACACAGTGGGGTGGCGGCTGGGGGCGGCAGGTGAGCGGGGGAGGGGTGCGGGTGAGGGAGGAGGGGCGGTGGGGCGGCACCCGTTATGCAGAATACCATAGCATGTCAATCAGTTTACGGGGTGGGGGTGACGAGGGCGGGGGGGGGAGGTTTGAAGGGTGGGAAGTAGGGTGAGAGTTGTGGTATTGGGAAGAAATTTGGGTTTGTGGATGTAGGGAGGTATAGGGGGGGGGGGGATGTAATAGGGTGGGAAACAATGAGACATGAAGACCGGGGTAAAAGGAGGCGTGAAGGAAAAATGGCTAGGAACAGCGCAGAGCGTGGTGTATAAGAGGGTGGGAAATGGCACAGGGCCCACCGGCCGCTCCCCCTCTCATCTCACCACCAGTTGTATGGAGGTGGAGGGGGTGGGGGGTGTTCAGTGCCCTCGACAAGACAGCCGGGCACTGGGAATGCAGGGGCTATGGACACCTCAGGAGTGTGTGTGTGTGTGCGGGGGGGGGGGGGGGGGGGCATGGGCGCGGGACGGTATCACGGGGGAGGTGGGGTTTGCATTGTCCCCCTGCTGAGGGGTGGGGGGTGAGGAAGGGAAATAGGGAGTTGGAATATTCCTCGCCCCCATTGTGGCTGGCACTGGGGGGGTGGGGGGGGGGGGCGGGGGCGGTGAGATGGATGTAGGAAGAACGGGGGATGGTCGCGGCAGATCAGAGGCATACACCCAGAGAGGGGGAGGTAGTGGAGGGGTAGGCTCAACACGGGACGTGGGCTCTGGGTAGGGTGGGAGGGAGGGGGGGGGGGGGCGCCGTGCCAGATTACCGCGGCCAGACTCCTGGAGCCGGCGTCGGGATCGAGTGGCCGCCTTCTGGATACACGTCCTGCCGGGCGGAAATTGGGCGCAGCGACTGGCGGGTGTCTCCTTTCACCCCTTATCCCTCTCCCCCTCCCCTCCCCCCTCCCTCCTCTTACCCCCTCCCCCTCTCTCCCCCCTTTCACCTCTTAACCCCCTCCCCCTTACCTGTCTCAGCCCCCACCACCAGTCATATAGTCCTCACCAGTCAATCACTTCCACCAGCGTTGCTATTCAATCCCAACTTGTCCTACACCCCCCGATCATCCCTCCAATCAGCCCCCGTCCACCCAACTCCACCTTGCATGCACTTATTAAACACAATCGTTTCGAAAGATTCCCAGTGAATAACCGGAAACCGCTCAGACACAAGAAAGCAGACAGAAGCAGTTACAGCACAGTGACCTGGTACATCACAGTAACCTGTTACAGAGCAGTGAACTGGTACAGCACAGTGACCTGGTACAGCACAGTGACCTGTTACAGAACAGTGACCTGGTACAGCAGTGACCTGTTACAGAGCAGTAAATTTGTACAGCTCAGTGACCTGGTACAGCAGTGACCTGGTACAGCTCAGTGACCTGGTACAGCAGTGACCTGGCGCAGCACAGTGACCTGGTACAGCAGTGACCTGGCGCAGCACAGTGACCTGGTACAGCAATGACCTGGTACAGCTCAGTGACATGTTACAGAGCAGTGAACTTGTACAGCACAGTGAGCTGGTACAGCACAGTGACCTGGTACAGCTCAGTGACCTGGTACAGCAGTGACCTGGCGCAGCACAGTGACCTGGTACAGCAGTGACCTGGTACAGCACAGTGACATGTTACAGAGCAGTGAACTTGTACAGCACAGTAACCTGGTACAGCACAGTGACCTGGTACAGCACAGTGACCTGGCGCAGCACAGTGACCTGGTACAGCACAGTGATGCTGATAGCCTACGCGACCAAATGGACACT
>OZ025260.1:33668488-33787497 GCA_964019135.1 Arenicola marina | reverse complement strand
AAAAGGGGAAGGGGGAGCGAGAGAGTGTTCATTCAAGGGGCATGGTCGCAACAGAAGGCAGCGTGGGGGTTGCGGTGAGCGGGTTGGTAAGTGGAGGTCGGAGACCATGGCCCCCGCGGCCTTCCCCACATCACCAGACCCTCGGGCGGCGGGTCCAGAAGAGTCCTGCCGAAGACTTGCCGGCCGCTCAGCCCCAGCCCTTGCCGCCCAGCCTGGCGTCCGGGGCGAGGCTCCAGAAGAGATCACCGCTGGCTCCAGATACATCAGGCGGTCCTCTCTCCACGCCGCCCGGGCAGATAAAGCACTCAAGGGAATGGGGCGTGTGGCGCAGGGGAGGAGGTGGGAGAGGAGAGGGGGGAGGGGGGAAGAAGGGGGGGGGAGGGGGAGGAGGGGAGGAGGGGGGTTGGGCGAGGAAGGAGCGCAGGCCTCGCTATCATATCGCCGCTAGGTGGCAGTTCTCAAGACGCTCTGACCGGGACGGACGCTCCAAGTAGTTCCGGTGACAGACACCAGGGGCCCAGCGCCCTAAATCCTTCGCCGCGTCACCGCCCCAGCGGTCGCCATGGTAACCATTGAGGCGTGGGAAGGCCAGGACGTGAGCCCTTCAAGCAAGGACCTTTGAGGTTGGAGCTTGAGGAGCCACGACCCCGGTGCGCCACTTCTTGACTTCTTGCGAAGGCTTCTTGCGGATTACGGCTCCAATCAACACATCATTATCCCATGAGGTCCGGTTAAAGCTAATCTGTCCACAACGGTGGCCTAAAACAACATCCACGACATGTTACCATTGCTACAGCAGGAACAAATTAAGAAACTGATATTGTCTTAAACTTTCAAATACAATTTTTTCAGCTTGTGATGTTACGGACGACGGAGGGTTGGTTTCAGCCTATGAGAAGCTCAGGCGCCAGAGCACAGGAAGGAAAACCTTAAATATGACAAGGCAGCTGCGTGGATCGAGAGAGACAGAGAGGGTGGAGGAAAGGGGGCGGGGCAGGGGGGGGGGGGGGGGGGGGGGGAGGGGGGGGGGGGTGGGGGTGGGGGTGGCTGCGGAGGATGGGAGGGGGTTTGCTTGGCCTGATGACTACTGTAGACTCCCGCCTCGCCCCACCACCCCCATCGCCCCGTGACATAGAGACGGGTACTCTGTCCCAGACCCGGGTACAGTGGCATGATAGGGGGGCACAGGCTCCGTCTTATCTAACCCCGCGGTCCTGGAATCGTTTTAGATCAGACCAGATAGAGGCTGATTTACGCCAACCCAACGAGGCACTCGCTCCCCTGACGATGTGGGCCCCTTGAAAGAAACAGTTTGACTTCAATGGGCCCAAATGATGCCTTTAGGGCCCTAATTATCTCTGGCCGCATGTAACGTCTCTTGATAAAGTGCGAGGGGCCTGTCATTGACATCTTTCACACCAATAGGGAAAACTCAGGCTTAGTTTGACCACAGCCATTACGCCAGCTAGCCTCTTCGGTGGTGGTGGTGGGGGGGGGGGGGGGGGGGGGGTGAGGAGAGCGAAGCCTTACAACAAAAACCAATAGCCACGTACGTTTGGTCCCGGGTCGCACTATCCCCAGCTGCCTCTGGTATGTAAGTATTAAATCATTGTCCATGTCATTTGTTACAGCGGTGCTTCGAACCTCCCACTCTCACGTCTTGTATGTGGCGCTTCTCTTAATACAACGCATACTAAGCTACTGTTTGCATAACACTGTACGGGCCCCACAATACTGTTTTCATGCAATGCAGTCTTATGCGTTTTCTCGGACACTTTGACTTGTAAACTTTAATGTCATATCGGACCACATCGGCCCGTAGCCCCGTCCTTATCACTAGGAAGCAAGATACCTGGATTGTACAAACCATTCCAGGATTTTAGGCTATCTATAATAATACTGACTATAATACTGACCAGTGGCGCATCTAGAGAGGGGTGGGGCACCGGGGGCACATGCCCCCCCCCCCCCCAAATCATAGTAAAATCATGATAAAAGCGCGAATTTCGTCCATTGTCGGCGGATCCTGGACCCACTGCTGCCGACACACCACCATACTCCCCTATCAGTGTCCTGCTATAGTACCTGGACCCACTGCTGCCGACACACCACCATACTCCCCTATCTGTGTCCTGCTATAGTACCTGGACCCACTGCTGCCGACACACCACCATACTCCCCTATCAGTGTCCTGCTATAGTATCTGGACCCACTGCTGCCGACACACCACCATACTCCCCTATCAGTGTCCTGCTATAGTACCTGGACCCACTGCTGCCGACACACCACCATACACCCCTATCAGTGTCCTGCTATAGTACCTGGACCCACTGCTGCCGACACACCACCATACTCCCCTATCAGTGTCCTGCTATAGTACCTTGACCCACTGCTGCCGACACACCACCATACACCCCTATCAGTGTCCTGCTATAGTACCTGGACCCACTGCTGCCGACACACCACCATACACCCCTATCAGTGTCCTGCTATAGTACCTGGACCCACTGCTGCCGACACACCACCATACTCCCCTATCTGTGTCCTGCTATAGTACCTGGACCCACTGCTGCCGACACACCACCATACTCCCCTATCAGTGTCCTGCTATAGTACCTGGACCCACTGCTGCCGACACACCACCATACTCCCCTATCAGTGTCCTGCTATAGTACCTGGACCCACTGCTGCCGACACACCACCATACACCCCTATCAGTGTCCTGCTATAGTACCTGGACCCACTGCTGCCGACACACCACCATACTCCCCTATCAGTGTCCTGCTATAGTACCGGGACCCACTGCTGCCGACACACCACCATACTCCCCTATCTGTGTCCTGCTATAGTACCTGGACCCACTGCTGCCGACACACCACCATACTCCCCTATCAGTGTCCTGCTATAGTACCTGGACCCACTGCTGCCGACACACCACCATACTCCCCTATCTGTGTCGTGCTATAGTACCATCTTCTCAATGTGAGGTTTGTACATACTTACGCGTCAATTATTTCTCAGTTTTATTTGGAAAAAAAACAAATTCCATTCCGTTCTTTAGCAACAGGGGCAGTTACCCCTTTTTACCTCCTCCTTGTTTAACAGCGGTCCCAGTGCCTGGAGATTCAACCCTGACCCCCCCCCCCACCCCCCCGTGACTAGGGACCCCCCATTGTGCAAGTCAGCAGTCGCTATTCAGCGTCTTTCAGCAGCCGTCTCTGGTCATGAATCGCGCTGAGTGAAATACACAACGTTATGAAATGAAATCGATGGGTGAAGAGGAACGGAAACACACAACCTGTGGGGACAATGTGACTACTGCTCGAAATAGATCTCCCCCCCCCCCCCTCCCCTCCTCGCTCACCCCTTTCGCTGCCCACAAACATACTTAACAGCCATTGTCGTTGTCATAAGCAAAAACTTACACCCGAACAATGACCGGGTCTTGAATTATCGCCCCACTCAACAGGAGTTCAGAAGCCGCCAAAGCCAGAGGGGGCGTCCCATCAAGGAGGTGAATGAATGCTTGGGTCGCTCGAGCCCTAGTTAATAGGACGTTCGCGTTTCTTCCCGACATAGACCTCCTCCTACCCCTCGCCAGAGACAATCAGCTGACACCGCCATCAGCAGTCAGCCCAGTCATTTAAATCTATTTCCCCGAGGCCGTGAACGATCTCAGCCCCTGGCAGTATACATACATAACAGAAAAAAAGCCAAAAACCCCGAGGTAGAGTGAGGACCTGGGACAAGGCGAGAGCAGCTAGGAGCAGTGAGCGCCGTGAAAAAACCCTCTGAGGAACCCGCGGGGAGCTTCCAGCGGCGGGGGAGGAGGAATGGGGTGGGGGGGTGGGGCTGGGGGTCGGGGGGGGGGGCTGGGGGTCAGGGGGGAGGGTCAGGCGCGGCGGGGGAGGAGGAAGGAAAAACGGTGTGTGTGCGGATGGGGCGAGTAGTCTGGGTGAGGGTGGGGCAGGGGCGACGAGGGCGAGTTGTCTATACAGACAGACCTTCTGGCGGCTCTTCCTGTAGCTCGTCGTCAGGCCATTACGTACCCCGGTTTTTCAAGCGGTTGGTTGTTGGCACGCTATTGGGGAATACACCACGGGGCCGAGCTGTCATCTGGGCCGAGTCTATAAGGAAGGGGCGGTGGGGGGCATGTATTGGAGGGAGGGAGCCTCGGTTTAAAACAGTTTTCCTGTTCGCCGCTGCCGTCATAATGGCAGTCAGCCCCGGGAATCCTTTCGAAGCCCCCCCCCCCCCCCGGGCAATTAGGGCTTTAATGGCATCCGCTCCGTGTAGAGGGCGCTGCCGCTCTGCGCCGCTCTGCGCCGCTCAGCCGACGGCCGCTCTGCGCCGCTCTGCCGACGGCCGCGTGACACGTGATCCCACAATGGCTCATCGCCGTCACATCGCGGCACATCAAAGTTTGCTCCAACTCCTCTCATGTCCTCAGCTCGGGATGGGTATTATTGTTAATGGGTGGCTACCACTTCTGTTCAAGTCCTCTGGATGCTGTCGCTGGAGCGAGATGTATATGATAATCCTCCTATTCGCAAGGAGAGTAGAGTAAAAGCGACGCGGGGTGGACCGCAAGAAACACGTGACCAGATAGTTACTGGGACAACGGCTCCCTCCGAGGCCACGTGGTCAAGTCACGTGACCCCTCGAAGGGTGTTTGCAGGAAGCATTGTGATGGCGCTGGTGTTAGTGGCGGATCTAGGACTGAGAACTGGGGACGGGGGGGGGGGGTGGAGTCCACCTCAGATGGCCTTGACTTTGCATGGGAAAACGGTTGTCTTCCTCAAGAAGGGCCATAGAAAACATGTAGATTTTAACAGTCCTCAACATCCCGTCGCTGGAGGTGGGGTGGGGGGGGGGGGTTGAAACCCCCTAAACTCTGTTGTCACAAACTCTCATTCGCCACTGGTGGGGGGTGGTGATGATGTGGGTGGTGGTGCTAGTAGGGGTGGATATGGGGGGGGGGTGGCTGTGCACTTTGCGATGAAGGGCCACTTCAAAGTGTCTATAAGCCGTCAAGTAGGGGATTCAAGTTGCGTGGAGGACCAGGGCATACCGCCTTCCCGGGGCCCCAGCACGCTCCCAGCAGCCACCAGCAGACACCATGTGTAACCACGTGGTATACCTAGCATGGCCTCCTCTCAGTAGTCTGCAAGGTTTCTATTGAAAGAATTAAGAGATCTATTTTGATTTTTCCAAGTACTCGGAATGCGTTAATGACAAATGACAATGAACAGCGTGGTAAAGGTTTTTTTTTTAAATCCTTGCAATGGGACCAATGAAGCAACATAACATGAGAGTCCACATACCAACATTATGGCAGTCCTTGTATAACTGGAGACCTGTACACCAAAGAATTTGGTGTTTTAGGCCGTCTTTGTGCACACAAGGGCGAAACTGGGCCACACAATGTCCCGGGACAATGAAGGGTGAATGGATGAAACATCCCCGGATTGGAACCCAGGACCTATTGATATCCCGTCTAACCCGTTAATCACTACACCATGGAGCCCCCTTCGCTGGTCCAGATCCATATCGGCTGATTATCGACGACCGAGGGGCAGGTCACAGGACTCCGGTACGACATTGTTTGAAGAAGTGCACTTGGCGACCAAGCGTGTGGAGCGGGCGCGTAAGGCCTCCGCATGGCTGCGGACGGGGTCTGCCTGCCCCGCCCGGGGGTGCCGTGCTCGTGCTGCGGGCGGGTTGCACTCCCACTTTGGTCGGTCCATCATACCCCCGCCCCGCAGAGGGTAGGGTGGGGCAGGGGTGGATATGGGGATGGGAGGGCGGGGGCAGGGGGAAACCCTCGGGGGTATGTGGCGCCGATGTGGGCGTGGTCGTCACATCAATTAGCCTCGGTGGTGCGTGGGGTGTGTGGCAGTGGTCCCCCCTTATAGCATCCGTCTACACCCCCGCCCCCCCCCCCCCCCCACACCAACCACACCCCCATGCCACCCCACAAAACACACACACAGTAGCGCCCTTGATAACAGCGCGTGTAGGTCTAGGAACGTGTAGAAGCCATTCTTCCCCTGCCTGCCGTGTCCCCCGCCTCTTTGGGCGATTAACCCCCCGCCAGGGTACGCCACCAGCGTTAAATATGGCGCTGGTGGTCCACGTGCCACCTGTGCAGGGGGTAGAGGACCTGTCCTCCGCCGCACAGGTGGGTACCGTATAGATGGGCTGGGAGGGACAGCTAGGGCCGCCGTACAAATGTACATGATGGCTGAAAGGGAGAGCTAGGGCCGCCATACAGGTGTGTACCGTACACGAGGGCTGGGAGGGACAGATAGGGCCGCCGTACAGGTGTGTACCGTACACGAGGGCTGGGAGGGACAGATAGGGCCGCCGTACAGGTGTGTACCGTACACGAGGGCTGGGAGGGACAGATAGGGCCGCCGTACAGGTGTGTACCGTACACGAGGGCTGGGAGGGACAGCTAAGGCCGCCGTACAGGTGTGTACCGTACACGACGGCTGGCAGGGACAGATAGGGCCGCCGTACAAATGTACATGATGGCTGAGAGGGAGAGCTAGGGCCGCCGTACAGGTGTGTACCGTACACGACGGCTGGGAGGGACAGTTAGGGCCGCCGTACAGGTGTGTACCGTACACGACGGCTGGCAGGGACAGATAGGGCCGCCGTACAGGTGTGTACCGTACACGAGGGCTGGGAGGGACAGATAGGGCCGCCGTACAGGTGTGTACCGTACACGAGGGCTGGGAGGGACAGCTAAGGCCGCCGTACAGGTGTGTACTGTACGGGACGACTGGGATGGACAGCTAGGGCCGCCGTACAGGTGTGTACCGTACAGGACGGCTGGGATGGACAGTTAGGGCCGCCGTACAGGTGTGTACCGTACACGACGGCTGGGAGGGACAGATAGGGCCGCCGTACAGGTGTGTACCGTACACGAGGGCTGGGAGGGACAGATAGGGCCACCGTACAGGTGTGTACCGTACACGACGGCTGGGAGGGACAGATAGGGCCGCCGTACAGGTGTGTACCGTACATGACGACTGGGATGGACAGCTAGGGCCGCCGTACAGGTGTGTACCATACAGGACGGCTGGGATGGACAGTTAGGGCCGCCGTACAGGTGTGTACCGTACAGGACGGCTGGCAGGGACAGATAGGGCCGCCGTACAGGTGTGTACCGTACACGACGGCTGGGAGGGACAGATAGGGCCGCCGTACAGGTGTGTACCGTACACGAGGGCTGGGAGGGACAGATAGGGCCACCGTACAGGTGTGTACCGTACACGACGGCTGGGAGGGACAGATAGGGCCGCCGTACAGGTGTGTACCGTACATGACGACTGGGATGGACAGCTAGGGCCGCCGTACAGGTGTGTACCATACAGGACGGCTGGGATGGACAGTTAGGGCCGCCGTACAGGTGTGTACCGTACAGGACGGCTGGCAGGGACAGATAGGGCCGCCGTACAGGTGTGTACCGTACACGACGGCTGGGAGGGACAGATAGGGCCGCCGTACAGGTGTGTACCGTACATGACGACTGGGATGGACAGCTAGGGCCGCCGTACAGGTGTGTACCATACAGGACGGCTGGGATGGACAGTTAGGGCCGCCGTACAGGTGTGTACCGCACAGGACGGCTGGGATGGACAGTTAGGGCCGCCGTACAGGTGTGTACCGTACAGGACGGCTGGGAGGGACAGTTAGGGCCGCCGTACAGGTGTGTACCGTACAGGACGGCTGGGATGGACAGTTAGGGCCGCCGTACAGGTGTGTACCGCACAGGACGGCTGGGATGGACAGTTAGGGCCGCCGTACAGGTGTGTACCGTACAGGACGGCTGGGAGGGACAGTTAGGGCCGCCGTACAGGTGTGTACCGTACAGGACGGCTGGGATGGACAGTTAGGGCCGCCGTACAGGTGTGTACCGCACAGGACGGCTGGGATGGACAGTTAGGGCCGCCGTACAGGTGTGTACCGCACAGGACGGCTGGGATGGACAGTTAGGGCCGCCGTACAGGTGTGTACCGTACAGGACGGCTGGGAGGGACAGTTAGGGCCGCCGTACAGGCCCCCTCTCCCCCGCCTTTGTGGTACTGGGCGCGCGGCCATTGTCATCACCCGTTCGGTAAGACAAGACCCCGTGATTACCGCGCCGACAGCCTCACGGGCCGCCGATGGGGCTACCGAGGGGGCTACCGGCCGCACCAGACCCCCACCAGACGCCAGTCTTTAACGCCCGACGACACTCCCATGCCATTAACGCCCACCGCCAAGCCTCTGATGTTGAAACTTAACCCCAGCTAATTTTGGGATGAAGACAGCTTTGGACAGACTCGGGAACGAGTCGCGCCACTTCGCTTTACTTACCGGCAAAACGCTTGTCGTCGTAAGCTATACGCGTGTATTACGCCATGACCGACGGGGGTGTGTGTGTGGGGGGAGAGGGAGGGGGGGGGGGGGGCGGCAGGTACAGGCCGCTACTACACTTGAAGCGTCGCCATGATAACAAAGTGTAAACAGAGAGGGCCTAATTTGGTCAGCCATTTGACACGGCAGCTTGTCGGTCGGTTTTTCATTTGACGGACTTTTCTTTTGTTGGCGGCCTAAGCGGCTTGGCGCCTTCGAGAGTGACTATATTAACGTCGTCCTATACCGAGTGTTGTCGTCCTGTCAACTCCCATTGCCTCGCTTCGCCTGTTCATCCTCACCAGCCCCCTACACCCACCCCCACCCCGGTCACCCACCACCCACCGTCTGCCCCCCACCCCCATCTTCCCCACCCTCCTCTAAAACCCACGGTGTCACCCCAAGTGACAATTTACGAAA
This sequence comes from Arenicola marina, assembly GCA_964019135.1. Lineage (NCBI taxonomy): Eukaryota > Metazoa > Annelida > Polychaeta > Arenicolidae > Arenicola > Arenicola marina. The sequence continues at coordinate 33,778,671 of OZ025260.1, read as the reverse complement.
CGGAATAGTAACAAACTACACATTCGGGCATTCAACTCCAGCATGAAATATAAAAGACACGTCACCTAACACATCAAATACACCTATGTAGCTGATAGCAGAGCAACTGTTTAATCTGTAAACTAATTGTCATTAAACACATTCAAGCAATAGCTGCCCCCTCCCCCCACTTATTTGCCCATCTCCCTCACAAAAAGAAGGGAGACAAAATTCAAAAAAGGTAATCGTTTATACACAACTGTATCAATGGAAGTGAAGGAGAGGAGTTGTTTCAGCATCTTGTTTGCTACCACCGAGCATCCGACGGACCAACTCGGGCTCCAGGCCCGGCACCCGAGTCTGACCAGGCTATAATCATTCACCTCAATAACACAGGAAGGTCCTTTCCCCGGTCAGTCAATGCGTGCGCCAATGTGGCCTAAACCACGGCACAGACAACAATAATATGTATGAGCCGCCCAGGGTCAGTGCGCACGGCAGGAATACGACGGAAGTCACTCGTTGAAGAGCTCATCCGGGGACTCACGGACAAAAGCGGCGACCGGCAGAAGCACCCCCCTCCCTTCCTCCCACCTCAAGCGGAAGTGGACCAGTACTTGTCGGGACTTCCGACGACAAGTCGGCGAGGAGGGACCGGGCAGCCAGCGCGGTCTCGCGAACGTCTCGCACGCCGCCAGCCGGGAAGTCCCAATACAAGGAAACAATCTCCCCTCGAGGGGGAGCCACCGTGCGTGCCACGTGGTCGTGAATCAATCGCGCAATAACTGGGGCAACATACCACTAATGCCAGTCGGCAGTCGAGCACAGAGACCTAAACTCCAGCATTCTAGTGGAAACACAGACTCAGCGGGTAGCGGTCATTAATTAGCCGGCGACGGAGGCCGAGGTGGGGGTGGGAGGGTTGGCGATGGGGTGAGGGGGGAGGTACGGGGGGTGGCAAGGGGAGATGGAGAGGGTGAAGGGGGAGGCGGGCGGCCACACGCAAGGGCCCTCCAAAGACCGGACCCCAAGAGGTCGCCCCAAGGAAATGAGGATTTAGCGTGCCGGGGACAACTTAAACTGTCAAACCGTCGCAGACATGCCCATTTTGATCTGCAGCCAGCCAACGACGGGGGCAAGTGAGCAAGAAGATTGACTGGACGAAGAACAAGGCTGGAACAAGACACACCATTCAAGGGGTACACGACGCCGCCTTCCACCACGCAATCGACAGCTGCGGGCGAAATGAAAACCCAAGATTAGTGGACCAAAAAGCGCGGGAAATTAAGGCAGGGGCAGACGACAATTTGAATGCGACAAGAAAGGAGTGGAGAGGCCAATTACTCACGGTACAATGATGAAGTAATTGTCAGAAATAGTTTCCTCTTATCTCATGACAATGTGCGGGGCTAGAACAGTCATGACAGCCCTGAGTGTCATTAAGGTTCATAGGCCAAAACAGGTGCCAAAACCGACCATTATGCACGAGACCAAACCCCCCGTGCTTTTCACGCTGCCTCCATGGTGTGCGGTTTATCGTATTTTCATTATATATACAATAGATAACATATATATGTTTTTCCCCATATGTATGTATTATGCATAGTATATATATATATATACATATAATATAAACACTGTTCCTAAATATACCAATATGGGGAAAAAATTTAATTGCGTGATCTTACAGGCCTCGCATCTGATATTTTAGCCTCATAATGTAGAATAAGCTTGTAGTCCGCTAGTCTATAGCCCTACCCCTTGATGTTGACAAAGTCTTTGTTGTTAATAAAGTCATGTGTGAAACGATGACGACGACCCTGTGGAGTGTGGTGTGGCGGTGGGGAGGGTAGTGAGGGGTTTAGACACCGGGGCCTGGGGGGGGGGGGGGCGAGGGGAGAGAGGGCAAGGATACAGTTGGTGGTGAGGGGGGGGGGGGGGGAGGAGGGTCAGACACCGGGGTGTCGGGTGACTGCGGACAGTTGGCTTTCGCTGGGGGGCATGAGAGAGGCGGCAACCCGAGAACCCTGACGGGGATTACCCCCACACAGGTAGATCCCCCGCTGGGGGTTAGGGAGGGGCAGGGTATCCAAACACGGGGCGGACGGGAGCGAGGCAGGGGGTCGGTGGGGGGCTCCCCAACGGCGTGAGACGGGGTCACTGAGCACGCCGGCTGTAACCACATGGCTCCCGTGTTGGAACGGGCAGTGGGGGGGGGGGGGGGGGCGGGCAGAGAAAGACTGGCAGGGGTGGGGGTAAGCGGGGGCAGTGAGACACCCATTTACACACTGAACCATTCATTGACTGAGGTTTTTGTGGCCAGTTGTACAGAAAACAAGATGGACGACACGTTATGGCACTGATAGCCGGGGAGAGGGTGGGTCCCGCCAGAGGTAGGGGTGACATCTTGGGGAAGGAGGGGACGGAAGAAGGCGGGGAAGAGGGTATAATTGGGTTAGGCAGTACGGGGATGCCAGCACCGTCGCACACCACCACCACCACCCATACCCCTGCTCCCCGCTACGTGCGGCTATCCTTGCAACCCCCCATTTATGGAAATCAATTTAAAAATCATCACGTCACCCCGAGGGTGTGTGAGTGGGCGGGGGGGGGGGGGTACTGGGCGGGGGGTCGGCACAGCGTGCCGTGAACACCCTCCCTCAAACACCTCCATGTCTCGACACATCCCCATTGCAATATGCTTCTATACACCTGCGGCGCCTTGCTGACAATCCACCACCACCCCACATAGACTGGCGTAACTAGGAGGACTCCATTGATGACGAAGAGGCAAACTCTAGATGCAATATTCGTCGCCATCATTATTAGCTCCATCGTTTACCTATCATCCTATAAATATTACATATCGTCATCAGTGACATCGACTCACTCGTCATTCAGCGCCGGCGCCATGGAGACGGGCTGCCATGACAACTGGAACAATAAACTGTCGTCACAATGACTGCTATCAGGTTGCCGGCCCGTATCTAGGGGTGTCACATCACGCCAGCCCTGTTGCGGGTAGCAATTAATGCATAAATCACAAGTAATGCCAAGACACTGTGCTCCATTTGATTTGTCGGCGTACAACATCATTCATGAGGTCGACTACGTTCACTCAAGTTAGACGTACGCACTTCGACCTGGCCCAACGCTACGCTTTCTCACCCAATAGCCGAAAAACAAAAGCCAAAAGGCGGAATAACAAATACATATTTTTTCGGAACACGCCGTAAAATGACTCTTGCGCCCCGCGTAAGAACCAATTAACATAAAATCTGCATTAGTTACTGATACTCAATGTCACGCACATGTCACCTAGCCTCTATTAGTCTACTCGGACGTGAAGCTATACATACCGTAGGGACAGATTCATAATGTATTACATCATATTAGTCCTTTAAAGCCAACACGACATACGTAAAGTGATTAAGTCTATACTATATTTGCTCATAATACTCTATGCCGGTTCTTTACGGGTTGGGAGATATATTACCAGGTAAATATACGCCACAGTAATATTAATTCCCGCACAAACAGCATATTAACATCTATACTAATAAAATGAAGCTGTCTGTCCCACTATGCCGCGGCATGCAAGAGCCCATTGGGACCAGCAGCCGCCTTGAACCTATTAATATCCAACCGCCGCTCTTAGATGTGTCAAAGCTATCGCATGTGTCAACTCAACCGCTGGGTGCTTATCACCTTATCCCGCGCATAATATGGCTTTCGGGTGCGGCGGGCTACCTGGCTTGGTGCCAACAGTAATATTTTTCCCAACGCATTATCGCCTGAACCGTCATCAAAGCAAACAAATCCCGTACTGTCTCGCGCCCACAACTTCCCATCAGTAGCAAGAGAACGAACTCTGCCCGGGGAACTCTGCCGTGGGAACCATGCCTATAACCACTGATAACACGCTGCTCCTAACATCAGTCACAGCAGTATCCAATTTTACAGGATAGTTAAGCGGACTACACGTCAATTCTATAGATCCAACCAGGACGTCAGGCAGATTTTATCCACTAAAGGTAGTAGTACTACGTTAAATGACGAACAACGGACGGGAAACAGCCCCCTTTTTTTACTGAATCAACCCTTTTTTTTTTACTGAATCAATCTATGAGCTTGAGCCTTAGTCTTACTGGACTGATATTCGTTTATTAGCGTGCTTTAGCTGAGTATTCTGTACTGGATGCACAATAATTGCACAGAAAGTGTTTAAATATCTTTAACATTTATGTCACGTTATTCAGTAGCTCCCGGTCTCAATTTATGTCAATATAATTATCTATATTATTTCTGCCCAATGTCTACCTTCTGCCTGCTACTATTTAACGTATAAAACAAAATACTGTCATACTGTTATTTCTTTCGCTTATTACTACAAACGCTAGACCCGCGAGCGGGGCGGCTAGTAACACCATAGTATAGGGACCACACACAGGATGTCACACACCTCGCTCCATATTGGTTGACCGGCAATCTGACAATCTGTGTAGCCTGGGTGGGTGGAGGGTGAGGGGGAGAGGATGGAAGGAGAGAGGACGCGGGGGGGGGGGGGGGGGGGCACGCAGATCAACACACAGCGACATGAGACTGATGACCAATCGGGGAACGCAAATAAACAAACCACGAGCAAGAATCGTTCTTCACCACTAGGCGGGGTCTCGCGCTAGTGCCACCTACACCCCCGCCCCCGCCTCCGCACCCTCCCCCCACTCACCCACCCTGGCAGGGTGGAAAAAACCAAAACAACAACGACCGTTTGACTTGACCGATAACATCTCATGATGTAATGCTCCCCGTCCCCGCTCCTCCTCCCTCAGCCCCCCCCCCCACCCCCTGTGGGAGCACCGTAATGGCCAGTCCCAATATTAAAGCACAACACACATTTCGACAGGGGTTCGCGGTTTTTAATAGCGGATCACAAAGAGATGACTGAGGACCGGAGACAGAGGTCGACTCGAGGGGTGAGGGGGTGGGAGGGTGGGAGGTGACAATGACGTCATTTGTCGTCATCAAGGGCCTAATGACGGCTGTTGCCTTGTGATCAGCTGTCTTCATTAACGGAGAGACGTCTAATCTACAGACACATGATCCGTCAGCCAGGCTCGCAGCCGCCTCTGGTTTAATGCCCTGTCCGCCACCCTTGCCCCCTCAAAACCCTCCTCCACGCCACCCCCGCAGCCCCGCCCCCGATGGCATCTCACTCTCTTTCTCGCGGTGTTTAGCCGCTCCTGTCATTAACAACCGAGTGTTCATTTCCTGGTGACAGCGGTGCTCTGACAATGGCGTGGCGGCCAACACGATGAACGGGATGGCAGTCTCCATAGTTGTTATGTCTCCAGTACACATCAAGTTCGCTTTCGAATAGTTGGATCAAAATACATACCGATGTAAAGAAGAAACAGAAGGATGAAACGGTCCAAAACACGTGGGGTTTGAACCCATAACCGCTCGCTAAATCTCGACCGCTGGCGAACGTGGGGTGCGGGATGAGGGGTAGGATGACCCCCCGCCCCCGCCCAACCTACCCCATGTGGTGAGCGGCAACGGCACCCCATCGCGCATCAACACCTCCACCCCCACGCCATCTACCCTCCCCAAGCTTCTCACTGACCCCCTCCCCCCCTCCCTCTCCGCTTGTTTCACAAGCTCACCCCCCTTCGCCATTTACACCCTCACCCGCCTCTACCCACACAACCACCCATCCACCCACCTACCCTACAGCCAAGAAAAACCCCAGCAGATGGAAAAGGGGTGAAACTGATCACCCGGGTGGTTGGGTGGCCGTGACCGATGTCGTCATATCGTGACCTGTCACCGCCTGCCCCTCTCCTGTCATTACCCCAGCCACCCCTGACCAGTCCCACCGACGGCGGGCGGGGGTGGGGGGGGGGGGGGCTGGGTTATATAGCCCCATCCGTCCGGGCCCGACCAGCGCTGCTGTGACCTTTGACCTCCGCAATAGTTGCGGGTGGTCACGCAATGTCAAGCCGTAATGACGCCGGGCGATAATAGGGGTGGACAGTTGACCTGTATTATGTCTCGATGTTTCGTTTAGCGGAGGGGCCGGCTGGCGTGCTGCCTCCCTGCCGCCAGCAACCGCAGCCAAACCGCAAGTGTCACCCGGTATCGTAGCCCGTATGCTGTCTGCCGGGTGAACGGGGAGCGGTGGTAGCGCCACAACGCCAGGTCTATTATCAAGCAAAGGGAAACGGGGACGTCGGCATATTAAACAGGAACGACGGAGGCTCCGGGGGGAGGGGGAGGGGGAACAGATTGCACGACTTTTACCTTTATAACCTCCTCACCGCGTTCCATACCGCGGCTTTACTAATACCTCTGAGAAAAGTCTTATTTAGTGTAAAGGACGACGCTAAACTATGCATTTCCCACATATATCGATCATGAAAGCAATCATTAGTTGCTCAAGACGAGATCCATGCAAGCAGCTACCACCTTTCCCCCCCGCCCCTGACTCCCCCTCCCACCTTCCTCCCTCCCCCATCCGGACGCAGACACATTCGTCGCGAAACAACACTCAACACATTATCAACACACGCCCTACTTTAACCCCCCTAAAAAATGTCACAGGAATACACAAGCCGTCAACGCGACAAGTGAGCATTACTGGCGATTTCCCCGCTACCACGCACCGCCAGGCATCCCCTCCGCACCCCTCACCCCTTCCCTGGGCGCCAGCACGGGTGCAGAGAGTGTGGAGAGACAATCAGCTGTCCACGCTTTTCTCAAAAATTAAATTTACAAAAGCTTGGCTGGCGGGTTAGGTTGGGTTGAGGATGGGAGGGGGCGGCGGTACGGTGTTGGAAGGCGGGTCGGGGGTTCAAGTGCCCTGTGGGGTGATATTGTTACCCAGGAGCGGGAGGTCAAGTGTCCCATGGACGAGAAAACAATACGCGCCTCGCCTACTTCCTCCCCATCCGTCGGCATCTTCATCAGACTTCACCCCCACCCCCCTATCCGCCACCCCGACCCACCCTCCCCGGCATCAACAACACAGTAGGCAGTAGCACTCTCTAGCGACAAAACTACAACAGCTAAGGACGTCGAGGAATGTAATGACCCCCGCCTTACCTCACCCCCACCCCAGCCTCGCGCCGCCGGAACCCTCATCGCCTCCCCAACTAATGACGCTGACAGACGTAAGTCGAGACCTTATCACAGAGACACGAGAGGAACTGAACATTTGTAACATTGGGATCCCGATAACGCCTGCACCGGGAATACGTGATGGATCAGTCTGAAACAGTCTGGCACAAATGGGATCAGTCAGGTTCAGTATTATAACTAGAGATCAGTCTGAAACAGTCGGACACAGGCGGGATCAGTCAGGTTCAGTATAACTAGGGATCAGTCTGGTTCAGTATTATAACTAGGGATCAGTCTGGAGCAGTCTGGCACAGGCGGGATCAATCAGGTTCAGCATAATTAGGGATCAGTCTGGACCAGTCTCGAGTTGTCCGGACGAGTCTGGAGCAGTCCGAACCAAACTGGATCAGTCTGGATCAATACAGATTATTATAGCTTCGTCTGTCCTGAGAGTGACTGTCACTTTATGATTCAAATGACCAGCAACTGCCGCAGTCACTGCTCAGTTTGGTGCGACTATAATCCGTATGCAACGTTTTGGATTGCCAACAATGATTTGATTATAGACACAACAGGATATGAAAGTACGACTAAACACAGTCAAGTTATCCGCAACCACCCATTTAAGTAGCCAAGAGTGAGAAGAAGCGGGAAGAAGAAAAGGTCGGGAGACCCAATGTCCTCGCGATACAGTTGTTCACTTTATCAGAGAAAGATCAGAGGATTACAAAACTAACGAGGACGACACGTTACATTAGTGAGTGAGTTAGTTGCCTTTTGGTCTCGTTAACTGGCCACTTCCGGTGCCCCCACCTCCGCCATTTTGTTTCCCACCCGGATATATCAAGCGCCGCGCGCTCTCTGGCTCAATGGACTGCCATTCACAACGTCACGAACGCCAAGGGGGCTGATTAATCACCAAGGTAACGGCGGCACGTTCCCCGAGAGAGCCATTATGGGTAAAAAGTTAACAAAGTGTCCCGGCCAATCACTATGCCGTGTTAATCGCCGCAATGCTGTAGACGGGTAGATGTGGGGCAATTGTAAACGGTTTCCCGTCATACACAGATAATGCTGAGGAGCTACTCAAACATGTTTACCGGGATGAATATATTAAGTGATAAGATAATATAAATCCAAACAAATCAAATGCCAACAAACATGGCTGAGTCGGATGGAAAGTGGTATCCAATGGGAATGGGGCCTACTACTTCAGCAATTACAGCAAAAACATAGCATATAACATGGTATATAACATGGTATATAACATGGCATATAACATGGCATATAACATGGCATATAACATGGTATATAACATGGTATATAACATGGCATATAACATGGCATATAACATGGTATATAACATGGCATATAACATGGCATATAACATGGTATATAACATGGCATATAACATGGTATATAGCATGGCATATAACATGGCATATAACATGGTATATAACAGTCATGTTATCACACCACACTACAAGGCGTAAAGAGACCCAAGGTATTGGGTTAAGATGCCATCTTTTTTTAGCATGTAAAAAACTACTCCAAAAGTAGTGAATTATCAATGGGATATATAGCGGGAGGGAAGGGGGGCAATGTATAGTCGGGGAGGAGGGGGGGGGCGATGGGTGTTCCAGGGAAAGTACTAGATGAGGGGGTGGGGGCACTGCGTGGGCATTGGGTGGCCCAGGCCTGTGCAATATCCCAGTCTGCAGTTGTCTGTTGGTCTCTTGACCAGGCAGCAGGAAGCACTTGCCATACCTCCCCCGAGTGGTATCTAGTGGTTGATCCAACACAGGATACACTCAGCGTGCTCAGCTGGACGGGTGATCCAGACCGTGGAGCGATGGCGTCCCACCAGAGGGCAGCACTGCGCCGCTACTGTTGGAGAGAGGAAGCAGGGGGCGGGACGGGGTGGCGTGGGACGGGGCGGGTCGGGGCGGTGATATTGCATTTATTACGACCAAGTTGTACACCACCCAAGTTCTTTCCATTTCCATGTATTTTGCGCAGTTTTGGCTGTGTAATAACTTTCTAATTAGATCTCCTTAGTTTATTATTACTTTCACCAGCATTATTAATCATGGATAGTTCTTATATTCTTATGTTATGACAATACAAGTAATTCCTTTGATTTGATATGTAGGTATACTTATGTATATCAATACATATATGACGGTCATAGTTTTAGCGAAAACACTCTTCCTGCTTTCCAATGATATTTCCCCCCCCCCCCTCTCTTCACACCCACACCCTCTCTCTGGCCGCCGCAGTAAGTATCACCAGTGCCGCAAGCCTAATGTTATCACCGGCATTTCAAGAAAAAGTACCGACAAGGCAAATAAACAAAGCCACGTGTGTTTGCCCGCCATTGTTTATCCGGGTCCTTGACGAGCCGTGACGCGTCAAACGACGTGACAAACGACCTCCCTCCGCGGCAGCGTTTTGCCGCAGTCACCGGCGGCAGTTTGTCAGTCGGAAGAGAACCCAGCGCCTAAATATTTGGCCAACACCATTTGTCGATGAGTGTCTTCCGCTGAGAAAGAAGAGGCCAGCGACGGAAGCCAAACAGAAGGGAACTCGTTACATGTCTGGCCGGTAGCTATGGGCCATGTGGAGGCAGTTACCTTGGCTATAGGCGGCCGACACTGGCAAATTACTCAACACTTGGGTTCCCATAATCTCAGAACTCTCAGCCGGGTCGCCAGAGTTGCTTGTACATGTACTTCGACAGGACCGGTGATAAATAATAGCATTAATAGATCACAGTGCGCGAAACAATAAAAGCTTGAAAGCCAAGAGAGATACATACACTCAATCCAAACTGCAGCCATTATAAACGATTAAACCGAATAACTAAATTCACATAATAAAAATGTTTTGGTTGACGGAGAGTGATGTTTAACACCTCATCCTCAAGCGCCGTATGTTGTACCAGGTGTGCAACCCTTTCAATAAGTTATACATGTACATTATCTTTATTATCCTCGTCTAGATCATGACGTCAAGAGGTGATTTGTCACAATTTTTATGTCCTTTCTCATCAGAAATGAAATGAAATGTTGGTGTTTTAGGCCTCTTTTGTGCACATAAGGACTAAACCGGGCCACCTTGCTCCCCAGAGACGGTGTATATACCACCATATTGGACCAGATGATTGCTACGGATGACAGGCATAGCAAACGGCACATGATAAGTGGTCGCACTGATTACAATGGCCACTGAGCCACAAGCCAGGTAAAAGGCACAAGATAGTTGGTCGCACTGATTACAATGGCCACTGAGCCACAAGCCAGGTAAAAGGCACATGATAAGTGGTCGCAGTGATTACAATGGCCACTGAGCCACAAGCCAGGTAAAAGGCACATGATAAGTGGTCGCAGTGATTACAATGGCCACTGAGCCACAAACCAAGTTCTTTGTCTAAGTGCGTACATCATCACACACAGGGTTCGGGAAAGAGTCACTCTGATTGAAGCCACATTCGATTCGACTCAGCAAGAGGGGGTGGGGTGGGGGGCAGGGAGGGACGCTCACGGGGTGGGTTAATACAGCACTTCCGTCGCCATACCGCCGCAAGGCATCACGGGAAGCCAACCTCAACCGCCATTTGTCACGAGAGACCTTCCCACGTCCTGTCAACGGCGCATGCGCATTAACCGGGGATAACGCCCCCCAGAGCGCGGTGAAGTCATGGCGGACGACGGCCGCTGCACGGATGACTTGGACCATAGAAGGAAAAACAATTATTGTCCGAAAAAGATCATTTTGAAGATATATAATGAGGGTGAAAACAAAAGGCATCTTGCGCGACCTGCTCAAATGGAACCAAAGGCAGGTGGACAGCGGCACCGGATGTGACCTTCAAGCGACCTACCCGCCTGCCCCATTGAAGCCCCAGTGAAGGCCCCATAACGGCGAGGGACACTGTCAGTCCACTGTGCCTGTTCCCCTGGTAGACAACACCCCGTCCCTCTGCTACCCACCCGTCTCCCCCACTGGACCTCCTCCCCCCTCCCCACCGGGCAATAACTCGTCCACGCCTGGCTTCCCTCGAGTGGATCACGTGCCGCCATGGCCCCGACCGTCTCGACCACGTGCTCCACAGGAGCCAGGGAACCAGCTCACACGGTCAGCTGGCTCCCTGCCTCGTGTCTGTCTGACGCCGGACCCAACCAGCCGGACGCGTGTGTCGCCCTGACCCCCACCCCCCCCCACTCCCCGCCTCTCCACCCCTTCCATAGAGGGTTCAGTCTTCATGCGTCGCCCTGCCCTTCCCCCACCCACCGTCTCCACCTCACCCCTTCCATAGAGGGTTCAGTCTTCATGCGTCGCCCTGCCCTTCCCCCACCCACCGTCTCCACCTCACCCCTTCCACAGAGGGCTCAGTCTTCATGCGTCGCCCTGCCCTTCCCCCACCCACCGTCTCCACCTCACCCCTTCCATAGAGGGTTCAGTCTTCATGCGTCGCCCTGCCCTTCCCCCACCCACCGTCTCCACCTCACCCCTTCCACAGAGGGTTCAGTCTTCATGCGTCGCCCTGCCCTTCCCCCACCCACCGTCTCCACCTCACCCCTTCCACAGAGGGTTCAGTCTTCATGCGTCGCCCTGCCCTTCCCCCACCCACCGTCTCCACCTCACCCCTTCCACAGAGGGTTCAGTCTTCATGCGTCGCCCTGCCCTTCCCCCACCCACCGTCTCCACCTCACCCCTTCCACAGAGGGTTCAGTCTTCATGCGTCGCCCTGCCCTTCCCCCACCCACCGTCTCCACCTCACCCCTTCCACAGAGGGTTCAGTCTTCATGCGTCGCCCTGCCCTTCCCCCACCCACCGTCTCCACCTCACCCCTTCCACAGAGGGCTCAGTCTTCATGCGTCGCCCTGCCCTTCCCCCACCCACCGTCTCCACCTCACCCCTTCCACAGAGGGTTCAGTCTTCATGCGTCGCCCTGCCCTTCCCCCACCCACCGTCTCCACCTCACCCCTTCCACAGAGGGTTCAGTCTTCATGCGTCGCCCTGCCCTTCCCCCACCCACCGTCTCCACCTCACCCCTTCCACAGAGGGCTCAGTCTTCATCTCGAGTCTTTTCACCAATTAGCGCGATACCAATCTCAGAAGGACGTCCCGCTGACCAACTTAGGCCATTACTCATTGGTCATTGAGAATGGATGCCCGGAAGTGACGTCACGACGCGCGACATTGACGTCCAGGTAATGCGCGGGCCCTGTTTGCAAACTACGTCCAATAATGATCGGTGCCGCGTACTCCACACGAGAAAACTTTACAGGATAACAATATCAACCATGTGATAATAAATATGACATAAAAATAACGAGGTGAATCAAATCTTCACGCTTTTAAAATTACTGAATTTTTCATGTTTCAGATGTCCGAGTATAATCGGTGCCGCGTTGAAACAAGATAGTCAACATTGCATAGGATTACAATATAAACCATGTAATAATAACTATAGATAACAATGTGAATATAATATTCACATTTTAAAATGAATTAATTGTTCACGTTTCTGAAGTCCTTTGGCAGTTTTTTTGGTTCTCCACTGCTGATTAGTAACTCATCCACTGCCCCCTTCCCCTCCTTCGCCCACCCCTCGACCCTCCATTCCCATAACAACCCCCGTCACAATCCGCCCCGACAGGTCCCATACATTACGTTGTCAGACCAGGGGGGTCAGGGGGCAACCCTCGTGTCGCCATCACCCTAATTGGTAAACAAGAGACCCCTCCCGAGAGCTGTTCCGGGGGGTGGATAGGGGGCGGTGAGGGTAGCGAGCCGATACCCCGCTGACTGACTCACCACCCTCGAGACCCCCCCCCCCCGCGCACCCCAGCCTATCCACCCTGTCCCAACAATATCGCCGGCAGAAGACTTCCTTCCGGTCGATGCTAGGGCCGCCTAGCGAATGGAGGGAGATCCTACCCCGGTGTCATTTCCTTGTTTGGAAATTGAAACGAGCGACGAATAAGTGGCGGGATGAAACGAGAGCCAAAACAGGTTTTGTTACAAGGATTAATATGCCGAGAGAGTTGTTCGTGCAGGGCCCGCCCCGTCACCCCGACCGACCCACCCATCACCCTAACCCCCCAGGGTCAGGCAGACTTTGATGGAATATTAATACCTACCACGGGCAAGGAACCATTATTAATAGAGTTCTCAGCTGCTTGTTACACGCAGCAGGACCCTGAAAAAAACGCAATTTATAAATTTATGAAATAAATTTGCATACATACAGCATACAGGTAAGATGGTTGGTTGTATATTCAGGACGCTTTAACCCAATTTGTTCATATTCGAGTCAATGGAAAAATGACGGGAAGAGCGGAGCCATGTCCCCGAGGTACAGGTAAGAAGGTGAGATGTTATAATTATACGTACATCACACCATTTGGCAGTTTCAACCAAACAGTTTCCACAATCTAAGATGGCGTTCGCTGGTCACCTTATTCGCATAATTATACAGACACATCTCTATGTCCGCATGCGCAGACCGGTAAGACGTTGCCAAAGCCTTGTCTGGGAGTCGATGTGGGAGGGCCCAGTCTTACGCCAGTCACAGGCCCGGGACTGAAGCCCAAGGCACACAACGTGACACGAAACCCAAGTATGGAGACAAGGCATCGTGGGTGGGGCAGTCCCTGACGCCCAGAGGAGTGGGGCTGAAGGGGTTGATGGTGAGGGTGGTAATAGTGAGGGAGGCAAGGGAGGTGAGGGGTGGGGGTAAGAAGGAAAGGGTCCGAGAGACCTCAAACCCACAGCCTTTAGCAGCCGAATCCTCACTCACACCCCTCCCGTCCCCCACCCCAACTCTTCCTTCCCTTCCTTCACCCCAGGGAGCGGCCCGGGGGGTCATGGAATGAATGGGGGTGTCAGGAGGGGTGGACACCCGCTCCATCACCAAGCAACGTCCTGGCGATTCCGCAGCGGCCGGGGGGGGGGGAGTAGGGGTGGGGGGGGGGACCCAGTAGCTTTACGGCCCAGTCTGGACAGTAGATCCGTTGCGATCCTTCAGAGACCACCCTAGCTCTGACGCCCCCCACTTCCCTTATATATTATTAACAGCGCCATTATGCACTCACAGCATACTATAAGCCAACTAGTCCCCAACTTCCTACCGAAGGATTTTAACATGAACTGGCGCAGAAAGGAAATTATCGATTCAGGGTCCGAAACTACTCGCAAAAACGACAATTAGCTCCTTGATATATGATATATAATACCAACTCGTGAACAGGCGACGAAATGTAGAAATATTTTGTAAGATATAGAATATTCCAGTTATAATTTGTATGATTAAATGCAATCATGCAGACGATCATGGAGCGCCATTAAACTCTACTTTGACAGGCATTCCCCGAGCCGTGCGACATAAACCTCAACGCCCCGTTAACCTAGACACCCCCCTCCCCCGCACTCCAGCTCATCACCCCCCCCCTGTCCTCCGTCCCCTCCCCACAGCCCCACGGGGCACCCAGATGGCTCCGTCATGGCAGCCACGCACGGCCGCCATTTTGAGACGCTGGCCGCCGCCAGTCACGTGACGCACACGTGACGCACACGTGACGCGGCGCGCTCTCGTCAAACACCTCATAGAGGACGACCAGTGACGCACGTGGCGAAATGTGATTGATTGGAAGAGCGTGCCGCCCCGTGAAGGATCCAGCAGAAGTATATTCAGTGTCAAAGTAAACAGAAAACATTGCGTTTTTAATAAAAGGGTAAGTTTAATAAATGTAACATTTTGTGAGACTTTCCGAAGTCAGGGCAGAATGTTCCGGACATTATAGTTTCTGGTATCGATATGTTGTAGTGCACTTTCTCCCGTGTTGGCGCCAGCTCTATGGACAATGTGTATGGGTCGGGTTACATGCCCGTATGAGTAGTTCCATGGGATGCCGGTAGAGGGGCTGACCAGGAAGACAGATCGATATTCGTGTTTTTGGTGAGTGTGATGGCGAGTGTGCGAGGGGGTACGGCTCGCGGAGTGGATGAGTGGCACATCTGGGCGGGAGGGAGGCAGGGGTAGGGGAGGTGAGGGTGTGGGGGGTAGTACGGTAGCAGGGGGGACTCAGGGGACCCCGGGTCCATTACTGCACCTACACCGGGGACTGCCGCCCTCCCCATACCTCACCCTCACAGCCCCCCCCCCATCCCCCACCACGCCTCACCCTTACAGGTCAGTCCCCGGCTGACTCCGGCTCAACTCCCCCCACCCGCCACACCTAACCCTCACAACCCCCACCTCCCAACAACACTCCACCATCACATATTCCATCGACGACGTTCCGTGCCCGGCCACCATTACATGTCTCACAACCCCAGCCCGGGGAAATGAGGGGGTGGGGAGATGACGGGCGCGGGGGGGGGGGGGTGACACGGGAATGCCAGGAACACCGACCCCATCAGAGCGGCCGTTACATCGGGCAGTGTCCTTAAAAATATCCTTCAACCCCTCACTCAGCACGAGACAGCCCCCACCCCTACCCAACTCCCAAGTTACCCCGAGAAAGACCGAATCAAACCCAATCAAACATCCCGGGCCCCCTCTCCCTCCACCCACTGCAATATATCTCCCTTCAGTGAGTTTAAAACAGGACAGCCGGGAGCAGTACAACCCCTCCCCACCCTCCCCCCAGTGACTCCCATCCCCAGTATCAATGTCTCGATGAGGGTAACACAAGCCCCCCTCCACCCCACAGACCCCCGCTATCACCATGCATGTGCATGAGTTACAGCCCCGAGTCATGCAAGCTCTTCAAACACCAAACAAAAGAATATTTATCAACGCATGAGTAAAAAATACACCAATATTGCAACACAAACCACAGAAATTAAACATTCAAATTTTTCCCGTGTTTGTTTTACTCGGTGTTTCCCTCCCGCCGGTAGGTGACGCCAGGCGAAACCCCGGCGCAGGCCACACCGTCTGCTGTTTTGTTCTTTACTTCCTGACTGCGCGGGCCTTTTTTTAACCATCAAATTACAGGTTATGACGTAACGCGATACGGGCCCCGTATTCAGTGACGGCGCTGGTTTGGCTATTGACACCTGGGCCGACAAAGTGGCGCCATTGTCTGTGAACGGCGCCCCGTCACCACATACCCTCCCCCCCCCACCACCAACCTCCACCCCCTCCCTTTGGCTCAACAAACAGGCCGCCATTTATCACGTGACATGACAGAGACATTAGTCTATGTCATGACCATATACCACATATATATTATATATATAGGCAAAGAGACAAAAGATTGAAAAGACATTGGCTATGAGCTTATTAACAACAGGTCCTGGTTGATTCTTCCGCAAACTTAAAAATATGAGCTGATTACGAGTAAAAACTGACAAGCATACATTTGTCTCACTAGAAACGTTTTAGAAGGGGAGGGAGGTTGATAAAGCAGACGACACGTTCATATAACATAAGGCCCAGGCGTCAGTACGATCGACATACCAAAGTGAACGTTATCCCCGCTGTAATGATAAGGTTGCCGAGGAAGGAGGGGGGGGGGGGGTACAGTTATTCCACCGTGGTATCCAGAACACATCACAAAACAAAAATTGTGACTATAGCAAAAATAAATTGCACTATTAAAATAAAGAAAATGACAAGGTGTTCTCAAGTAAGTTTTACACGCTAGCACAAAAATATAAAGAAATTATATACAATCATTTATCCTAGAGTATAAATATTTGGGATGTGAGTGGAAGGTAATATTAGTTCGATGAGTAGGCTGCAGATTGATTGGATACCATGGTAACAGTTAGATGAGTTGAACAGAGCAGACTAATCTCTTCACAACACACTCGATATATTTAGTAAATCTGTAAAAATAACGAACAAACAAAAGGTAAAAAGACGTCAGTCCAGTAAAATACATGACCTGATGACCTCTAAACAGGAGTCAATCGTTGCGAGATCACAATTTGGTAACTACGAATATATGACAAACACACGGCAACGAAATGTATTTGTCAGAGACGGTGATTCCTACTACTGTCTGGTGTGGCGTGATCACCTGATCCATTCCTTGATCATTCGGCCAAACCTTTTACGTCTTTTATAGGCGTGTTGAGAAATTCTAAATGCAAACAATTCTATATTTGTTTTTACTGGCACACCCAGTGCTGCAGCCCGGGACAGGGACAGTGTTATGCAGTGTTATTACGTGGTTATAGCACTGTCAGTAGATTAGTTACTATCTTATTATAACACAAACCGGCCATCGTATTTAGATCAATATTAAAACTGTTTTCGTTGTACGCTCAATAAATATATGTTCCAAATTTAGACATAAAAAGATATTTCCTCATTAGAAATTTTATTTCACTTCACATGCTTGGTTGACATCCGTCCGTCTGCGAAAGACTTTTGGTTTAAGTAATAATATTTGCTTCGCGGTATTTGCGTTTATGAGCAGAGGAAATAAGCTGTGACCGACAGAGCTTACCGCAGTCGTCGGGTCAATGACCTGTCGTTAGGTCTTGGTTACTACTCACTGTTAAAATGCATAATGCATTGGATAATTAAATGGAGCAAATAAAATTTGGATTTTGTGGCGAGTATTATAACTTATTTCTAAAACGTTCGAGCTTATAGGATTAACATATCATAACTATAGGAATTATTGGAAGTACAAAACAACACACCTTTTCCTTTCCCCAAACATTCTTCACTCGATACCCCCCACCCCCCCCCCCCCCGTGCCACCCTCTGGCCTGGGATAACCAACGTCATATTGTTATCGACCTCGGCGGACTTAGGGTGGGTTGATGTGAATGGTGGGGGGGATGACGGGGGCAGCGGTCAAAATGTGGACGGGTAATTCTGGTTGGCAGAGATAGAGAGGGGGCGGGGGAGAGTGAGGGAGAGTTGAGGGAGGTTGGCGAGTGGTGTGGCGGTGGCGGAAAGGGTGGGGCATGGTGAGGTTATCGGAGAGTGGGGGTCACTAGTTGGATTAGGGTGAGGGGCATTACGGTCGATGCGAGTCGACAAGGGATAGACGATCTGCCTATTAGCCGCCGGCGGGATGGGGGCGGGGGAGGCGCGTGGGGAGGGGGAAGGGGGAGGGGGTCATACTGCCTGGACCAGGAAGGAGGATGGCATGTAATCAAAGCTAGGGTGGAGGAAAGGGGCTATGGTAGGGGCTTGGTCTGAGGGACAAGAGGGCATGGTAGGGGCTTGGTCTGAGGGACAAGAGGAAGGAGGATGGCATGTAATCAAAGCTAGGGTGGAGGAAAGGGGCTATGGTAGGGGCTTGGTCTGAGGGACAAGAGGGCATGGTAGGGGCTTGGTCTGAGGGACAAGAGGGCATGGTAGGGGCTTGGTCTGAGGGACAAGAGGGCATGGTAGGGGCTTGGTCTGAGGGACAAGAGGGCAGCTGGATTTTACGGGGTGCATTTTGTAATTCATTGGCGTCGGGTACAGAAGTCTGCTGACCGTTGGTTTGCCAGGAGGGGGGGGGGGGGGTAATAGCGACCACATGGGGACCTGAGAATATATAACATATAGTATACAAAAGCAGTACCGCGTTACCACAGGCTTACTCTTCTCCAGCGATAACAACTGCAAATGGCAAACATATCAGTAAGATTAATCAGAATGGGGAGATTGGGAATTGGAACAAGTCTTGTCCACCGTAATGAGCAACGGAAAATTGGGAATTGGAATAAGTCTCAGTAATGATAATGAGAAACAGGAAACTGGGAATTGGAAAATATCCGTGGAAAATTTAGAAATGTCAACGGCCTAGACAAGTGTTGTTCGAGGAGAAACGGGGAAGATGGAAGATGGAAGAGCTCGGGAAAAGGCAAATTGATTATTGGGAATGACGGCACCTTGATAAAAAACTAAGCACCCACGGGCACAAGATATGCGCGATCCAATTTACAGAGAGACAAAACTGGGGCATGAGCAGAGGAAGCGCGGCGACTTATTGTGACGGGCGGGTGGCGTTACCAAGGTGGCGTTACCCGGGGTGGCGCCAGCCGGACGCCTGACCCGCCGCCCGGGGTAACGCTACCCAGGCCTGCCGGTGTGCGGTGACCGGGCCCCCCAGACCCAGGGCGGCGGGGGCGGGGCGCAGGCCCGGGTGCCTCCTCCCCAGAGCCGGCACCCAGGCGGGATCCAGCGCCCACGGGATCAGACCCACAGGGTCTCCCCACCATCGGGGATAGGTTCGTGCGGGGTGCGACCTGTATCTGCCCCCCTCAGACCCCGTGGCTCTGCCCCCAACCCCGCCCGCCCGGTGTCCCACCCAGAGGAATGTTTCCAGGCCGAGGCGGGGTGAGTACCGCCCCACGTCGCAGAGGTCTGGCTTATTGCAGGGTAGCTATACATCATACAGTCCTCCCACAGTGTACATTTACACCTACTTCCATTAACTTATCTCCAATAACTGAAAAAGAAGGATTTCCTCGGGCTATAAATTAGAGCATAGTTTAGAGCAGGGGCCACAGCACGTCACGCCGCTAGACATCCTGGAGACTCCGCGGGGGGGGGGGGGAGCGGGGCGGAGGGGGGCGGAGGGGGGCAGGGGGAGGGAGGGGGCAAACGATGGGGTAAAGGGGTAAAGGAGGGTGTTCTAAGTGGCGAAGGGGCAGGGGGGGGGGGGGGGCTGAGGCCCCAGGATCCAGAAGGCCGATCCAGACGCCATGGAGTCCGGCGCCACACGCATTACAACCACACCGGACTAATCAGGATCCGGTGCACGCCACGGTCGGTACCCCCCCCACCGGAAAAAAAACCACGGTCCTCCACCGCCCACCCCTCCTCTTCTTCGCCCGCCTCCACCCCCCCACCCCACCCAACCGAACCTTTTACTCCTATTCCGCCGTAACTTAGCTCATTGCCCCAGAGACTCCTGTTTGTCTTCGCTCATCAGCGCACCTACATTTTATAATCATGCACACCGCGAACAAATTATTCTCCGGAAATATCATATCTTAATTTAGGCGAAAGTTTTCGAAGGACAGCGGTTTGCACTTTAGATCCATAACCCGCACGGACCTGGCTGGTCGCCAACACCAATAATTTCACATGACATAAAAAGTCAATAAACAACTTAGATTCCGGAAATCAAATTGTACCCGTATATTCATATAAATATTTCGGCATATACTCATTTACGGACTGTCGAATGAAAAAATATTGACATATTAAATGACATGTACAATTAACATTGTTAATATATTTGATATAGTGGGTAATTTAAAAAGCTTCAATGCCAGCAGTGCCCGAGCCGCATTCATAATCCCCGTTGGTAGGTTCAACACAAAGCTGCCGATTTTTGCAACTATTTTATCTGCTGCATACATGGCTAAGATTGCCATATCTAGGTGTTAGAACACTTACATCGCAACAGTGCGAGCATCAGTATCAAGCTACGACGTGACTCGGCCAAACCCTTAAGTCAGCTACCAGTGTGTTATGAATACGGCACCAGGAACAGTTTCTTACGTGAATAAACCAGGTGTTATATTTAATGTGACTGCATAATTCATAAATGCTGAACTGAATGAAATCTTTTCCTCTCACCCTCGGTCTGTTCGCCGGGTATATATAGCCAGAGTACTCCCAGAAGTGGCATAATTTGCGATAACGCCTTACCATCAATTGGTGGCAAGCCAGGCATACAGGCAAACATTTAAATCAACCGCGGCGAGAGAAAAATGTAAACAACAATAAATTATGGCGACTGAAGCAGTTACAACGGGTTTGAGAGTATTATCTGTAGGTGTTACCCGCGCCATGACAGTGATGCATATAACTTAGACAAGTCGGAGATAACGAGAGTATATATATCTATGATCTGTGGTCCAGACCGCTTCGATATCACGGTATGGGACGGCATTAAACCGTAATCGACAGCCCAGCTATCATTATAACTGTATTTAACTGTCACTTTGGCTGCCCGTAAGACGTTCGTCATATTGTTGGACTGTGCTCCCCGCTGACCCAATGCCTTATTGCTGTATGGGGTTTATATATGAAGACTGTGCTTGTATATCAGAAGCATGGGAGGAGGAGATGGCGGGGGGGGGGGGGGCGGTGGAGGTGGGGGAGGGGGAACTGATGGATGATGGAAGAGCCTGTTGCAGTCATTACCTGCCTCGATGGAGGGGGGATTTTTTCACAAAGGACTGGAGCCGTGGGTGGGTGGGTGGGTGTTCCCCCTTCCTTCTGGCTCGGCCTGGGGTTCCTCCCCTGTGTGGCTCCAGGAGACCGCTCACAGTCTCTCATAACATGTCATATATAACCCCGCTCTGATTGATAGCCCGAGGCCTGTCCCGGCCTTAGATCAACTTGTCGGCGGAGGGGGGGGGGGGGGGGCAGGGCCGCAATACAGTAACACCCCAGAAAGGGAGGCAGAGAGGAAAGGGGATGTCAATGGGGAGAGGAGTGACGGGTAGGAGGGACACACACTACACTGGGGAGAGGAGTGACGGGTAGGAGGTACACACACTACACTGGGGAGAGGAGTGACGGGTAGGAGGTACACACACTACACTGGGGAGAGGAGTGACGGGTAGGAGGTACACACACTACACTGGGGAGAGGAGTGACGGGTAGGAGGTACACACACTACACTGGGGAGAGGAGTGACGGGTAGGAGGTACACACACTACACTGGGGAGAGGAGTGACGGGTAGGAAGTACACACACTACACTGGGGAGAGGAGTGACGGGTAGGAGGTACACACACTACACTGGGGAGAGGAGTGACGGGTAGGAGGTACACACACTACACTGGGGAGAGGAGTGACGGGTAGGAGGTACACACACTACACTGGGGAGAGGAGTGACGGGTAGGAGGTACACACACTACACTGGGGAGAGCATCTGGCGCACCATAGAGTGATGAAATCAGAACACGAGCTATCGAAGTGAATGACGTAATTAATATGAAATGTACAGGGATCGGGTTAATGAATGGCATGACAAGGAGCCTTGATATCAGCATTGGAGGGGGTCCATATTATATAGCAACACAGCGGAGTGAAGTCGGGAAACAACACACAACAGGGAACAAGAAACGGGAGACACGGGGAAGGGAGGTGGAATGGCGGGAAGAAGCAGCGACAGAGTCGGCAAAGAAGACGTGAGTCTGACTGTCGGGTTGCGCGAGGAGCGGAGGGGGATGGGGGCGGGGATACCAGAACGGGCAGAGGCGGCGGAGTGCCCCCACCCCCCCATACTGTTCGACACCCTCCCCCCACCCTCCGGCGCCACTGTAGCTGTCCATCACCGCCCACATTCCTCTCCCCTCGCACCCATTACCGCGGCCTAATCATAAAGAGAAACATTTTCTTTCCAGCAGACATCTCGGGAGACGATACCCATAGATAGCCAGTCAGTCGGCGGTCCAGGATCCCCCCTCCCGTCCCCCGCGGCCACCCACACACACCCCAGGCAGGCCAGGACCCCTGTCACCCTTCCACCCGTCACCACAGTGCCCCAGGGACAGCCATTGTACGGACAGTCACATTCGCCTCGTCAGCTACTGACTCGACTACTGTTGGTTGGTCACCGCCAATCCTTCCCATCGGAGCTCCAGTGAGTTTTATTACGTGCCAACGGAGCGAAAGACTTCGTCTGGACACCGTGAGCGTATAATGCGGTCTGGCAACATCTCTGAAGATGCGGGAGTGCGCCAGGGGGCCTTCTGACATCCTGAGTCACCTCGCCCGGACCTCGTATACACAATGGTATGAAAACCCAGCACCAACGGCTCTACAGGATGCGCCTTCTAGCCCGCCATCAGAACATATGAGATCCAGATGCAAAGCTCCAGCTGCAAAGATCCAAATGCAAAGATCCAATTCCAAAGATCCAGATGCAAAGATCCAGATGCAAAGATCCAGATCCAAGAATAAAACCGTGTTTCTTAGCGTTAAGATGTTCCATTGACATCATCATCTATCTGAGCTGCCAGTGTTGGGCTACTACTATAATACGGAAGCTGCGAGTGCCACGGGGTTCCGCTGGAGCTCCCCTCCCACGTGGCAGTGTAACTGATGGGTGTGGACACAACCACCAGGCAGGTTTTGACACTCTCCGCACAGAGGGCGCCCCTTGCCCCTGTGCACGCCACTCTTGGCCCATCTCTGCCAGGGTAAACAACCCGTACATCGCTCTACAACCAGAGACCACGTGGAGAGGGGGGGTGGGGGCAAGGGGAGGGGGGCAAGGGGTGGGAGGCAATAGGGCGGGGGGCAAGAGGAGGGAGCGGGGGAGGGTAACGAGAGGGGGCGCCAGAAATGGCTGGGGCGGTTCAAAGATGAGGGACTCACAGGGTGCAGCCACAAAATAAGAAAGATTGACACCGGATCGAGAGTTGAAAACACAGACAACAGTAGAAACACGGCCCTGTCATTAGCGACACATTAAGGCCCGAATAAACATTTGTCCACTGGGGAATAGTGACCCTCTGGGTACAGGTATACCGCGGGTCCGCGGGTCCCCGGGGGAAGGGTGGATATCACACACCGGGGCGGGGTGGGGACTCTCCCAGGTCTCGGCGGTCCGGCAATACGGGGTCCATGCCCCACCCCCTCCGTCCGAGCCGGACAGCGATCGCGCACCCCCACCCCCCCTCCCTCCCTGATCCGTTCTTTCATTGCTGTCCACCCACCCAATCCTCCACGGTCTGACGACACAACCCCCAGACCTTCGCCACCCCCCCACGGCTTTCGACTCCCCCCCCCCCCTTGAACTTGAAATCTCCACGGAGACGGAGGTTCCACAGAGTGGCCGGTCCACCGTAAACCCCGGAGGTCTGGCTGAGGCGCGCCTAACAACCTAATTATTCCCCATCCCATTATTGGCGGACAGCTGGGTGCTCATTTGTGCCTGTCCATCTCCGGGCGGGGGGGGGGGGGGGTCTTCTAATCCCCCACCCACCTCCATCAACCCAAGCCCCATCCCGAGTATTCACCACCGTGGGGCTGGCTGGCTGGCGGGTTGGCTGGCGGGCTGGCTGGCGGTTGGCTGGCTGGCGGGTTGGCTGGCGGGCTGGCCCACCACAGGACAGGCAGGCTAGTCTCCAACTCTGGCATCGCTCAAAACAAAAAATTCTACACCCCGACAACCTCAACTCCGGGAGTAACACTCTAGTAGTGTAGTAGGCCAACCTGACAGCCCAGCTTGACAGCCCAGCCTGACAGCCAATCCTGACAGCCCAGCCTCACAGCTGAGTCTCACAGCCCAGCCTCACAGCCCAGTCTCACAGCCCATCCTCACAGCCCAGCCTTACAGCCCGGCCTCACAGCCCGGCCTCACAGCCCAGCCTCACAGCCCGGCCTCACAGCCCAGCCTCACACACAGCCTTACAGCCCAGCCTCAGAGCCCAGCCTCACAGTCCAGCCTCATAGCCCAGCCTCACAGCCCAGCCTCACACACAGCCCAGCCTCACACACAGCCTTACAGCCGAGCCTCACAGCCCAGCCTCACAGCCCAGCCTCACACACAGCCCAGCCTCACACACAGCCTTACAGCCGAGCCTCACAGCCCAGCCTCACACACAGCCTTACAGCCCAGCCTCACAGCCCAGCCTCACAGCCCGGCCTCACAGCCCAGCCTCACAGCCCGGCCTCACAGCCCAGCCTCACAGCCCAGCCTCACAGCCCAGCCTCACACACAGCCTTACAGCCGAGCCTCACAGCCCAGCCTCACAGCCCAGCCTCACAGCCCAGCCTCACAGCCCAGCCTCACAGCCCGGCCTCACACCCCAGCCTCACAGCCCAGCCTCACAGCCCAGCCTCACACACAGGCTTACAGCCGAGCCTCACAGCCGAGCCTCACAGCCCAGCCTCACACACAGCCTTACAGCCGAGCCTCACAGCCGAGCCTCAGAGCCCAGCCTCACAGCCCAACCTCACAGCCCAGCCTCACAGCCCAGCCTCATAGCCCAGCCTTACAGCCCAGCCTCACAGCCCAGCCTCACAGCCCAGCCTCACAGCCCAGCCTCACAGCCCAGCCTCACACACAGCCTTACAGCCGAGCCTCAAAGCCGAGCCTCACAGCCCAGCCTCACAGCCCAGCCTCACAGCCCGGCCTCACAGCCCGGCCTCACAGCCCGGCCTCACAGCCCGGCCTCACAGCCCGG
This sequence comes from Arenicola marina, assembly GCA_964019135.1. Taxonomy (NCBI): domain Eukaryota; kingdom Metazoa; phylum Annelida; class Polychaeta; family Arenicolidae; genus Arenicola; species Arenicola marina. The sequence continues at coordinate 33,753,445 of OZ025260.1, read as the reverse complement.
CCTCACAGCCCGGCCTCACAGCCCGGCCTCACAGCCCGGCCCCACAGCCCAGCCTCACAGCCCAGCCTCACAGCCCAGCCTCGCAGCCCGGCCTCACACACAGCCTTACAGCCCAGCCTCACAGCCCAGCCTCACAGCCCAGCCTCACAGCCCAGCCTCATAGCCCAGCCTCATAGCCCAGCCTCATAGCCTAGCCTCACAGCCCAGCCTCACACACAGCCTTACAGCCGAGCCTCACAGCCGAGCCTCACAGCCCAGCCTCACAGCCCAGCCTCACAGCCCAGCCTCACAGCCCAGCTAATTAACCTGTCCACGCCCCCCTCACTACTGTAGCTGACTATTTGCGCTTGGCTGAAAAAATGAAAGGTCGGCCGATCACGTAAACATCTCCTTCCCAAGCCGTGGATCATCGCCACACGGAGGGCCGACTACAGACCAGCCAATCAGGGCGCCACGTAAAACACAAAGCGACTAATGAAACAGTATTGATCTAATATATAGACGAATACCCACCGCCCACACCCATGTCGAGGTCTACTTCTGGCGTGGGTCTTCGCACCATATCTCCCAGTCATGACATGAACTGACAGGTACACCTCGGTAACCTCACCCCCACCGTCTCATCCTCTGCCGTTTCAGCAATATATATACTTTGTGTTGCAGATGGGCAGACGTAATATGTAAGAGTCGTCATCGCCGCATTCATCACGGCTCCGGCAAGCTGGAGGTGTTTAACACCACGCCGTGCTAATCGCGCTCACCTATTGCCCAGCTTTCAGGGGACGTATCACCCAGTTACGCCGGCAACTGAAGACGTTATCCAACGAAGAATGGGACAATAAATCCCAAAGTGATTATTTAACGCGAACATGGGATTTCAGAGCACTTTCTCGTTGTTAACATGCCGTGGCCACGTTGCAATGACACCATAATGTTTGCCATGCAACTAGGGTCTTCTCGATAACAACATCCCGCAACTGATCTGATAAATATTGTCTTAAGTAACTCGTCTTACATCGTGTCTTAACCAAGCAGACGACACTCAAGAATTTTGCGCGGGAAAGCGCTTAAACGTCGGCCATTCCTCGATAAAACACAAATGTGTGTTGCGTAGGTTTGCTTTTAGCATGTTTATAAAGCGCTTTTCAATTGAGGTTAGCGTTAGGATGTTTTCGGGAAGTCACTCCCCATTAGACGCCTGAAACGTAAGACACGCTAGAGTGAAGCCAGTCTGATAAATAAAACAGGCAGAAAGTATGGAATATTACGTGGAGCGAATGGCCTCAAAGGAGAAGACAGGATGTTGTTAGTTTAACTCACTAATTGGCTCGAAATGAGGGCAAAGGGAGCGCTCTGGGGGGAAGGGGGTGATGGCGATGGGGTGGCCTTGAGGGTGGCAGTGGGTTGTCCTGGTGGTGGGGGGTAGCGGGGGGTGGCGAGGGGAAGTCCTGGTTGTGGGGTGGCGGGGGGGGTTGTCCTGGTGGTGGGGATGGCGGGGGGTTGTCCTGGTGGTGGGGGTGGCGGGGGTAATCCTAGTGGTGGGGGTGGCGGGGGGTAGTCCTAGTGGTGGGGGTGGTGGGGGTGGCGGGGGGGGTAGTCCTGGTGGTGGGGGTAGCGGGGGGTAGTCCTAGTGGTGGGTGTGGCGGGTGCTTGTCCTGGTGGTGGGGGTGGTGGGGGTAACCCTGCCAGCGAGGGTGTCCTCAGGGGGTCACATGGCACCAGAGGGGCGCAGAGGGGTGGGACCGCGAGAGCCGGCGCTGGAGGGTTGGCCTGGTGGAACCCCCACGTAGGAGTAGCAAACAACTCCGGAGATTGTGCCCGCTCTCCCATGCCTCTCCACCGCCCCACACAGCAAAAGGCCTTCTCAGCTTGCTACTTTTTGGTCTGGAAACGTTGAGTTGGGACTCAATTTCCAGTTAAAAGCCGTCGTGTTTTTTCTGCCCACTCTCCCGCACGTCATAAAGCGAGGCGATGATATGGCTGAGGCCCCGGGAGAACATGCACCACGTCCACAATCCTCACCCCAATCCTGACCAAAAACACTTCCCAGGCCATGAGAATCTCCTTCACCCGTTTTACATAACTGACCCACTGAGCGCACTGCATATATTGGACTGGCTTTCTACGCTAGCGCATCGCTCTTGTATTCCCAAGCCACCCACCCGTGCACTTTTTACAGCTCTTTATTGGCTTTACAGATGGTGATACCCCAAGGAAATGGTCGCGGTGCGAGCTAATGGAATAAACTGTTTCCCAGGGATACGGCGGCAAACAAGAACAGCGTAATGTCGAGACGGCGAAACTCCAGCTACCGTACGTCATAATAATATCGTTCGGTTAAGTACTCTTGCTCGGACCAAACGCGGTCCATCCTTCACAACGCGATACACAATCAAAAGAAAAGATTTGCGTTCGAGGGGTCGATGAACAGGGTGAGATTACGGCAACGGCAGCAGAACTAACAGAACAACAGTTGAGCCAAGGGAAAGGGGTAAGAGCCACGGCGTGGAGAAGTTTAGAAGACCACTTATCAACCAACAAACAGAAGCTCTTCCAATTCTTTATCACCGTATCGGTTTCTACACGTGGCTCCTTATTATCGCCACTCTTCCTATTGTCGTCACACGGCCCAATAAATAAATGTGTAGCTACGGACATGGCACAATAACAACCAACGCTCGCCGTTAAGCCAAAATCAGGGTCGGATCCAGATATGCTGGAAAGGGGGGGGGGGGGGCGGTTTCCAGTGATCGCCTAGCCTTTTGGTTTTCATTTGTTAAATGGTATACATTTCGGCTCTAAATAGGGGGCCGGTGCCGGGTGGCCCCCCGCCTGGATTCGCCGCCGCAAATCAAATTGAATCTTCCACTCGTTCACAATTTCCCGGAGAAACGGGATCGCTTCAGACAGAGTTGCCCGAGGCAGCGTTCTCCATGCATTTTGCTGGAGCCTGCCTCCTCCAGCCTCAATAAGGTCCATGGATCTCTGGACTCGGCTCCGGACTCGGTATGGCCACCAGCCTGGAGAATGCCGCCAGTGATAGCTGACAATTACGAAGGTCAGACTTCTTCTTTCTGCGTGCTCCTGATGGGTGAGTCTCGGTATTTTAGCTGACAAGCAAAACTCCCAAAGATGGGGGAGGGGGGGGGGGGCATGGTCCTCACAGAGAGCGGCCATTGTCCCCGACCACATTCCGAGTCACGTGGGGGCGCCACTGTACGGTGACTCACGCTCCCGGACACTCGGTCCTCCAACTCGCGGCGCCGCCTTCACGCCGTAACCAGCGGGCAACCAATCATAGTTATTGCGGGGCACATATCGATGGGAAGACGAAAGTAAAAGCTTTTAAGGCAGTCGTATAAACTATAGCTCGTTGGCTTCCTTCGTGCCCCCCCGCCCCCCCTAGTCCACGTTGAGGAATTTTGTTGATTCCCCAAATAAACACGGTCTTAAATATGTCAATCCGATCCACGCAGGTTGCGTCTCCGAATCGGCTTGGGTGACCGGGATTTGGATCTGGATCCAGGGAGTCCGAAATCCCAGATGGAGGGAGGGAAGGGGAGGTCGGGTGGGTGGTAGCCTTAAAGCCTCTGGATCCACGGAAGGTTATCGCATTACGATCCCGACGTAGGAATAATAGTCTCACCCAGGGAGTGCATGGCGTCTCAATAGAGCGATTGAAACCCATAACAGTGGCTACAGTGGGAAGAATCAAGAGTATGAAGAAGCCATGTAGCCCCCCCCCGCCGACCCCACCCCACCCCTAGCCAGGTATGTAACCCCCTACTCTGGCGAACCAGGACACACACATGTGGGGTCTGCATGCTTTAAAACTAAAGAAAACAATCTAAACATTTGCCCAGGCGGAGAGTGAACCCCGACCGTTGGGCTGGCGTGTGAAACCACATCCGCGTCAGGCACAAACCAGTGCACATATCACGGCTATAGGATGACGAACGACAAGGTGAGCACTGCCGGGCTCAGCAAGAGGGTGACCCATGTTCGTACCCCCACCCCCCCCCCCCCCCACCCTTCTCTCCATCCACCTTCCGTGACATCATGTGAAGCGTGTCGCTCATCAAAGCAACACATTATGACTGATATTTTGATTCGCTCAATTATGTTTTCCCCAAAATGCGATGGCTCGCCATGCATATATTGACATATCACCTCGGTCTATTACGTTGGTCTGTTTTGGAAACCCTTACCCTAAGAACGATAGATATGGAAATTAGAAGAGGAAACTATTCCAGTCATTCAAGTACACGCGGTTTTCCAGTATATGTCGTCAGTGTCCTCGAAGTATAGATGTCTGCCATGTGGCTGCTGCAAGTGGATAATGCGTGGGGATCGCCCGGCGTGCGCTGGCGCCCTCTGGCGAATGGATATCGGAGGACACAGGTCCGTGCTGCAAGGGTGCATTATGACTGCCTGGAGAATTCCGCTAGGAAGGCACAGCTGACGCTTCTTGCCTGATTCTACACATGGTTCAAGAAGGAATGCAACTGTGTGTATATGTGTATGAAAACAACAGTACAATAAGACATGGGCTCATTATATATTGTGAATGGAATACATTATGTTAAAAAAATCACGAAATGGAAACCACATCATGCAGTATATTATGAACAAGGGTAATCCTGACAGAAACTGATTGAGTACCAGTTACTGCTTCAACACGACAACATTAGTTGCCAGTTACTGCTTCAACAAGACAACGTCACAAGTGCTGACGTCAGACTGCATGACGGACATACTCCGTGGGTGTCACCCACAATAGAAGAAGCGTTCGACTGACCTTGGGTCCGAGTTTCTTGTTCTCGGCGTCGTCCTCGTCGATCTCGAAGTAGAGTTCTGACTTGGTGACCGACATCGTCCCGTGGACCACGGCCCCGGTGGCGATCAGCTTGCAGCCCGTCGACAGCGCCACGGGACCTGCAGCGGCACACACACACACTACGTGTCTCAAACCACACCCTTTACAACATTCGGCCGATGTAATCCCGGATATGAGAAATAGAGAATGCCCGAAAGATATGGAGGTGTTGGGGCGGTGAAGCACCCCCAACGGACACTTTAGCGAGACTAACGAGATTAACTGCTAATCGAAGACCAATTGCAGTTCGGGATGCAAAGATTTGTAGTTTTGAAATACAATGAACCAACTCTATGAGAGTTACATAAATAAGTAATATACAATAATTAAATCACATTTGCTCCTTTAACGATTGTTACGTCTCTGTATCGTGAAAACTCATTGCTGGTCTATGCAGTCTGATCATAGAGCACGACTAGGTGTTTCCTCAGCGCGACCTCTTCCAGTACAGACACAAACAGCTCTATAGCTACTGACGTCACACCGTGTACAGTCATGCTCAGGTATACAACACACATACAACTTGAAGTTACGTGCACAGAGACTAAAACAGTTCACAAACCAGACACAAGGCGCTGCGCATGCGTCGCGGGTATCCCACGTGACTCAAGATAACAACAGATTCAGTCAAATGATACAAAAAGACACCGATGGTACTGTATTGGTTTATGGGAGACGGTAAGTAGTTGGTGGATACGTGCCGAAATGATGTGATATTTAGGATTACGGGTTAAGGAAAAACAATGCTCGCTATTTGTCCATTGATATCAATGGAGATAACACTGTTGGTTCAAACCATATATATATAAATATATGTGAAGGCACTGGCTTCTCGTGCGCAATATTTGGGCTGTTGTATAACTATAACTGTTGTTCATGGCGCGTATTGATATTTATGACCTATTAGTCCCGTTTGAGATATCATTCCATTGAGACACGATACTGTTGCTGGGGGTGCTAGGGGGGGGGGGGGGTGCTAGAGGAAACAAGCCGTAATGAGGGTGGGGGGTTCTGGCGGACGGCAGGCAGCGAAGTGGGGGGGGGGTGGATATGCATCATAAACACAGAAGCGGTATCCTGTTGAGTCGAGCCGAGGCGTGGTACGTAATACTGGTCCACAGAAGCCAGGAGGGGAGGGGGGTAGGATCGGTATCCCAATGAACCAAAGCGGGGGGAGAGGAAGGGGAAAGGTGACTTGAGGAGATATCGCTAGGTGGGTGGGTGGGTGGGTGGGGGGGGGGGCATTGGGTATGTATCGCAGGTAGCAGGTGCTTCGTAAATAATTTGTCGGTGCATTCAGAATGGGGACTTTCACAAAACTGCCTCAAGCGGTGACGACACAAACGGTACATTCTGGTACTAAATCTACTTCATATCAGCAGAAACTAACAAATACAAGTACAATATTTGTTTTCATTTCATCATGAACTTATTAAGACTCGCATTTGTGCCATCAAACACTTTGAGTATTCGATATGTATTCGCGGTTTATATATTCCTACAAGGCAGGTGGGCGGAACATCCAGACACCAACAACAGGCTACTACAGCGACACAACAGCTAGCGGGATAAACACTAACTAGACTTAGCCGTTTCCTTCTCCTGACCCAAGCCAACTTTCCCGCCTAAAAAACAGAAAGGCAGACGACATATGGCAGGGAGGTCACGTATGGCGGGAATAAACACCATAAGTGAACCACACATTTATCATTGTACATCAGGTCCTAGAAGCAAAACAACCATCACCATAAACCAAGTATGAACATTTCCTACAATACACGAACACCATGAGGCCAACTAGCTCAACACATCAAACCAGACCAACGTTTTCACAGTAGAATCCCTTAACATACCGATTATTACCTGACAGCCTTAGTTCCTTATCCTATAAACACCGCCAAATACTTACAGCTACCCGACCAGTTATCACCCATAACCTCCCCATACCGCAATGCTTTGACATACTTTTATCTTTTTCACATAGCGGCACACAAAACCATTTTTCCCGGTTGCATAATACCAATACCGCATTTAAATTGACTTTAAAAACAAATAATGTAAAAATAATGCAAAAATAATGCATTTAAATCGACTTTTAACAAAAAGTCATTTAAAGGCGTTAAAATAAAGCTGTATTTGCCGGTCCACCCGTTGCCAGGTGGTGCCACCTACCGGCGAACTCGGCGTCGAGCTCGCGCTCGTCGAGCAGCGAGAGGTCCTCCTCACTGGTGTCCTGCGCGTGCTGCTGGCCGCGCTGACTCACCGCCAGGTGCGCATGGAACGCCTCGCGCGCCGCGTTAATGGCGTCCTCCGTGGCGCCTGGGGGGGTCAGTATCACCATCACTTGTGTGAGACAACTATACTATACAATCAACTAATGGAGACTTGACATTAATGCAATAAGAAGGTATTTAAAGTTACCGATAATACTTTTTCCAAAAACATATGTCAGTTATCAATGTACGAATAAATTGATAGGTAATCCCGGAACCTCCTGGGATATATAGAACCATATAAAAAGGAATTCCAATCAAATATGAAGCAATTCCAAGATGTCGGATCCGTTACTCATTACGCATATCCACTAATAAATCCCTCATACGAAGTTGGCGGACATCTACAAGTGGTCACGGCCACTGCCCACCCACCGTGTTCAATGGCTGCTCGTAGCGTCGCCTCGGGGTGACTCGACCCGTGCGCATTCTTCACCAGGCGGCGCCGTCGTCGGGAGTCGTCCTCCCACGTGTCAAGCTTCCAATAGTCGTGACTCCTGGCGAGTAACGACCAAACCACAATCAGACGCCACGACAGGTAACACGTGACCTACACTTGGTAGTGAAGAGCAGGATGACTTGTACATACATTTAGTCATCTATTCAATGAATTGGTAAGATAAGATAAGATAACGTTTTATTTAACATATAACACTATATGTAAATATAGTGTAGGTATTGCATTTCACAAAAAACTCGATTGATTGATAAAAATCATTCAACCCAGCAGACATCCAAAAAGCATGTCTAGGCGAGAAATAATATATTAATGGATGCCTAACTTTGTTGAGCAAAAAATACAGTATTTTCCTAGGATAGTAAGAAATACCAAGAAATTAGACATATCAATATGGTCTAAAATTCTTGAAAACAAATGGACCCAAATAATATAGGACTTTCAAACAAAAGACCTGTCTCTAAATCATATAAAATAAAAATGGATATCCAAAAATCATCGAGCACAAAATAAAGTGTTTTGCTTATTATCCTGCACACGTGACTAGGGAGGCTAGCACCAAAGGTCCCGTACCTGGCTTGGTCCTCGCCCCAAGCTCCGTGCTTATTTGCCATGATGTTGAGCACCTTGTCTCGTAGCTTGGAGGCGATCACGTGATCTCTGCGACGCGCCGACGTGATGAGGTGGTCACAGAGTTTCTCCTCCTCCCGTCTCTCCACCATGCCCTGGGCGCACATACCCTAGGGGTGGAGGAAGTGCCAAATATATCAGTATATCATAGACAGAGTGTCTCCTCCTTCCGTCTCTCCACCATACCCTGGGCGCACATACCCTGGGGGTGGAGGAAGTGCCAAGTATATCAGTATATCATAGACAGAGTGTCTCCTCCTCCCGTCTCTCCACCATACCCTGGGCGCACATACCCTGGGGGTGGAGGAAGTGCCTCCTTCTTTTTGAACATATGGTCTGAGTGTGCTAATAAATATTTAAGGATGGCTTCTTTTCAGCATTTGCCAAATATTCAATCTTAATTCACACAAATCAACACACGGTGGTAAGCAATTTTACTTTATAACTGGTCACCGGTATTACTTATAACAATGTGGTCAACTACAGTCGCAATGCTTACCTAATAACCAATATTGGTGGATCCGTTACCAACCTTGACCTTAAATCTTAACTTCTACCATTCATCATTCATTCAAGAATCTTGGCCGTGACCTTCCTTCCAATTGACCTTCATTAATCTTACACCGACCTCAACCTTAAACTCTTTCGACCCCAACCGACACCAAATTTAACGGCCTTGAACTTGATAGATGGCATACCGAACTATACCTTGACCTTGAACTTGATAGATGGCATACCGAACAAGACCTTAACCTTGAACTTGATAGATGGCATACCGAACTATACCTTGACCTTGAACTTGATAGATGGCATACCGAATTATACCTTGACCTTGAACTTGATAGATGGCATACCGAACTAGACCTTGACCTTGTGTGACCTTACCTCGAACTCGGCGTGTTTCTGGACGTCGTCCGCCCTCATTCTGTTGAGGATGAACTCGGCCTCGTTGGCGACTCGCACGATGTGGTCCCGGGTAGCGTGGGCCAGCAGCCTGGGAGAGGGGCGGGGGGGGGGTATTAACGATCGTGGGTAGACTCGGGATTACCACATCAAGAGGTTATGCACGATGGCATCACACATGTTAGACCACAATTGACAGATTCAAGATTCAACAGCGTTTATTCAACCAAAGTAATAATTCGATCATACTACATGTACATCGATTATCGGTTAGGAGACCCAGGATAAGACATATTGTCGCTGTCGCTTGGGCTACCCACAAACATCATAACATTACTTACATATATACATAGAGTGATACACCTAAAGTAAATGAGTCGTACTTCAACGTTTACTACAATTTGCTATAACAATCTATTGCGCGGGTTCTGATTTACAAAAGATAGACAAGTAAATGGCCCTCTGGTACTATACATGATATTCCTTTCAACACAGACAGCAGGCGTCGACGGATCTCCCAATAGCAACCCCCGACATGTAAATCGCCCGACGAGGGCGTTATGACGAGCAGCTGGTGCGAGCGCGGCGAGCGGACTGACCTTCCCTCGTTGACTAGTTCTATGAAGGCGAGTCCGGCGTGTTTCTGGAGCGAGTTCTGCCACTCCTGGGAGCACAGCAGCATGACCAGCTCCACCACAGAGGTGCTCTGCTTCAGCGTCACCAGCCCTGAAACACCGGACACAAGGCGTAACCAACGTAACACGAGGCACAAGGCGTAACCAACGTAACAGGCACAAGGCATAACCAACGTAACACGAGGCACAAGGCGTAACCAATGTAACATATAGCACAAGGCGTAACCAACGTAACAACAGGTGTAACCAACGTAACCTAAGGCACGAAAGTGTTTTATGCCGCTTTTGTGAACCATGGTTCGAAACCAGGACCTGTTGATCCGCAGTGCGGGGAGGGGAGGGAAGGGTGAGTTGGGGGTGAGAGGAGGGGGGGTTGAGGTTGGGGCGGGGTGGGGGTTAGGTCGAGGTGGGGGTGAGCTGAGGCGGGGTGCGGTGGTGGCGGGATGGGGGTGAGGTCGAGGTGGGGGTGAGAGGAGGAGGGGGAGGGCAGTGGGGTATCTGACACAGCGACTCACCCCCGATGAGCAGCTCCTGGCCGTGGGAGCCGAGAAGAGTCTTGGACAAGAACGGCGCGAAGTCGACGAAGATCTCGCGGAGTAGGGGCGCCACCGGCCCCAGCGCCCTCTCCAGGCGGTCCGTCAGACTACCCCCCTCCTGGTAGGGGAGAGGCAGGTTCTGCAGCGCCGCGGGGATGTTCTGGTGGGGTAGGTCCAACTTCTCCGGGCGGGACCCCCCGGCCGCCCCGCCGGCGGCCTCCGATCCGCCGCCCTCACCCCCGCTGGTTGCTATGGAGATGGACGAGATGCCCGCCGGCTCCGTGCGATCCTTAGCACCTTCCTCCTGAGAGTTTTGCTCGGCCTCCGTGGTGGTGACGTCCATCTGGGCCGGCTGGTCGTTCACCGCCGCGACTGCCTCCGACGACAGCTTGGGGCCGTTTTCAATCTTAACCGGCGTCACGTCCTGGTTCTGGCCTTGACCTTGGAAATCAGCAAAGTCCTCCTGGCTGGCTTCCGTTTCCGGTTCCTGGGATTGTTGTTTGGTGTCCTTACCCTCCGCAGGTTCCTGGTCGGCGCTGGCTGCTTTTGCTTCCGTATCTTTCGAGGCATCGTCCTCTGCAGCACCTTAACAACATACGGCAAAATGTGTCGTACGTATTTACACGAAGCTTAGACTACACCGGGATGATGTCAAAGCAAATGTATGAGCCCTCATCACGGCATTAAAACGAAGATTACAATGCAACACAAGCACCAGAAGCCGAAAGGGCCGAGTACATTGCACAAACAAGCTCGAGCGGCTTTAAATGACATAGTTCGAAAATCTTCGAAAGATCATATTTAAAATTATGAAGGTAAAAAACTGTTGTATATAGAAGCTTTAAATGGCATTAAGCGAAACGTGTCGAGTGAGCAGCGTTAAGTTACATAAGTCGAAACTTGTATGAGCAAAGTTAAGGGACATAAGTCGAAACTTGTATGAGCACCTTTAAAATACATAAGTCGAAACTTGTATGAACAGCATTAAGGTACAGAAGTCGAAACTTGTATGAGTAGCATTAAGGTACATAAGTCGAAACTTTAGGAGCAGCTTTAAGGGACATAAGTCGAAACTTGTATGAGCAGCGTTAAGGTAAACAAGTCGAAACTTCTATGAGCAGCATTAAGGTAAACAAGTCGAAACTTGTATGAGCAGCATTAAGGTACATAAGTCGAAACTTGTATAAGCAGCTTTAAAGTACATAAGTCGACACTTCTTGTATCAGCACGTTTACATGAAATACTTGCACCCACAATGTATACCTTTTTCTGAGGTTGTCTCGTCACTCTCCTCAGACTCCTGCTGTCCATTCTGGAGCGTCTCTGGGGCCCCCGCCGCCTCATCCTCCTGCTTCTCCTCCTCCTCCTCCGCCTCCCCCGCCGCCGCGGGCTCCGGGGCCGCAGCCTCCGCTGGGGCGGGGTCCGCCGCCGCAGTGGGGTCCGCCGCCGCAGTGGGGTCCGCCGCCGCGGGGGGGTCCGCCGCCGCGGGGGGGTCCGCCTCAGCGGGGGTGTCCGCCGCCGGGGGTGGCGCCGTGACCCCGGCCGCCTCACCCCCCTCGGCCTGCGGGGTGGCCGCCGGCTCCGCCGTCCCGTCCGAGGAGGACCCCTCGCCCGACGTCGCCGACGCAGACTCTGACGCCGATTCGGACGCCGACGCGGCGGACGGCGTGGCGTCCTCCATAGATGTGCCGTTCTGCCGCTTGGTGGCGCCACTGTCGGTGGGGCCTGTCGGGTCTGTGTTGGCGTCGCGACTGGCCTCCGAGGTCGAGTCTAGATGGGGAACAGCATAGGCGTCATACTCCACGGACGAGTAGCGACAATTATATATATATATATATATACATTACAATCGAAATTATATCATTCTGATTATTGAATCAAGGTTTACATGTGAAAGTGTTGAAATAAATAAAAAGATTACCTTAATACTTAATACCTTAAGATTATCTCAACGCGCAAAACAGGTAATCACCGAATGAAGCTTGTAACTTTAAAATACATTTCATAAGGTATTTCTCGCTTACTCGACGACAACATGTAATCGCACTACCACGAATGAATCCGATACCACATCCATGCAAGGTGGGAGGTCACGTGACTATGACACCTTCTGACCGCCACTCAAACTGCACCAATACAAACAATTGCACATTTATTGTTATACGGGACGCCCAACACACACAATTGCACATTTATTGTTATATAGTCGCTCAATACGCACATTTATTGTTATATAGTCGCTCAATACACACAATTATTGTTGTGTAGACGCTCGATACCAAAACTGCACAACACTTGTTACATAGGTTCATCTTCCACGTCAGCATTCACGCAACCCATAATTTTAATAAATATCAGACGTGAGTAATACATGGGCTATTGTGAAGCAATGGGTCACGCTAGCATGGAAGAAGGACCATTACATAAGCACACGTCACTGGTGACGATTAAGCATAGGTCCACGAACTGCCAGGAAACCGATGAGAAGCACTATACAATAGACCAACATCCGTGTACACATTAACCTCGTGGCCCGTGTCGCACAGAAACACACGTTACGTACATGGAGTACAAGTCCAAGACATACGTCGGTCGATATATAATCGGTTGAGAGTTTCAAGTAGGAGGTGTCACTTCGCTGGCAACATTTGGTTTACATAGCCTATCCTGCACAGATGTGCAGGTTGAGCAGTCTTTGAACAAGAACCATGACCGCGGCCTCCGCGACCTTGATGTACATGCCATATCGAAATGAAGACAGCTTAAGTTTTTAACTAAAAATAATAATCACCAAAGATCCTTTACCAGTGCGTACAGAATGCGGAAATTCGGGGATGAGTATCATTTACAGTTATCCCACATATATAGACTGGTCGTTTCCAACTTATTCATGCTACTTATACCGTGGGCATAGGACGCGTTGGGCGAAGTACCATAACGTCATCAAAATAAGCGTCCACTCGTAGTGGCCCTTGAGGCTAGTAGAACTTGGTGGCCGACAAGACCAAGCGGACGTTCCTAAGCTGATTGTGTTAGGAAACATTTCCATGGCTTCTTCCGAAGAGGCAGACACAAATAAACATAACAGTGCGGTTCTAGTGTAGACACTCGTAGACGCACGTACTTTATTTTTGACCCCGTGCTGGCTCTTCCACAGTCCGCAGTCAGTTGTGCCAGTTAAATTATGTAGGATTTTTTCATTTCTAAGAAATTGTAAATTTGTACTTTGCCATAAACACTTTTGTGTCCCAAAATGAAGTAATATTGCTAAATATGGTCAGAAGAAAGGCGTATGAAATATTTTACCAGGGCACCAGCCGGTCGAATCCTATGAGACCCTATGTACTCTGGGCTCACTAGGTCACAACTGTCATCAGATGTTTGGGTCTATTGTGAGACAGGTAAAATTATCTGTTTCATGGACACTCAACCGTGAGCGGTCTGGACCTTCGCTCTCCCACAATCAGTGCAAACTACATCCTAAAGACAAGGACACGGGCTCGGTGCTGACAACACCATGCTACAATACCACTGACTGTGCAAACACAAATATGGACGCCCAGACGGATGCCAAGATGGATACCAAGATGGATACCAATATGGACGCCAAGATGGATACCAATATGTATACTAAGATGCATACCAAGATGGACGCCAAGATGGATGCCAAGATGGATGCCAAGATGGATGCCAAAATGGACGCCAAGATGGAAGCCAAGATGGATGCCAAGATCGACACCAAGATGGATGCTAAGATGGATGCCAAGATGGACGTCAAGATGGATGCCAAGATGGGCACCAATATAGACGCCAAGATAGATGTCACTCCACTAAATCACCGACATTTCGCTAGCTGCAGACATCCACACTACCTTGCCCCGAGCCGCCCAGGGACAAGCCTCCGGAGTACATGATTCCCAGGATACTATGCTCGGCGTCATCCGCGGCGGAGGTGAGTGCGGTGACATTCCCTCCTCCTGCTGAAGAGTTGTTGGGTAGACCCTGTGACTGTGGGTCAAGGGCGTTGAGGGCTTCCTTTGTCAGCCTGCCCTTCGTCACTCCCAGGGGGTCTGCGTGACCCGCGGCGGCACAGATTACGTAGCATTGTAATCACCATGATCTCCCGTTCGCTAGGCGTCACGACAGTACAAACGTACCGCGGTACATACCACGGTTGGCAAGATAACTCACCCCGCGTGTAGTGACCACCCTGAGCAAAACATAACCTTAACACGACCATGTATAGAAAATATAACATCGCTGATCATATACACAGACCCCTATTATTGCCCATATCGACCACGTGGTTCGAGGACTGTGTATACTCACCGATGCGGCGGCCGGCGTGGGGCGGGGGGCCGGCCTCGCGGTGCCCCACCAGGGGAGTGCTGGAGGCGCTGCCCTTGGCTGGCGTGCTCGGGGTGGTGCCCGCCGACCCCGGCTCCAGGATATCTCGGTATTTAGATACCATGAGGACCGACGCGAAGTAGACGATAGCCAGCGACAGGAACTGAGCCTGCTTGGTTTCCTCCTGAAACGATGCTGCCTACAGTAGACCGCGCCAGGAGACTCGATCGGCAGCGTGGGGGTGGGGGGGGGACAAGACAGGGGGAGGGGGTGGGATGTGATAGGGGAAGGGGTGGCGTGTGAATGATGGGCGGACGGGGGTAGGGGTGTTGTTCAATATTGCCCTCAAAGTTGAAGCTAACGGTAACATACATGTACATATACATCGAGCTCCAACTTGTTATTTTCAATATATGTTACAGTGATCGAGCCAGGTGCAGTAAGTCATTTCATAATAATAGCACTAATAGCCCGATCTTTCACTTAGATACATGTAATTATGTACCACGATGACCCCGACGCTGACGCCCATGACCCCGCTGTTGACCCCGCCGCTGACCTCCATGACCGAATGTTGACTGCTGATGACCCGGACGCTGACCCCCATGATCCCGTTGTTGACCCCGCCGTATGCCTCCCATGACCCCGCTGATGAGCCCGCTGCTGACCCATGTGGAGCGCCTACCACGTCTCTGTAGATGACGGCCCTCAGCCGGTTGATGTCCATGTCCTGCAGCAGCTTCTCCGGCTCCTTCACAGGCGTGCTCTGGTGACCCAGGTTCTCCACGATGTTCTTAAGGTCAAAGGTCAAAGGTCACTACAGATAACACCAAAAACAATGTACACCGGCAAGTTTTCTTCTTCGGTTTAATGGGAAGTCCAAGGCAGAGCGCAAGAATATTCCGGCCATTCTTCCATGTTAGGGCGGACCATTCTTTCAGTATAGCTCACGTATGTCTCACGAATACCATTTACTACACTTATCCATTTCGTGGGCTCTGACATGGAAAATGGACCGCATATCCCAGGTGGTAACACTCCAACTCATGAGTAAAAGCGCTTCTAGTGACCATGGGCTGTATTCATAAAGCACACTAAGGCTACGCATATCTACTTTTGTCGAGCGATTATCGGGTTCAAAAGTATTTTCCACACAAGGTTGATTTTCTGAATTAAGAAGCACTAAAATTATATTGCATATGATATCTTGACCATGAGCAAAACCACAACAAGTTTGTTAGGCAACAACGAAAACGCACTTTTTGTGCGTAAGCTGACGCGGATAATTAATACCGACCTTGGGCCGGTAAGTTAAAGGTAACTCAAAAACGCTGGGGCCGATTCCTTCGCTCTCGACTATGCCATTCGCATGGAGATGGGCGAGATATTCGGCCTCGGCGTTTCGAACTTACGGGCCCGGGTACATTGGAGGAGGGTGAGACCCCCGGGACAACAGTTACATTGGAGGAGGGTGAGAGCCCCGAGACAACAGTTACCTTGGAGGAGGGTGAGACCCCCGGGACAACAGTTACCTTGGAGGAGGGTGAGACCCCCGGGACAACAGTTACCTTGGAGGAGGGTGAGAGCCCCGGGACAACAGTTACCTTGGAGGAGGGTGAGACCCCCGGGACAACAGTTACCTTGGAGGAGGGTGAGACCCCCGGGACAAACCTTGGAGGAGGGTGAGACCCCCGGGACAACAGTTACCTTGGAGGAGGGTGAGACCCCCGGGACAACAGTTACCTTGGAGGAGGGTGAGAGCCCCGGGACAACAGTTACCTTGGAGGAGGGTGAGACCCCCGGGACAAACCTTGGAGGAGGGTGAGACCCCCGGGACAACAGTTACCTTGGAGGAGGGTGAGACCCCCGGGACAACAGTTACCTTGGAGGAGGGTGAGACCCCCGGGACAAACCTTGGAGGAGGGTGAGACCCCCGGGACAACAGTTACCTTGGAGGAGGGTGAGACCCCCGGGACAACAGTTACCTTGGAGGAGGGTGAGAGCCCCGGGACAACAGTTACCTTGGAGGAGGATGAGACCCCCGGGACAACAGTTACCTTGGAGGAGGGTGAGACCCCCCCGGACAACAGTTACCTTGGAGGAGGGTGAGACCCCCGGGACAACAGTTACCTTGGAAGAGAGTGAGAGCCCCGGGACAACAGTTACCTTGGAGGAGGGTGAGACCCCCGGGACAACAGTTACCTTGGAAGAGGGTGAGACCCCCGGGACAACAGTTACCTTGGAGGAGGGTGAGACCCCCGGGACAACCGTTACCTTGGAAGAAGGTGAGACCCCCGGGACAACAGTTACCTTGGAGGCGGGTGACAGCCCCGGGACAACAGTTACCTTAGAGGAGGGTGAGACCCCCGGGACAACAGTTACCTTGGAGGAGGGTGAGAGCCCCGGGACAAACCTTGGAGGAGGGTGAGACCCCCGGGACAACAGTTACCTTGGAGGAGGGTGAGAGCACCGGGACTTCAGTTACCTTGGAGGAGGGTGAGACCCCCGGGACAACAGTTACCTTGGAAGAGGGTGAGACCCCCGGGACAACAGTTACCTTGGAGGAGGGTGAGACCCCCGGGACAACAGTTACCTTGGAGGAGGGTGAGAGCCCCGGGACAACAGTTACCTTGGAGGAGGGTGAGACCCCCGGGACAACAGTTACCTTGGAGGAGGGTGAGACCCCCGGGACAACAGTTACCTTGGAGGAGGGTGAGACCCCCGGGACAACAGTTACCTTGGAGGAGGGTGAGACCCCCGGGACAACAGTTACATTGGAGGAGGGTGAGAGCCCCGGGACAACAGTTACCTTGGAAGAGGGTGAGACCCCCGGGACAACAGTTACCTTCGAGGAGGGTGAGACTCCTGGGACAACAGTTACCTTGGAGGAGGGTGAGACTCCTGGGACAACAGTTACCTTGGAGGAGGGTGAGAGCCCCGGGACCACAGTTACCTTGGAGGAGGGTGAGACCCCCGGGACAACAGTTACCTTGGAGGAGGGTGAGAGCCCCGGGACAACAGTTACCTTGGAGGAGGGTGAGACCCCCGGGACAAACCTTGGAGGAGGGTGAGGCCCCCGGGACAACAGTTACCTTGGAGGAGGGTGAGACCCCCGGGACAACAGTTACCTTGGAGGAGGGTGAGAGCCCCGGGACAACAGTTACCTTGGAGGAGGGTGAGACCCCCGGGACAACAGTTACCTTGGAGGAGGGTGAGAGCCCCGGGACAACAGTTACCTTGGAGGAGGGTGAGACCCCCGGGACAAACCTTGGAGGAGGGTGAGACCCCCGGGACAACAGTTACCTTGGAGGAGGGTGAGACCCCCGGGACAACAGTTACCTTGGAGGAGGGTGAGACCCCCGGGACAAACCTTGGAGGAGGGTGAGGCCCCCGGGACAACAGTTACCTTGGAGGAGGGTGAGACCCCCGGGACAACAGTTACCTTGGAGGAGGGTGAGAGCCCCGGGACAACAGTTACCTTGGAGGAGGCTGAGACCCCAGGGACAACAGTTACCTTGGAGAGGGTGAGAGCCCCGGGACAACAGTTACCTTGGAAGAGGGTGAGACCCCCGGGACAACAGTTACCTTGGAGGAGGGTGAGACTCCTGGGACAACAGTTACCTTGGAGGAGGGTGAGACTCCTGGGACAACAGTTACCTTGGAGGAGGGTGAGAGCCCCGGGACAACAGTTACCTTGTAGGAGGGTGAGACCCCCGGGACAACAGTTACCTTGGAGGAGGGTGAGAGCCCCGGGACAACAGTTACCTTGGAGGAGGGTGAGACCCCCGGGACAACAGTTACCTTGGAGGAGGGTGAGACCCCCGGGACAACAGTTACCTTGGAAGAGGGTAAGACCCTCGGGACAACAGTTACCTTGGAAGAGGGTGAGACCCCCGGGACAACAGTTACCTTGGAGGAGGGTGAGACCCCCGGGACAACAGTTACCTTGGAGGAGGGTGAGACCCCCGGGACAACAGTTACCTTGGAGGAGGGTGAGAGCCCCGGGACAACAGTTACCTTGGAAGAGGGTGAGACCCCAGGGACAACAGTTACCTTGGAGGAGGGTGAGACCCCCGGGACAACAGTTACCTTGGAGAGGGTGAGAGCCCCGGGACAACAGTTACCTTGGAAGAGGGTGAGACCCCCGGGACAACAGTTACCTTGGAGGAGGGTGAGACCCCAGGGACAACAGTTACCTTGGAGAGGGTGAGAGCCCCGGGACAACAGTTACCTTGGAAGAGGGTGAGACCCCCGGGACAACAGTTACCTTGGAGGAGGGTGAGACCCCCGGGACAACAGTTACCTTGGAGGAGGGTGAGAGCCCCGGGACAACAGTTACCTTGGAGGAGGGTGAGAGCCCCGGGACAACAGTTACCTTGGAGGAGGGTGAGACCCCCGGGACAACAGTTACCTTGGAGGAGGGTGAGAGCCCCGGGACAACAGTTACCTTGGAGGAGGGTGAGACCCCCGGGACAACAGTTACCTTGGAGGAGGGTGAGTGCCCCGGAACAACAGTTACCTTGGAGGAGGGTGAGAGCCCAGGGACAACAGTTACCTTGGAGGAGGGTGAGACTCCCGGGACAACAGTTACCTTGGAGGAGGGTGAGACCCCCGGGACAACAGTTACCTTGGAGGAGGGTGAGACCCCCGGGACAAGTTACCTTGGAGGAGAGTGAGACCCCCGGGACAACAGTTAACTAGGAAGAGGTTAAGATGCCAGGGACAACAGTTACCTTGCAAGAGGGTGAGACCCCCGGGACACCAGTTACTTTGGATGACGGGGAAAACCCAGGGACACCAGTTACCTTAGAGAAGGGTGAGACCCCCGGGACACCAGTTACCTTGGAGGAGGGTGAGGCCCCCGGGACACCAGTTACCTTGGAGGAGGGTGAGACCCCAGGGACAACAGTTGCCTTAGAGGAGGTTGACATCCCCGAGACAACAGTTACATGCCAGGAGGATGAGGCCTCCAGGGACACCAGGTACCTTGGAGGAGGGTGAGGCCCCCGCGATCAGGGCGCCGATGGGGTCCGTCTTGCCGTTGGCCCCGGGGTAGACGAACCGGGGGGTGCCGGGGGTGGCGGGGGTTTGGCGATGGCGACACTCCAGACAGTTCCTCACCGCACAAGTGCACACTGCAAAAGAGGGGAGGGAAAAATGAAAAGGTTGTAAAAAATGTCTGCTTCTCGAAGTACCGCCGCTCCACGCCATCTCTCTACATACCTAGGCCGAGATACTGGCGCAGAATGCCGCGGCTCTACACCCTCTCTCTACATACCTAGGCCGAGACACTGGCGCAGAATGCCGCCGCTCTACACCCTCTCTCTACATACCTAGGCCGAGACAATGGCACAGAATGCCGCCGCTCTACACCATCTCTCTACATGCCTAGGCCGAGACACTGGCGCAGAATGCCGCCGCTCTACACCATCTCTCTACATACCTAGGCCGAGACACTGGCGCAGAATGCCGCCGCTCTACACCATCTCTCTACATACCTAGGCCGAGACAATGGCACAGAATGCCGCCGCTCTACACCATCTCTCTACATGCCCAGGCCGAGACACTGGCGCAGAATGCCGCCGCTCTACACCATCTCTCTACATACCTAGGCCGAGACACTGGCGCAGAATGCCGCCGCAGACTGCCGCCGTTCTACACCATCTCTCTACATACCTAGGCCGAGACACTGGCGCAGAATGCCGCCGCTCTACACCATCTCTCTACATGCCTAGGCCGAGACACTGGCACAGAATGCCGCCGTTCTACACCATCTCTCTACATACCTAGGTCGAGACACTAGCGCAGAATGCCGCCGCTCTACACCATCTCTCTACATACCTAGGCCGAGACACTGGCGCAGAATGCCGCCGCTCTACACCATCTCTCTACATACCTAGGCCGAGACACTGGCGCAGAATGCCGCCGCTCTACACCATCTCTCTACATACCTAGGCCGAGACAATGGCGCAGAATGCCGCCGCTCTACACCATCTCTCTACATACCTAGGCCGAGACACTGGCGCAGAATGCCGCGGCTCTACACCATCTCTCTACATACCTAGGCCGAGACACTGGCGCAGAATGCCGCCGCTCTACACCATCTCTCTACATACCTAGGCCGAGACACTGGCGCAGAATGCCGCCGCTCTACACCATCTCTCTACATACCTAGGCCGAGACACTGGCGCAGAATGCCGCCGCTCTACACCATCTCTCTACATGCCTAGGCCGAGACACTGGCGCAGAATGCCGCCGCTCTACACCACCTCTCTACATACCTAGGCCGAGACAATGGCGCAGAATGCCGCCGCTCTACACCATCTCTCTACATACCTAGGCCGAGACACTGGCGCAGAATGCCGCCGCTCTACACCATCTCTCTACATACCTAGGCCGAGACACTGGCGCAGAATGCCGCCGCTCTACACCATCTCTCTACATGCCTAGGCCGAGACACTGGCGCAGAATGCCGCCGCTCTACACCATCTCTCTACATGCCTAGGCCGAGACACTGGCGCAGAATGCCGCCGCTCTACACCATCTCTCTACATACCTAGGCCGAGACAATGGCGCAGAATGCCGCCGCTCTACACCATCTCTCTACATACCTAGGCCGAGACACTGGCGCAGAATGCCGCCGCTCTACACCATCTCTCTACATACCTAGGCCGAGACACTGGCGCAGAATGCCGCCGCTCTACACCATCTCTCTACATACCTAGGCCGAGACACTGGCGCAGAATGCCGCCGCTCTACACCATCTCTCTACATACCTAGGCCGAGACAATGGCGCAGAATGCCGCCGCTCTACACCATCTCTCTACATACCTAGGCCGAGACACTGGCGCAGAATGCCGCCGCTCTACACCATCTATCTACATACCTAGGCCGAGACACTGGCGCAGAATGCCGCCGCTCTACACCATCTCTCTACATACCTAGGCCGAGACACTGGCGCAGAATGCCGCCGCTCTACACCATCTCTCTACATACCGAGGCCGAGACACTGGCGCAGAATGCCGCCGCTCTACACCATCTCTCTACATACCTAGGCCGTGACACTGGCGCAGAATGCCGCCGCTCTACACCATCTCTCTACATGCCTAGGCCGAGACACTGGCGCAGAATGCCGCCGCTCTACACCATCTCTCTACATGCCTAGGCCGTGACACTGGCGCAGAATGCCGCCGCTCTACACCATCTCTCTACATACCTAGGCCGAGACACTGGCGCAGAATGCCGCCGCTCTACACCATCTCTCTACATACCTAGGCCGAGACACTGGCGCAGAATGCCGCCGCTCTACACCATCTCTCTACATACCTAGGCCGAGACACTGGCGCAGAATGCCGCCGCTCTACACCATCTCTCTACATACCTAGGTCGAGACACTGGCGCAGAATGCCGCCGCTCTACACCATCTCTCTACATGCCTAGGCCGAGACACTGGCGCAGAATGCCGCCGCTCTACACCATCTCTCTACATGCCTAGGCCGAGACACTGGCGCAGAATGCCGCCGCTCTACACCATCTCTCTACATACCTAGGCCGAGACACTGGCGCAGAATGCCGCCGCTCTACACCATCTCTCTACATACCTAGGCCGAGACACTGGCGCAGAATGCCGCCGCTCTACACCATCTCTCTACATACCTAGGTCGAGACACTGGCGCAGAATGCCGCCGCTCTACACCATCTCTCTACATGCCTAGGCCGAGACACTGGCACAGAATGCCGCCGTTCTACACCATCTCTCTACATACCTAGGTCGAGACACTAGCGCAGAATGCCGCCGCTCTACACCATCTCTCTACATAGCTAGGCCGAGACAATGGCGCAGAATGCCGCCGCTCTACACCATCTCTCTACATACCTAGGCCGAGACACTGGCGCAGAATGCCGCCGCTCTACACCATCTCTCTACATACCTAGGCCGAGACACTGGCGCAGAATGCCGCCGCTCTACACCATCTCTCTACATACCTAGGCCGAGACAATGGCGCAGAATGCCGCCGCTCTACACCATCTCTCTACATACCTAGGCCGAGACACTGGCGCAGAATGCCGCCGCAGACTGCCGCCGTTCTATACCATCTCTCTACATACCTAGGCCGAGACACTGGCGCAGAATGCCGCCGCTCTACACCATCTCTCTACATACCTAGGCCGAGACACTGGCGCAGAATGCCGCCGCTCTACACCATCTCTCTACATACCTAGGCCGAGACACTGGCGCAGAATGCCGCCGCTCTACACCATCTCTCTACATGCCTAGGCCGAGACACTGGCGCAGAATGCCGCCGCTCTACACCATCTCTCTACATGCCTAGGCCGAGACACCGGCGCAGAATGCCGCCGCTCTACACCATCTCTCTACATACCTAGGCCGAGACACTGGCGCAGAATGCCGCCGCTCTACACCATCTCTCTACATACCTAGGCCGAGACACTGGCGCAGAATGCCGCCGCTCTACACCATCTCTCTACATACCTAGGCAGAGACAATGGCGCAGAATGCCGCCGCTCTACACCATCTCTCTACATACCTAGGCCGAGACACTGGCGCAGAATGCCGCCGCTCTACACCATCTCTCTACATACCTAGGCCGAGACACTGGCGCAGAATGCCGCCGCTCTACACCATCTCTCTACATACCTAGGCCGAGACACTGGCGCAGAATGCCGCCGCTCTATACCATCTCTCTACATACCTAGGCCGAGACAATGGCGCAGAATGCCGCCGCTCTACACCATCTCTCTACATACCTAGGCCGAGACACTGGCGCAGAATGCCGCCGCTCTACACCATCTCTCTACATACCTAGGCCGAGACACTGGCGCAGAATGCCGCCGCTCTACACCATCTCTCTACATGCCTAGGCCGAGACACTGGCGCAGAATGCCGCCGCTCTACACCATCTCTCTACATACCTAGGCCGAGACACTGGCGCAGAATGCCGCCGCTCTACACCATCTCTCTACATGCCTAGGCCGAGACACTGGCGCAGAATGCCGCCGCTCTACACCATCTCTCTACATACCTAGGCCGAGACACTGGCGCAGAATGCCGCCGCTCTACACCATCTCTCTACATACCTAGGCCGAGACACTGGCGCAGAATGCCGCCGCTCTACACCATCTCTCTACATGCCTAGGCCGAGACACTGGCGCAGAATGCCGCCGCTCTACACCATCTCTCTACATACCTAAGCGGAGTAACTGGCGCAGAATGCCGCCGCTCTACACCATCTCTCTACATACCTACGCGGAGTAACTGGCGCAGAATGCCGCCGCTCTACACCATCTCTCTACATACCTAGGCCGATACACTGGCGCAGAATGCCGCCGCTCTACACCATCTCTCTACATACCTAGGCCGAGACACTGGCGCAGAATGCCGCCGCTCTACACCATCTCTCTACATACCTAGGCCGAGACAATGGCGCAGAATGCCGCCGCTCTACACCATCTCTCTACATACCTAGGCCGATACACTGGCGCAGAATGCCGCCGCTCTACACCATCTCTCTACATACCTAGGCCGAGACACTGGCGCAGAATGCCGCCGCTCTACACCATCTCTCTACATACCTAGGCCGAGACAATGGCGCAGAATGCCGCCGCTCTACACCATCTCTCTACATGCCTAGGCCGAGACACTGGCGCAGAATGCCGCCGCTCTACACCATCTCTCTACATACCTAGGCCGAGACACTGGCGCAGAATGCCGCCGCTCTACACCATCTCTCTACATACCTAGGCCGAGACACTGGCGCAGAATGCCGCCGCTCTAACCATATCTCTACATACCTAGGCCGAGACAATGGCGCAGAATGCCGCCGCTCTACACCATCTCTCTACATGCCTAGGCCGAGACACTGGCGCAGAATGCCGCCGCTCTACACCATCTCTCTACATACCTAGGCCGAGACACTGGCGCAGAATGCCGCCGCTCTACACCATCTCTCTACATACCTAGGCCGAGACACTGGCGCAGAATGCCGCCGCTCTAACCATATCTCTACATACCTAGGCCGAGACAATGGCGCAGAATGCCGCCGCTCTACACCATCTCTCTACATACCTAGGCCGATACACTGGCGCAGAATGCCGCCGCTCTACACCATCTCTCTACATACCTAGGCCGAGACACTGGCGCAGAATGCCGCCGCTCTACACCATCTCTCTACATACCTAGGCCGAGACAATGGCGCAGAATGCCGCCGCTCTACACCATCTCTCTACATGCCTAGGCCGAGATACTGGCGCAGAATGCCGCCGCTCTACACCATCTCTCTACATACCTAGGCCGAGACACTGGCGCAGAATGCCGCCGCTCTTCACCATCTCTCTACATGCCTAGGCCGAGACACTGGCGCAGAATGCCGCCGCTCTACACCATCTCTCTACATACCTAGGCCGAGACACTGGCGCAGAATGCCGCCGTTCTACACCATCTCTCTACATACCTAGGCCGAGACAATGGCGCAGAATGCCGCCGCTCTTCACCATCTCTCTACATGCCTAGGCCGAGACACTGGCGCAGAATGCCGCCGCTCTACACCATCTCTCTACATACCTAGGCCGAGACAATGGCGCAGAATGCCGCCGCTCTTCACCATCTCTCTACATGCCTAGGCCGAGACACTGGCGCAGAATGCCGCCGCTCTTCACCATCTCTCTACATGCCTAGGCCGAGATACTGGCGCAGAATGCCGCCGCTCTACACCATCTCTCTACATACCTAGGCCGAGACAATGGCGCAGAATGCCGCCGCTCTACACCATCTCTCTACATACCTAGGCCGAGACACTGGCGCAGAATGCCGCCGCTCTACACCATCTCTCTACATACCTAGGCCGAGACACTGGCGCAGAATGCCGCCGCTCTACACCATCTCTCTACATACCTAGGCCGAGACACTGGCGCAGAATGCCGCCGCTCTACACCATCTCTCTACATACCTAGGCCGAGACACTGGCGCAGAATGCCGCCGCTCTACACCATCTCTCTACATACCTAGGCCGAGACACTGGCGCAGAATGCCGCGGCTCTACACCATCTCTCTACATACCTAGGCCGAGACAATGGCGCAGAATGCCGCCGCTCTTCACCATCTCTCTACATGCCTAGGCCGAGACACTGGCGCAGAATGCCGCCGCTCTACACCATCTCTCTACATGCCTAGGCCGAGACACTGGCACAGAATGCCGCCGCTCTACACCATCTCTCTACATACCTAGGCCGAGACACTGGCGCAGAATGCCGCCGCTCTACACCATCTCTCTACATACCTAGGCCGAGACACTGGCGCAGAATGCCGCCGCTCTACACCATCTCTCTACATGCCCAGGCCGAGACAATGGCGCAGAATGCCGCCGCTCTACACCATCTCTCTACATACCTAGGCCGAGACACTGGCGCAGAATGCCGCCGCAGACTGCCGCCGTTCTATACCATCTCCCTACATACCTAGGCCGAGACACTGGCGCAGAATGCCGCCGCTCTACACCATCTCTCTACATACCTAGGCCGAGACACTGGCGCAGAATGCCGCCGCTCTACACCATCTCTCTACATACCTAGGCCGAGACACTGGCGCAGAATGCCGCCGCTCTACACCATCTCTCTACATGCCTAGGCCGAGACAATGGCGCAGAATGCCGCCGCTCTACACCATCTCTCTACATGCCTAGGCCGAGACACTGGCGCAGAATGCCGCCGCTCTACACCATCTCTCTACATACCTAGGCCGAGACACTGGCGCAGAATGCCGCCGCTCTACACCATCTCTCTACATACCTAGGCCGAGACACTGGCGCAGAATGCCGCCGCTCTACACCATCTCTCTACATGCCTAGGCCGAGACACTGGCGCAGAATGCCGCCGCTCTACACCATCTCTCTACATACCTAGGCCGAGACACTGGCGCAGAATGCCGCCGCTCTACACCATCTCTCTACATACCTAGGCCGAGACACTGGCGCAGAATGCCGCCGCTCTACACCATCTCTCTACATACCTAGGCCGAGACACTGGCGCAGAATGCCGCCGCTCTACACCATCTCTCTACATGCCTAGGCCGAGACACTGGCGCAGAATGCCGCCGCTCTAACCATATCTCTACATACCTAGGCCGAGGCACTGGCGCAGAATGCCGCCGCTCTACACCATCTCTCTACATACCTAGGCCGAGACAATGGCGCAGAATGCCGCCGCTCTACACCATCTCTCTACATACCTAGGCCGAGACACTGGCGCAGAATGCCGCCGCTCTACACCATCTCTCTACATACCTAAGGGCAGACACTGGCGCAGAATGCCGCCGCTCTACACCATCTCTCTACATGCCTAGGCCGAGACAATGGCGCAGAATGCCGCCGCTCTACACCATCTCTCTACATGCCTAGGCCGAGACACTGGCGCAGAATGCCGCCGCTCTACACCATCTCTCTACATACCTAAGCGGAGTAACTGGCGCAGAATGCCGCCGCTCTACACCATCTCTCTACATACCTACGCGGAGTAACTGGCGCAGAATGCCGCCGCTCTACACCATCTCTCTACATACCTAGGCCGAGACACTGGCGCAGAATGCCGCCGCTCTACACCATCTCTCTACATACCTAGGCCGAGACACTGGCGCAGAATGCCGCCGCTCTACACCATCTCTCTACATACCTAAGGGCAGACACTGGCGCAGAATGCCGCCGCTCTACACCATCTCTCTACATACCTAGGCCGAGACAATGGCGCAGAATGCCGCCGCTCTACACCATCTCTCTACATACCTAGGCCGAGACACTGGCGCAGAATGCCGCCGCTCTACACCATCTCTCTACATACCTAGGCCGAGACACTGGCGCAGAATGCCGCCGCTCTACACCATCTCTCTACATACCTAGGCCGAGACACTGGCGCAGAATGCCGCCGCTCTACACCATCTCTCTACATACCTAGGCCGAGACACTGGCGCAGAATGCCGCCGCTCTACACCATCTCTCTACATACCTAGGCCGAGACACTGGCGCAGAATGCCGCCGCTCTACACCATCTCTCTACATACCTAGGCCGAGACACTGGCGCAGAATGCCGCCGCTCTACACCATCTCTCTACATACCTAAGCGGAGTAACTGGCGCAGAATGCCGCCGCTCTACACCATCTCTCTACATACCTAGGCCGAGGCACTGGCGCAGAATGCCGCCGCTCTACACCATCTCTCTACATACCTACGCGGAGTAACTGGCGCAGAATGCCGCCGCTCTACACCATCTCTCTACATACCTAGGCCGAGGCACTGGCGCAGAATGCCGCCGCTCTACACCATCTCTCTACATACCTAAGCGCAGACACTGGCGCAGAATGCCGCCGCTCTAACCATATCTCTACATACCTAAGCGCAGACACTGACGCAGAATGCCGCCGCTCTAACCATATCTCTACATACCTAAGCGCAGACACTGGCGCAGAATGCCGCCGCTCTACACCATCTCTCTACATACCTAAGCGCAGACACTGGCGCAGAATGCCGCCGCTCTAACCATATCTCTACATACCTAAGCGCAGACACTGGCGCAGAATGCCGCCGCTCTACACCATCTCTCTACATACCTAAGGGCAGACACTGGCGCAGAATGCCGCCGCTCTACACCATCTCTCTACATACCTAGGCCGAGACAATGGCGCAGAATGCCGCCGCTCTACACCATCTCTCTACATACCTAGGCCGAGACACTGGCGCAGAATGCCGCCGCTCTACACCATCTCTCTACATACCTAGGCCGAGACACTGGCGCAGAATGCCGCCGCTCTACACCATCTCTCTACATACCTAGGCCGAGACACTGGCGCAGAATGCCGCCGCTCTACACCATCTCTCTACATACCTAGGCCGAGACACTGGCGCAGAATGCCGCCGCTCTACACCATCTCTCTACATACCTAGGCCGAGACACTGGCGCAGAATGCCGCCGCTCTACACCATCTCTCTACATACCTAGGCCGAGACACTGGCGCAGAATGCCGCCGCTCTACACCATCTCTCTACATACCTACGCGGAGTAACTGGCGCAGAATGCCGCCGCTCTACACCATCTCTCTACATACCTAGGCCGAGGCACTGGCGCAGAATGCCGCCGCTCTACACCATCTCTCTACATACCTAAGCGCAGACACTGGCGCAGAATGCCGCCGCTCTAACCATATCTCTACATACCTAAGCGCAGACACTGACGCAGAATGCCGCCGCTCGACATGTTTTTCTCCTGCTCCAGTTCCCCGAAGTTGAGTGAGCTGGCGAAGACCAGGATGTCGGTCATGTTCATGAGGCGCTGGAGGAAGGAGACCGCCTGCTCGATGGTCAGTCCCTGGTTGGGCTCCATCATCTCCACCTCGCCCTGCAAACACGTGCACACAAACTGGTGACGTCACCGCACGAAGGTGGTAAAGGCAGGCTAACATGGCGAAGAATTATTGGGGAAGGTGTAATTATAAAGCGGCCGCACAAGCTTTTTAGTTACTTTTATTATCGCAAAACAGGCGGAACACTGGTACTCGACTTTAACGGACAGAAACGAAACAAATAGAAATAGCGCTATGCTTGATTACAAATTATTGATCATTAAAGCATCAAATTCAAAAGAAAAATGAACTGAACATGTAGCATGTCTTGAGTAAGAAAATCAAAACTAAAGTGGTTTAACTTCAGTGCCACTGTAGGACAATCAAAACGAACAGACAACTGTGCAACGTATACAGCATTACAGGCATCGAGCACAGCTATACCGCTGTCAAACTTATACAACTTAAAGCAACTTCCAATTAAACGTAGGCTATATCTTCAACAAATGATGGAAACACCTACATGCTATATGAAATGAAGTTTTTGAAGGGGTCATGCAAAGTGGACAAATGCACTGGGGTAGTGTACATCTACAATCCAAGACCGTGCGAGTATGCTGGTATGCCACCCACAGCTCAGAAGACAGTTTGGGAGAAGAACCCTGGACCCCGCCACGTGCTAACCGGAAGTAAGCTAAGCTATTACGTTTCTATAAATAGCTCACGTGCTATACACAGAGAAATGCAAGGGAATTTAGGAGGAAAATAATAACCTTTACTGTCCTTAAGGCTTAACTACAACTTGTAGCTGATGACATGTGTAGGCTTCAAGGTGTTTTTCCTGCTGAACGGATAGCGCAAACATAACACATCTAGACTTTCAATAACCGTCTGATTTCACAAGGAGAAAAAAGTTGGCGCGTTTAATATCTGCCGCCTCGCTTTCCTCAACTACCTTTTCTGTGCACCATTTGCAGCCACGTTTCATGCATTTATGTACACCATTACACGAGACCCTTGTAATTTTAACTTACTTGTAAGTAATTTTGGTTAATAACAGCACAACAAGATAGCCTCTAGCATAAAGTATGGCAGACGAAAGTGTTCTGACACCCGCGTTTTCATGATGTCGTAAGGTGAAGGTCATCTTACTGCCTTTTCATTGGTTAAAAGAAGTAGACCCATGGAAGAGTCTAACATCAAGAACAAGCAAAGGGGACAGAGCGTTATTTGTCCATACAACGTCTACATATTAACAGCTATGAGCATGTGAGACCAGGAAACGCATGTAATTCGAGTTATGGCTCGGCATGTACACAACCGAATCACCCTCCCAAAATACAGCAATATTATGGCCCATGGACATGGCAGGTGACAAGGAAAACAAAGCGGCGGCCATAGCAAAACTTGTCTGCTTCTCTTGCGTGATACTATTCATTTTGGCATCATGTGAATTCTCTTGGCAACAGGACTGTGAATAAGCCAAATTCTGTTGTCTTTGGCTGAAGCTGACAGATATAAACTGATTTTAGGCTTGTAATGGAAATATTTTGTGTTCAATTAGAAAACGAGGCGGCAGATATTTTCCATGAAGACTAAATATTTGGAGCTATTCCTTTAACCAAACATGTCTGCAGTTTTTTTGTATCCGACATTAAACGTTTCTCTATGTTGTATTGCATCGCATTGCATCAGGTAATTATATTACGACACACATGGTGAGTACTTAAACGATATTTTGTTTCTTTGATGATAAATAATACCAAGTCCAAGGGAAGTAAAGAGCAATCATACGCAACCATGCGAGAACACCAACTAATCTACTTCTAACACTAAACACTAACAAATAAAAAAAACACGAAAAAGTGATGGCACAAAAGGCAGACACTCAACCCTTGGCAGCAAGTTCTTTGTGCGAGTAATAACCCCTTGGCTTCTGGACAACATTAAACCAGGATTGACTTTCGAAAATCGATATGGTTAGTTAATTGTAAGCGTTTGACGACACGGTGGAATCGTATAGTGCAAACGCTTTTTTTACCATAGCTTGTGTTTTTCTGAAAACAATTTCCAATCATGGACAGGATGTAACTTGCTCTAAACCGAACCTACAAAATCAATCCACATGTGTCCCAGAGAAGCAGAGAACCACACAGTCTATTTACACAAATGCTATTGAGATTTTTTTTGTCGAGGACTATAGGGAAAAATCAATGTGGCTATGGCTGGAGTGAACCACCACCACCAACGCCACCACCTCGCGGGTTGCAACCCAGATTAGTACAGAGCTCAGCGCTGATTGAAGGATCAATACACGTGGTTAGAAGTGCAGCATATCTACAACTGCGTGCAATGTTACAGGCAGGCAGCGAGTGGCTTACTCTGGCAGTCACTCTAAACTTTCGGCCTGAGAATACATTGTTCCCCTCACTCTCATCCTCCACCTAGGGGAGAGGTAACAAATGTATGGCAGTTACCATGGCAACTATTAATAATTATAATAGTAGTAGCAAGAGAAGCTATGACGCGTGATATTTGTTTCTCCAGTATTATACGGACGCCAGCTTTACAGTCATGCAATAATACTTGGGGGTAAATACAACTACGTAGAAATAATAAAACATACTCCATAGCATTCAGAAGTTTAACGTTTCTCAAAGGTCTCGCTTCCACAACTTCCAAGGGAACATCATGATGATATCAGATAACTACACTGAAGATTCATAGTTTCACTATAAAACCTAAATAATAAACTATAAAATCTAAATAAGCTCTCTGCGCACACAGTCAAGAGAACAGAGGCAAGGTCCTGATAAAAAATGATTGAAAATGTGCCAAGCATCACTTGCCACAATTCTGCGCCAATAGCTGCTCAGCGTGAGGGTGTTAGATGGCAAAGCATTAACTGGACCAAGCGTAGACGCACGCCACTCACAGGGAATAGTTGTAGACAAAACAAACAGTCTCAGAATCGTAGACGGCACAGATGCATTAACGTTATTGAGCAAAGCGTCTTATGATATGAGTTGAAATCGACATGAAGATATAGCTAAAGTTCTAGGAATGGCGGGGTGCATCTAGCAACCGACTGCCTATAATCAGCAATCCGCACAACCAACTATTGGAATATAGAGTGCGATCAAGATGGCGGAGTAGCGGGTGTGTAGTGAGGGCTATGGGTGGGGGCCGGGGGGAAGTGAGGAGTAGCGGGTGTGTAGTGAGGGCTATGGGGTGGGGGCTGGGGTGAGGTCAGGGTGGAGCGTATGTAGAGTACAGGCAACCGTAACGTCTGACATGAATTCAGCATACAGAGGCGCGAACTTGCCATAACGTGATGTCCTTCAAACTATCCCCTCGGGACTCGGCCAGGGAGCTAACTTATGCCTCGGATAACACCTTCGGAAGGATATGTCCTCATCTGACACATGTTAAGCTTTAGATCTCCAGAGATCCGGCCGCACGAAAGACCAAGCGGCGGATCCAAGAATTTGAAAAGAGGGTCCATTGAGACTTGCGACGGGGGGGGGGGCTCTTAGGGATAAGACAAACAAGAGAATAGAAATTGCGTCAGTATGACCGAACGAATTAAGCAGGCAGCTGGTTCTGATCGAAAACGAACGAACGCTCATTCAAAAAGTGGGACTTTAAACTTGACATGACCCGTCATACAAAGTGACGAAATACTACTGAGACGAACATTTCGACACTGTATCACAAGATTAATATGAATCCAGGGGTAGTTGCAACGCTACAACTATGGCGTCATCACAATATAAACAACAGCAGACGATTATAACGACCAATGGGCATTTCACTAAAGCACGGATTGGGGAAAGGAGTTGACACAATGAAGTAACAGAGCAGACGAGCAACGACCAACGCGGGTTTCACTAAAGTACGGACTATGGAGAAACGCAGACAAAAATAAAGAAACAGTGCAGACCACCCACGACCAACGCCGGATTCTTAAAGTACGAATCGCGGCAAGACGTGGATACAAGGCAAGCCACTGAGCAGAGGATCGAGGCCCAATACGAGTTTACTAAAAGACGGAACGCAGTAAGGCGCGGACATCAGAGCAGCACAAATAGATCAAATAATGGTTGACCAACACGGATGTCACTAAAGTGCGGAACGCGGCTAGGCTAAATACTATGAGGTAAGTGTAGTTCTATGTACATAGCGACATGTTAGATATGCAACACACTTTGCTATCTTTGCCTTCCCGGGTAGGATCAGCAAGCTGCAAAAGGTACATGCTCATGTTAGTTAAGATAGTCATGCGGATGGCTATATGTGAGGAGTGACATCCTCCCCCAGAACATCTCACCGATTACTCCACCCATAGATTGCCATGACAACGATACGATTAATATACAGGATAAAAACAAGACGTGCTAGAGAATCATAAGACACATAACGATACTGGATGTGTATAGACAACTACAGAAAAGCTGCAGTTATGTGATACTATGAACTCTGATGTGTCTTTTTTTTTATACATACACGAATCGTTTATGAAATCAAGACGCGACTTGGCAACCGACGCATGGAGTAATGGTCCCGTGGTATTAATGAAGCGGAAAGACCCAGTGAGAATTAATATAGCAGCCAGCGTTTCCATTAAGACATTTTCTACTAATTATTGTAAACAGAGGTTGCCTCCAATACTTGTTGCAGTGCTAATAAGCCATCTAACTTTCGGTCAGGGGTATTACGATAAAGAATTGTACGAAGTGTTTAGCAATGTCTTTTCTATAATATTATGGCACATGCAGTCTACAAATTGAGGGCACATGGGTACAAAACGCATTGTAATAAATATAACTATTAGGCAACAACGACATCTAAAACTCAACAGAGCGATAAATTATATTAAGTAAACAGAAATACATACGTTAATGTTCTCAATTATGAGCGATTGTAGGAAAACATTTTACCAATGCGAACTGGACCGGGTTACAGATTATAATCAAATTGCAGGAGGGGTCCTAACTACTGTTACATACCACATACCCCCCTAATTCATTAATTAAAATACGGACAAAAAGTTTCGAATTGCTATATCGGAATTCGTTACATTACCACTTTGTGCAAATCAAAAATACAGCTGACAAAGTTAAAAGGTCACCAGCCACGGTTACCAGTTCAAACATGAAGTTTTACCTCGGATGGGCCTAGATTACCCATTGGCTAGTCAGTATTATTTATTGAAAGGTCAAACTTATTCTTTGAAATATGAACGTTACTTGATGAAACGTCAAGGGCACTCTTTTTGAGCGCCATGATCACTCGCTGAAAGGTCAAGATCATTCTTGATTATGACTTTACCTGTTGACCGCGGTCGTTAGCACGAGAGGGTGCGCAGTAGGACTTCGGTATCGGTGGCGCGAGGGATTCACTGGTGCTGAGCGAGGCATTGTTTAGGGGAGGGAGTGGGGGGGGCATTACTTGGGTTGAAGAAGACAGTGGTGGCACGGGATGAGAGCGCAGTGAGAAACGGCTGCACGATCGTCGCCAGGCTGAAAACGTTCAGGGGTAGGGGTACTCACATTGGGGGAGGTGGCGGCTGCTAGGAGAGTGGGGGGGGGGGGGCGGCGTCCAGGGGAGGGTACTCACGTTGGGGTAGGTGGCGGCGGCCAGGAGAGTGGGGGGGGGATGGGTACTCACGTTGTGGGAGGTGGCGGCGGCCAGGAGGGCGGGGGTACTCACGTTGGGGGCGGTGGCGGCGGCTAGGAGAGAGGGGGGGTACTCACGTTGGGGGAGGTGGCGGCGGCTAGGAGAGAGGGGGGGGGGGTACTCACGTTGGGGGAGGTGGCGGCGGCCAGGAGAGGGGGTGGGGGTATTCACGTTGGGGGATGTGGCGGCGGCCAGGAGAGGGAGGGGGCTACTCACGTTGGGGGAAGTGGCGGCGGCCAGGAGAGGGGGGGGGGTACTCACGTTGGGGGAGGTGGCGGCGGCCAGGAGAGGGGGGGGGGGGGGTACTCACGTTGGGGGACGTGGCGGCGGCCAGGAGAGGGGGGGGGGTACTCACGTTGGGGGAGGTGGCGGCGGCTAGAAGTGGCAGCAGCCCTCCACAAGCCGTGATCAGGTTGTCGGCTAGCTGGGAGATCATGTGCGTTACGTTGACAACGAACACGTGGTTCTCCGAAGCGTTGACGAAGTCGATGACGTTCTTGGTGCTGTGTCTGCGGCGGGAAGAGGGCTTGATCAGGACACAGGCGAGAACCAAGCTGTTTCCTCCTATACATCCATCAGCTAATCCCCTTCAATATTGTATTTATTCCCTGGCATAACCAACCCATTTAACCCCTAATACACATTGACACCAGCACCTTCCCATATCGCCCGCATTCAGCCATTACCAGTTTCGCGTACATGAAGCCCAGGCTACCTCCTGGGATATTGAAATGGGATTAAATAACAAGGCACAGCTACCAGGGTTCGAACCCATGACCTGTGTGTCTGCAGCTCAGACTGCTTATCAAATGAGACAGGGAGTACATTTACAGCTATTTGATTCCTTCTGTAACCAGAAGTAAAGATGATCTGTGCAATACAAAGTTATACAAATATAGAACACGCAGCCCCAGATTTGATCTCCAATACTCCATACTGAACTCCATACGAGCTAGGACAGAGACATGTGAGACTCAGGGACTCACGTCTTCCAGACTTGGATGTCCTGCTCCAGGGAGAAGAGCAGGTCGGAGAGCAGCTTCTGGTGGAGGTAGGACCAGCGGAACTCCGGGATCCGGAACGGTGGGGCGCGCGGCCCGGGGCTGAAGATCTGCCGGCTGGGGGTGGCTGGCTGCCCGCTCCCCTCAGACAGTGGCAGCTTGTCCGGGCGACCCTCACCCTCCCCCTCATCATCACCCTCGGCCCCGGCTGGTGGGGGGGTCCCTTCCTCACCCGTGGCGCCCGCCGCGCCGGTGGAGGTCGACTGGTTCTTCAAGCCTGCGGGGAAACCACGTGCGTCAGAAGGTGGGCGATAATGGAAGAAAGTGACAATAGTTTACATAGAGTATGAACTTAAGCATTTATGCGATCAACTCTATTGCCTCTGAACGTCACTGCCTTCTTACCTGTCAAGCTAGATTCCTTCTCTGTCGCATCAGCCTCCGCCTGGCTCTGGTGCTCGTCCGGATTGCCCTCCCGGGCCTGGGGGGTCACGGCCGGTACCCCCTCCGGGGCGGCCTGGACGCGGGCTTCCGCGGCCCCGGCCTGGGGCCCACCCTCCGAGTCTGCTGAACTCTGCTCTTGCGCCTGATCGGAGGCGACTTTGGTATCACCAGCTGCGGCGTCATCCTCAGGTGCAGCTTGACCTTCAGATTTGGTTTGAGCTTCACCTTGGGAAGACGGCGCTTCCCCTCCGACCCTGCTGACCACTTCCTCGACAATCTCTTGCACGAACTGCACCACGTTCTCGTCAAAGCCCAACAGGGAATAGGCCTCCAACCGCTCTTCCTTCCCATCCCGACCGCTCTCAGGGGCATCACTAAGGTCAAGGTCACCGCCTCCTTCAACCTTGACCTCGCTCTGACCTTCAGGCGCGGCGGCACCCGCCGAGACGTCCTCGCCACCCTGACCTTGACCTTGGTCGCTGGCCTGCGTGCCCTGGTCGCTGGTGTCCGTGAGCTCGGTGATCCTGACGGTGCTGGTCTCCTGGCTCCTGGCGATGGTGTCGGCGTCCTGAGACAGCCCCGAGATGGTGCTGACCGGGTGCTGCTGGCGGAGAGCCGGGTCCGAGATGTGGTATACTTGCTGCCGCTCGTACTGCTGGTACATCCGGGCCATGTGGATCTTAAAGTCCTCGTACGACACCTGCAACCACGGCGTCCGCACATCATATACATGTAGAACGGTGGGAGGCAACCACTGTACGGTTGGTGTTTACTCCCATCAGGGCCCCGGGGTATTTAATGGGATGGGATAAGGCCAATGAGTGGATGACCTTGAGAACTTACTAACTGATAGTAGATTATGATAATGAACTTTGAAGATGTTGAGAACTGACCTTGGAGTGGAATATGGCCATATATGCATAAATTTGACAACTGTTTGAACGACATTGGGAACTGACCTTTGAGTGGAGTATACCCAGTGTATGGAACATTTTAATCACTGTCCTTGGACTGAGATAAGGCAAGTGCCCGTATGAGCTTTAGCACCAACCTTTAAGTTGAGTAGCATCATTACGTTGATGACCTTGAGCACTGACCTTGGAGTGGAGTATAGCCAGAGTGTCGATCCAGACGCGCCAGCCCCCGTACTCGTACTTCATGGCGTGGTGCAGCAACATCCGGAAGAGCGACATCACCATCTCCGTGATCTTCTTCTCGTCCTCGTTCTGGGGGTAGATGTACGCCATCGAGAAGAGCCAGTCTTGCCACACCGACATCTGCAGCACCGTCCTGGTGGCGGGGAAAAAAGCAGACGACATTTAAAGCGCCTGTTACGATAACGTGGCACACGCCATACATACGCCTGG
This sequence comes from Arenicola marina, assembly GCA_964019135.1. Lineage (NCBI taxonomy): Eukaryota > Metazoa > Annelida > Polychaeta > Arenicolidae > Arenicola > Arenicola marina. Next base: position 33,715,952 of record OZ025260.1, on the reverse strand, counting down.
GGTATAACAGGTGTGTACACCGGTGGGGCGTCAGCAAGATGGATGGATGGACTGGGGCATAACAGGTGTGTACACCGGTGGGGCGTCAGCAAGATGGATGGATGGACTGGGGTATAACAGGTGTGTACACCGGTGGGGCGTCAGCAAGATGGATGGATGGACTGGGGCATAACAGGTGTGTACACCGGTGGGGCGTCAGCAAGATGGATGGATGGACTGGGGTATAACAGGTGTGTACACCGGTGGGGCGTCAGCAAGATGGATGGATGGACTGGGGTATAACAGGTGTGTACACCGGTGGGGCGTCAGCAAGATGGATGGATGGACTGGGGGATAACAGGTGTGTACACCGGTGGGGCGTCAGCAAGATGGATGGATGGACTGGGGGATAACAGGTGTGTACACCGGTGGGGCGTCAGCAAGATGGATGGATGGACTGGGGTATAACAGGTGTGTACACCGGTGGGGCGTCAGCAAGATGGATGGATGGACTGGGGCATAACAGGTGTGTACACCGGTGGGGCGTCAGCAAGATGGATGGATGGACTGGGGGATAACAGGTGTGTACACCGGTGGGGCGTCAGCAAGATGGATGGATGGACTGGGGTATAACAGGTGTGTACACCGGTGGGGCGTCAGCAAGATGGATGGATGGACTGGGGCATAACAGGTGTGTACACCGGTGGGGCGTCAGCAAGATGGATGGATGGACTGGGGTATAACAGGTGTGTACACCGGTGGGGCGTCAGCAAGATGGATGGATGGACTGGGGTATAACAGGTGTGTACACCGGTGGGACGTCAGCAAGATGGATGGATGGACTGGGGGATAACAGGTGTGTACACCGGTGGGGCGTCAGCAAGATGGATGGATGGACTGGGGGATAACAGGTGTGTACACCGGTGGGGCGTCAGCAAGATGGATGGATGGACTGGGGTATAACAGGTGTGTACACCGGTGGGGCGTCAGCAAGATGGATGGATGGACTGGGGCATAACAGGTGTGTACACCGGTGGGGCGTCAGCAAGATGGATGGATGGACTGGGGTATAACAGGTGTGTACACCGGTGGGGCGTCAGCAAGATGGATGGATGGACTGGGGCATAACAGGTGTGTACACCGGTGGGGCGTCAGCAAGATGGATGGATGGACTGGGGTATAACAGGTGTGTACACCGGTGGGGCGTCAGCAAGATGGATGGATGGACTGGGGCATAACAGGTGTGTACACCGGTGGGGCGTCAGCAAGATGGATGGATGGACTGGGGTATAACAGGTGTGTACACCGGTGGGGCGTCAGCAAGATGGATGGATGGACTGGGGTATAACAGGTGTGTACACCGGTGGGGCGTCAGCAAGATGGATGGATGGACTGGGGTATAACAGGTGTGTACACCGGTGGGGCGTCAGCAAGATGGATGGATGGACTGGGGTATAACAGGTGTGTACACCGGTGGGGCGTCAGCAAGATGAATGGATGGACTGGGGTATAACAGGTATGTACACCGGTGGGGCGTCAGCAAGATGGATGGATGGACTGGGGTATAACAGGTGTGTACACCGGTTGGGCGTCAGCAAGATGGATGGATGGACTGGGGTATAACAGGTGTGTACACCGGTGGGGCGTCAGCAAGATGGATGGATGGACTGGGGTATAACAGGTGTGTACACCGGTTGGGCGTCAGCAAGATGGATGGATGGACTGGGGTATAACAGGTATGTACACCGGTGGGGCGTCAGCAAGATGGATGGATGGACTGGGGTATAACAGGTGTGTACACCGGTGGGGCGTCAGCAAGATGGATGGATGGACTGGGGTATAACAGGTATGTACACCGGTGGGGCGTCAGCAAGATGGATGGATGGACTGGGGTATAACAGGTGTGTACACCGGTTGGGCGTCAGCAAGATGGATGGATGGACTGCGGTATAACAGGTGTGTACATCGGTGGGGCGTCAGCAAGATGGATGGATGGACTGGGGTATAACAGGTGTGTACACCGGTGGGGCGTCAGCAAGATGGATGGATGGACTGGGGTATAACAGGTATGTACACCGGTGGGGCGTCAGCAAGATGGATGGATGGACTGGGGTATAACAGGTGTGTATACCGGTGGGGCGTCAGCAAGATGGATGGATGGACTGGGGTATAACAGGTGTGTACACCGGTGGGGCGTCAGCAAGATGGATGGATGGACTGGGGTATAACAGGTGTGTACACCGGTGGGGCGTCAGCAAGATGGATGGATGGACTGGGGTATAACAGGTGTGTACACCGGTGGGGCGTCAGCCAGATGGATGGATGGACTGGGGTATAACAGGTATGTACACCGGTGGGGCGTCAGCAAGATGGATGGATGGACTGGGGTATAACAGGTATGTACACCGGTGGGGCGTCAGCAAGATGGATGGATGGACTGCGGTATAACAGGTATGTACACCGGTGGGGCGTCAGCAAGATGGATAGATGGACTGGGGTATAACAGGTGTGTACACCGGTGGGGCGTCAGCAAGATGGATGGATGGACTGGGGTATAACAGGTGTGTACACCGGTGGGGCGTCAGCAAGATGGATGGATGGACTGGGGTATAACAGGTGTGTACACCGGTGGGGCGTCAGCAAGATGGATGGATGGACTGGGGTATAACAGGTGTGTACACCGGTGGGGCGTCAGCAAGATGGATGGATGGACTGGGGTATAACAGGTGTGTACACCGGTGGGGCGTCAGCAAGATGGATGGATGGACTGGGGTTTTAGGCCACCTTTGAGTACAAACCGGCTAAACAAGGAACAGCCAGCATACACCATGTAGAGTGTATGAACGCGGTCAGTATAGCTGACAGGCAGATTTTAACCAGAGCCATTTCCAAGTGCGCCAAGTCGCCCCACCCCCAGGTCCTAGCCCGGCGCTCCTACCTCCTGTTGTCCCTGTTGTTGTTACACAGGATGGTGAGGTCGGACAGGAAGAGGTGCTTCACGTCCAACACCTCATCGGTCTGCTTAGACTGCCGTATCAGGTTGGCCACTACCTTCAGCACCACTGGAGCGGCAACAACAACGACATCAACAACAACAATGACATTAAAAATGCAGACCCGCCGAAATACAATTATGTTCGGCAATTATATCCATCTTCCATGTTAAAGTCCACGAAATAGATTATTGTATGAAACGGTAGACGTGAGTCATACGGGAGATATGCTGCAACAATGGTTCGCCTCAACATGTAAGAACGACCGCAATGTTAATCCCATTAAACTATTAAACAGTAGCAGGCCTATTTAATCAGCAAAATCCAAAGGGCCATTTCTCACACAATACACAGGCAAGTGGAACGTTAAATTAAATTATAAACTCAATTTCTATGACTTACATGGGTTCTCCAGCCTGTAGTTGGAGTCGGGCTCCGGGTGCTTCTCCGTCAAGATATCGTGGTTCATGCGCTCCGTCATTATCTGCAAGTAGAACTCCCCATTATCGACCATCACTATATTCACCATGTAGTTATAATAACTGGAAGTAAGACGCCATACTTCCTATTATCGACCATCACTATATTCATCACGTGTTCAGATTAACTGGAAGTAGCTCGCCACACTCTCTATTATCGACCATCACTATTTTCACCACGTGGTTAATTAACGAAGATCGGACCCGCACAAGCATGAAATAAACATTCCATTATCTTCCATGTGTTATTTCCACTCTCTTACAAGCATTAGTCAATATGGATCATCAATGTCTTGAATGAGCCTTGGAGGTGCCACCGGTGTCTGGTTGTGCTCTTTGATTCCATCCAAAGGCTGTCACAATGTTCGAACACAGAAGCTTTCCACTTTTGATGAATTCATTACTTATCTTTACTTCGCATTAAGAAAGGATTGTTACTATGTTTGTTCGAGGTGACTGCTAGATAGCACCTTCTCCAGACTTTACGTAAAAATTAATTACGTAAAATATAAACTTCCCATAACTTGACGTATACAGAACAAGCAGACCACTATATCTGTAGCGGCACTCACCTCAAAGAGGACGTTGTAGGTTGCCATGGTGAGCTGACTGCTGTGCAGGGACAGGCGCTCCGTCAGCAGGGAGAAGAGGTTGTGGGGGGTCATCGAGTCATGCTTCCGCCTGCAGGGGGTGAGCACAGCCACATAACAACCCATCAGTGTATTTGCCGCCGGCCAGTTTGCATATACAATAATCACACGCTGTAGGAGTATGCTCTTACAATAATCACACGCTGTATGAGTATGCTCTTACAATAATCACACGCTGTATGAGTATGCTCTTACAATAATCACACGCTGAATGAGTATGCTCTTTCAATAATCACACGCTGTATGAGTATGCTCTTACAATAATCACACGCTGTATGAGTATGCTCGTACAATAATCACACGCTGTATGAGTATGCTCTTACAATAATCACACGCTGTATGAGTATGCTCTTACAATAATCACACGCTGTATGAGTATGCTCTTACAATAATCACACGCTGTATGAGTATGCTCTTACAATAATCACATGCTCTATGAGTATGCTCTTACAATAATCACACGCTCTATGAGTATGCTCTTACAATAATCACACGCTGTATGAGTACGCTCTTACAATAATCACATGCTGTATGAGTATGCTCTTTCAATAATCACATGCTCTATGAGTATGCTCTTACAATAATCACACGCTGTATGAGTATGCTCTTACAATAATCACACGCTGTATGAGTATGCTCTTACAATAATCACACGCTGTATGAGTATGCTCTTACAATAATCACACGCTCTATGAGTATGCTCTTACAATAATCACACGCTCTATGAGTATGCTCTTACAATAATCACACGCTGTATGAGTATGCTCTTACAATAATCACATGCTGTATGAGTATGCTCTTTCAATAATCACATGCTCTATGAGTATGCTCTTACAATAATCACATGCTGTATGAGTATGCTCTTACAATAATCACACGCTGTATGAGTATGCTCTTACAATAATCACACGCTGAATGAGTATGCTCTTTCAATAATCACATGCTCTATGAGTATGCTCTTACAATAATCACACGCTGTATGAGTATGCTCTTACAATAATCACACGCTGAATGAGTATGCTCTTTCAATAATCACATGCTCTATGAGTATGCTCTTACAATAATCACACGCTGTATGAGTATGCTCTTACAATAATCACATGCTGTATGAGTATGCTCTTTCAATAATCACATGCTCTATGAGTATGCTCTTACAATAATCACACGCTGTATGAGTATGCTCTTTCAATAATCACATGCTCTATGAGTATGCTCTTACAATAATCACACGCTGTATGAGTATGCTCTTACAATAATCACATGCTCTATGAGTATGCTCTTACAATAATCACACGCTGTATGAGTATGCTCTTACAATAATCACACGCTGTATGAGTATGCTCTTACAATAATCACACGCTGTATGAGTATGCTCTTTCAATAATCACATGCTCTATGAGTATGCTCTTACAATAATCACACGCTGTATGAGTATGCTCTTACAATAATCACACGCTGTATGAGTATGCTCATACAATAATCACATGCTGTATGAGTATGCTCTTACAATAATCACACGCTGTATGAGTATGCTCTTACAATAATCACATGCTGTATGAGTATGCTCTTACAATAATCACACGCTGTATGAGTATGCTCTTACAATAATCACACGCTGTATGAGTATGCTCTTACAATAATCACACGCTGTATGAGTATGCTCTTACAATAATCACACGCTGTATGAGTATGCTCTTACAATAATCACACGCTGTATGAGTATGCTCTTACAATAATCACACGCTGTATGAGTATGCTCTTACAATAATCACACGCTCTATGAGTATGCTCTTACAATAATCACACGCTCTATGAGTATGCTCTTACAATAATCACACGCTGTATGAGTATGCTCATACAATAATCACACGCTGTATGAGTATGCTCTTACAATAATCACACGCTGTATGAGTATGCTCATACAATAATCACACGCTGTATGAGTATGCTCGTACAATAATCACACGCTGTATGAGTATGCTCTTACAATAATCACACGCTGTATGAGTATGCTCTTACAATAATCACATGCTCTATGAGTATGCTCTTACAATAATCACACGCTGTATGAGTATGTTCTTACAATAATCACACGCTGTATGAGTATGCTCATACAATAATCATATGCTGTATGAGTATGCTCTTATAATAATCACACGCTCTATGAGTATGCTCTTACAATAATCACACGCTATATGAGTATGCTCTTACAATAATCACACGCTGTATGAGTATGCTCTTACAATAATCACACGCTGTATGAGTATGCTCTTACAATAATCACATGCTGTATGAGTATGCTCTTACAATAATCACACGCTGTATGAGTATGCTCTTACAATAATCACACGCTGTATGAGTATGCTCTTACAATAATCACATGCTGTATGAGTATGCTCTTACAATAATCACACGCTGTATGAGTATGCTCTTACAATAATCACATGCTGTATGAGTATGCTCTTACAATAATCACACGCTGTATGAGTATGCTCTTACAATAATCACACGCTGTATGAGTATGCTCTTACAATAATTACATGCTGTATGAGTATGCTCTTACAATAATCACACGCTCTATGAGTATGCTCTTACAATAATCACACGCTGTATGAGTATGCTCTTACAATAATCACACGCTGTATGAGTATGCTCTTACAATAATCACACGCTGTATGAGTATGCTCTTACAATAATCACACGCTGTATGAGTATGCTCTCACAATAATCACAAAGAGAATGCTGTAATGGACGTCCAGGGAGGTGAACAGGCAACTGTGATCTGACATTAACTCCACAGTTAAGTGGTTTACTGGAGACTATGCCACTTTACGCCTGGGTGATAATGAAGGATAAAACACTAAGTCAAGGAATCCTTTCAGGGGTTACTAAGGCACATATCGTGACAGTGGAGACAGTACATGGACAGCCCATAACCGTATACTTTCACGTCAACATTGAAGAATGACCAGTTCTTTGGTTCGTGGTTATCACGAATCTCGGTTTCAGCAGAGCTCACGTATTACTCTCTTCTATATCAGATTATTGTGCATTGTGGGTGCTATTGAGGGCCCTCACGTGCTGTGATTGGCTACAATTTAGGTCCCTGTTTGACCTACTTGTGCGTGCTGTGATTGGCTGCCATTGAGGTTTTTGTTTGACCTACTTGTGCGTGTTATGACTGGCTACCATTGAGGTTTTTGTTTGACCTACTTGTGCGTGCTGTGATTGGCTACCATTGAGGTTTTTGTTTGACCTACTTGTGCGTGCTCCGCATGAGGAAGAAGCCCAGCAGCTTCATGGACTGGATCCTGATGTCCTCATTGGCGGAGGCCAGCAGCTTGTACACCGTCCTGCAACCACGCGGAACAGGGCATGTACGGCTTGGCGCTTTGGGCCAGCTTTGTGCACACATGGACTTGCCGGAGATGGACATCTTTAGAGTTATGACAGTTATTATATATAGACATTATTGCAATTCTGACACTTATTCTAAAAAGACATTATAGAAATTTTGACACTTATTCTAGATAGACATTCTTAGAGTTTTGACGGTGATTTAGATAGACATTGTTACAATTTTGACGGTGATTCAGCTAGACAACCAGCACTTATTACAAGTAGCCGTTAGGTCATATGATCATTTAGTCCGATTGGCCTCTATTGTTAACGACTCAATGTGGTCGGCATTGAGAACGCCTGTCACGAGTACGTGACCGGACAAGCCCTGGCGTCTCGCCTCCCTCCCCCTTCCCCCATCACATACCTGACTCCCTGCTTGCGGTCCACGGCGGGGACCATGGAGGCCGGGTGTTCGGCCATCAGCTGACACAACAGGTTTAACACGTCCTGAAGGTTGGCATCCTGAGGGGTCATAAGCGTCAACAGTATTAATTGACTAAATATAATCATAAAATCGTACACAGGGTATCGTGGTCTGAATGGTGGCCAAATCCACCAGTTTATTCAATCTTGGGAATCTATTTAAGATCTGTTGCGTCAAAACTATCCAGAACTTCATTTCTTGTGGGTGGGTTTTTAAAGTATTTTTTAAGGGAGGAGGGATTTTATGGCCGCACAATATGGGAAATGGGGTGCATTTGTGCATAATAAACGCAAAATGGACCGATATGAAGGAGCGCCTGAGTAAATCCTCTCACAGTAAATTTATCATGTGCGATAATCGCTGACAGGGATACACCTTTTATACACTTATGGCCATATAGAATATAGTATGTCTGAGAGCGCTCCATAACCACCGCCCCCCCCCCCTCTCCCCACCCACACTCCAAAGACGCGCATACAGCGGAGAGGAGGGAGAAGGGAGGGCGATCCGGGTGACTGGCGGATCACCGACCTCCTGCACAGTGGTGAGGTAGTTGAGGATGGACTGCAGCTCGTCGTCATGGATACCGTTGCCCTTGAGGATGAGCTGGCGGACGTATTGGAGCATGTATCCGCGGAGGAGGACCACCTGATCCTGGTCGGGTCGCGGGCCGTCTGGATCGACAACACGGGATCAGGGGTTAGCAGGAGTTTAGTTATTCAAATTTATTTATAAAATAATTTAATTGTTTACTTTTATTTAATGATTTATAAGTAAGACAATAAGTAAAACAACATGTAAGACAATAAGGAAGACGATAAGAACGCAGCGTCATGACGTCACCCCATGCTTTCATGACATCACTGGGATAACTCCTATGACGTCACCATAGGTTTCCATGGTCCCATATGGACGTCGCGGGGATAACCCACAAAACATCACCATAGTCCACCACAAGAGCCTGGGGGGCGGGGGCACTAACCGACTCCCTTTGGGGTGATGCCGCTGCGGTCGAGGGGGTTGACCACCCAGTAGTAGTACTTCAGGGTGTGCATGGTTTGCAGCACCGAGCTCACGCGTCGAATGTTGCTGTAGATTTGCGCGTTACTCAGGAATTCGGTCGACATGTATTCGTACAGCTTGTTCTGTACCTGTACAACATAGAAACAGATCTGATGTGATACCGGTACAACTTGATCTCTATCTGTAGAACATAGAAACAGATCTGATGTGATACCGGTACAACTTGATCTCTATCTGTAGAACATAGAAACAGATCTGATGTGATACCGGTACAACTTGATCTCTATCTGTAGAACATAGAAACAGATCTGATGTGATACCGGTACAACTTGATCTCTATCTGTAGAACATAGAAACAGATCTGATGTGATACCGGTACAACTTGATCTCTATCTGTAGAACATAGAAACAGATCTGATGTGATACCGGTACAACTTGATCTCTATCTGTAGAACATAGAAACAGATCTGATGTGATACCGGTACAACTTGATCTCTATCTGTAGAACATAGAAACAGATCTGATGTGATACCGGTACAACTTGATCTCTATCTGTAGAACATAGAAACAGATCTGATGTGATACCGGTACAACTTGATCTCTATCTGTAGAACATAGAAACAGATCTGATTCGAGGCGGGAAACACAACTAGATACTATCGAAGTGAAAGGAAGATTCAGGACTATTTTTTTTATTCCTGAAAGATCTGTAGGCAAAATGAGAGCAAGAAGGCCTGTTCCGAAGTCCAGGTCTGATTATTTACGTGAACAGGCGAGTAGATCCAGAGAGCCGGGTTAAACAGGATGTGATCAAACATGTGTTTGAGGAGCGGTCCGGCCGTCGGCAGGTTGACAAGGTACTTGGTCAGCTTCAGGAAGCAGTCCAGCACCTCCTCCGTCACGTGCTCACGAGACGACTGAAAAAGCAGATGACATTTTGATCCATTTCAAAAAGATGCATCCGGCCTTATATGCCACCACTCTAGGTCCAGTATACATTATTTACGGTCAGTTACTTGAAATTTAGCTTAAACCGCATCATAATATTTCATTTCACAAGACCTGATTTGTTTGATTGTCACCGGAGTGACGTCACGGCGAGAAAGAGATATATGGAACCAAGAATCCGTGGGTCGCATTAAGGTAATGGAGGCTGTTATGCCAGTTATGAGAATCCCGTAGCCGGATAAACTATGTACGTGAAATAGGCCACTGGTCTCTGGGTAGATTAAAACCCGGTTTCGGTGCTTCTCGGGTCTAACAGTCACTTCGGCTAACCGGTGTTGGTTCCATGTAAATCTCACGCGGCCTGAGACTCTACATGAGGAGCAGCCTAGGTTTGCCCAACAGGCCACACCTACCTTCTCCAGCAGGTAGCTGATGACTAGGAAGCCTTTGTTCTGAATCAACTGCTGCTGAATGTTGACCGAACTCTCCAGAAGGTCACACAGCAGGCCCATCAAGGTGGAGCTGCAAGGTCAAGGCCATACCATATCAGGTCATGTCCGGCAACGTGTCCTCTTTCGCAGTTGTCAACCGAATTTATGGATAGATGTTGTCATAAATAGTTTGTAATTACTTCAGCATTGTCTGCCTAGTTTACGACCAGAACGCGATCCATGTTGTGAACCTGTCTCTAGGACAGCGGATATGTGCTACACTGTCCTGTCTCTAGGACAGCGGACCTGTGCTACACTGTCCTGTCTCTAGGACAGCGGACCTGTGCTAAACTGTCCTGTCTCTAGGACAGCGGACCTGTGCTACACTGTCCTGTCTCTAGGCCAGCGGACCTGTGCTAAACTGTCCTGTCTCTAGGGCAGCGGACCTGTGCTACACTGTCCTGTCTCTAGGACAGCGGACCTGTGCTACACTGTCCTGTCTGTAGGACAGCGGACCTGTGCTAAACTGTCCTGTCTCTAGGACAGCGGACATGTGCTAAACTGTCCTGTCTCTAGGACAGCGGACCTGTGCTACACTGTCCTGTCTCTAGGACAGCGGACATGTGCTACACTGTTCTGTCTCTAGGACAGCGGACCTGTGCTAAACTGTCCTGTCTCTAGGACAGCGGGACCTGTGCTACACTGCCCTGTCTCTAGGACAGCGGACCTGTGCTAAACTGTCCTGTCTCCAGGACAGCGGACCTGTGCTACACTGTCCTGTCTCTAGGACAGCGGACCTGTGCTAAACTGTCCTGTCTCTAGGACAGCGGACCTGTGCTACACTGTCCTGTCTCTAGGACAGCGGAACTGTGCTAAACTGTCCTGTCTCTAGGACAGCGGACCTGTGCTACACTGTCCTGTCTCTAGGACAGCGGACCTGTGCTACACTGCCCTGTCTCTAGGACAGCGGACCTGCGCTACACTGCCCTGTCTCTAGGACAGCAGACCTGTACTAAACTGTCCTGTCTCTAGGACAGCGGACCTGTGCTACACTGTCCTGTCTCTAGGACAGCGGACCTGTGCTAAACTGTCCGGTCTCTAGGACAGCGGACCTGTGCTAAACTGCCCTGTCTCTAGGACAAAGAACCTGTGCTAAGCTGTCCTGTCTCTAGGACAGCGGACCTGTGCTACACTGTCCTGTCTCTAGGACAGCGGACCTGTGCTAAACTGTCCTGTCTCTAGGACAGCGGACCTGTGCTACACTGTCCTGTCTCTAGGACAGCGGACCTGTGCTAAACTGTCCTGTCTCTAGGACAGCGGACCTGTGCTACACTGCCCTGTCTCTAGGACAGCGGACCTGTGCTAAACTGTCCTGTCTCTAGGACAGCGGACCTGTGCTACACTGTCCTGTCTCTATTCGGGAATACAGTGCTCACCATATCGTGTAGTCCACTTTCTCATTCTCGCCATCTGACGAGGTTTGGACAAAGTCCAGCTGCCCGAAGAGCGGGAACAACACCTGAAACACAAACACGCAACGGTATATATGAAGCATATGGTTACGTAACTGTTTGAGTTTGACGTTTAGCTGTTATGAATTTAAATAGAGAGACGGCAAAACAATATCTCAGGAGTGGGTAGTTTGATAGGAAATGCAACCATTTAACGGCCAATGATTTTGTAAGTATTTTAAAGTTTAAACGTATCTTAACAAATCGTAGGTTAATGTGTATAATTATATGACTTTTTCTTTTCCATTGACACGCGGTACGATCCCTGTGTATGGAATGGGTGAGAACCTACCTGCACGCCCCCTATGGAGTGGAGAGTACTGTGTATGGAATGGAGGAGACTACCTTCCTGCACGCCCCCTGTGGAATCGGTGAGACAACCTACCTGCACGCCCCCTATGGAGTGGAGAGTGGTGTGTATGGAGTGGGTGAGAACGTACCTGCTTGCCCCCTATGGAGTGGAGAGTGCTGTGTATGGAGTGGGTGAGACAACCTACCTGCACGCCCCCTATGGAGTGGAGAGTGCTGTGTATGGAGTGGGTGGGACAACCTACCTGCACGCCCCCTATGGAGTGGAGAGTGCTGTGTATGGAGTGGGTGAGACAACCTACCTGCACGCCCCCTATGGAGTGGAGAGTGGTGTGTATGGAATGGGTGAGACAACCTACCTGCACGCCCCCTATGGAGTGGAGAGTGCTGTGTATGGAGTGGGTGAGACAACCTACCTGCACGCCCCCTATGGAGTGGAGAGTGCTGTGTATGGAATGGGTGAGACAACCTACCTGCACGCCCCCTATGGAGTGGAGAGTGCTGTGTATGGAGTGGGTGAGACAACCTAACTGCACGCCCTCTATGGAGTGGAAAGTGCTGTGTATGGAGTGGGTGGGACAACCTACCTGCACGCCCCCTATGGAGTGGAGAGTGGTGTGTATGGAGTGGGTGAGACAACCTACCTGCACGCCCCCTATGGAGTGGAGAGTGGTGTGTATGGAGTGGGTGAGACAACCTACCTGCACGCCCCCTATGGAGTGGAGAGTGGTGTGTATGGAGTGGGTGAGAACGTACCTGCACGCCCCCTATGGAGTGGAGAGTGCTGTGTATGGAATGGATGAGACAACCTACCTGCACGCCCCCTATGGAGTGGAGAGTGCTGTGCATGGAGTGGGTGAGACGACCTACCTGCACGCCCCCTATGGAGTGGAGAGTGCTGTGTATGGAGTGGGTGAGACAACCTACCTGCACGCCCCCTATGGAGTGGAGAGTGCTGTGTATGGAGTGGGTGAGACAACCTACCTGCACGCCCCCTATGGAGTGGAGAGTGCTGTGTATGGAGTGGGTGAGACAACCTACCTGCACGCCCCCTATGGAGTGGAGAGTGATGTGTATGAAGTGGGTGAGAACGTACCTCCTTGCCCCCTATGGAGTGGAGAGTACTGTGTATGGAGTGGGTGAGACAACCTACCTGCACGCCCCCTATGGAGTGGAGAGTGCTGTGCATGGAGTGGGTGAGACAACCTACCTGCACGCCCCCTATGGAGTGGAGAGTGCTGTGTATGGAGTGGGTGAGACAACCTACCTGCACGCCCCCTATGGAGTGGAGAGTGCTGTGCATGGAGTGGGTGAGACAACCTACCTGCACGCCCCCTATGGAGTGGGTGAGACGACCTACCTGCACGCCCCCTATGGAGTGGAGAGTGCTGTGTATGGAGTGGGTGAGACAACCTACCTGCACGCCCCCTATGGAGTGGAGAGTGCTGTGTATGGAGTGGGTGAGACAACCTACCTGCACGCCCCCTATGGAGTGGAGAGTGCTGTGCATGGAGTGGGTGAGACAACCTACCTGCACGCCCCCTATGGAGTGGAGAGTGCTGTGCATGGAGTGGGTGAGACAACCTACCTGCACGCCCCCTATGGAGTGGAGAGTGCTGTGTATGGAGTGGGTGAGACAACCTACCTGCACGCCCCCTATGGAGTGGAGAGTGCTGTGTATGGAGTGGGTGAGACAACCTACCTGCACGCCCCCTATGGAGTGGAGAGTGCTGTGTATGGAGTGGGTGAGGACGTACCTCCTTGCCCCCTATGGAGTGGAGAGTGCTGTGCATGGAGTGGGTGAGACAACCTACCTGCACGCCCCCTATGGAGTGGAGAGTGCTGTGTATGGAGTGGGTGAGGACCGCCTTGACGTCGTTCAGCATGAGGGCGTGCGGGGTGTGGGTGAAGAAGGAGGGGTTGCCCTTGGGGGAGGACTCCAGACAGAGCTGGCTGTCGCAGGCCACCGGTGTGTACATGAAGACAATGGCGTTCGTCAGGCGAGTGTCATATAGGATCTGGAGGAGGCAGAGGAACCAGGTCACATATAGGCCCAACAGGTAGCATACAAACAGGGCAAACTGCCTACAGATCGAACTGATTATGTGTATAAATGCGTACAAAGAGGCCATACTGGTATGCACATTTTCTATAACAGAAAATAAGATATTTGTTCAGCGTCAAACGCGATCGATTTTTCATCTCTTAATCTACAGTCATATTAAGAAAAACAAACATGTATGCTTGACACTCTGATGACCCCTTCAGCTTCAGACTCACCCTCTTTGTGGCGTCACTCATTAGCACGCTGCTTTCGTTCTCAAATCTGAACTGACTCTGAAATGATGAAGGTTAAATGATGCTCCATGTTAGTAGTAACAGTAGCTTTCCACATTGAAGACCATAGGACAAGGAGCACACAGTACAACAGCATGCTGTGTCAATGACGCTACATGTGACCACACAGTACAGCAGCATGTTGTGTCAATGACGCTACATGTGACCACACAGTACAGCAGCATGTTGTGTCAATGACGCTACATGTGACCACACAGTACAGCAGCATGTTGTGTCAATGACGCTACATGTGACCACACAGTACAGCAGCATGTTGTGTCAATGACGCTACATGTGACCACACACTACAGCAGCATGCTGTGTCAATGACGCTACATGTGACCGGCTTAATTTTATGCTGGATATTTCAAATAACATAGCTGATTAATAAACGCTGACTTCACCAAAACCAATATGTCAACAAATGTGTCGGGTGTAACTGAGTCACAAGCAGACTGGTTCAGGCGATTATTGTTAAGATTGTGGCCGTCACTAGCATGGGGGTGGCTACTTCAATACAAATATGCAACCAAGAATAGAGATAACTTGTCAATAATCAAGAATTACACAGTTAATTACCAGCATGATAACAATATACGCATTAAAAACGTTAATCTACAAAACATAACTTTATTATTATTATTCATTTTATTATATATTGTTATCCGTTATACACAGTATTAAACGGACACCAAGAACATGCTTTGTGGCCATGGTATCGTGGTCTTTGAGTTGGTGCTGGAGAGGAGGGTGTGGGGTGTGGGGGGTGGGGTCTGACCTTGTATCCGGAGCCCAGCTGGTACATGGCCGCCACCTGGTTGGGGGTGAGGGTCTCGCTGAACAGGTAAACGGAGGAGAGCTGGCCACAGAACATCGTGTCCACGTCCATCTCCGGGGTGGCGCCCAGGTAGCACTTGTCGAACGGCTGCAAAGAGCGCGGCCAAACATGTACACAGTCGCATTACAGGGAGGTTGTAACAAACGACTGACGTGAGATATCACGTTTCTAGCTCTATCTAACAAAACGGCTGATGTGGGATATCACGTTTCTAGCTCTATCTAACAAAACGGCTGATGTGGGATATCACGTTTCTAGCTCTATCTAACAAAACGGCTGATGTGGGATATCACGTTTCTAGCTCTATCTAACAAACGGCTGATGTGGGATATCACGTTTATGGCTCTGTCTAACAAAACGGATGTAGTGAGATATCATGCTTATAGCTCTACCTAACAAAACGGCTGTAGTGAAATATCGCGCTTCTAGCTCCACCCGACAAAACGGCTTCAGTGAGATAGCACGTTTATACTTCTACGTAACAAAACCGCTGTAGTAAGACATCACGTTTATAGCTCTACCCAACAAGATGTATAACGCAGTTGTAGCGAAATATCGCGCATACAGCTCCATAGTCTACATAGTTATATGTAAAAGAAATTTGACGGATGGCTGGAGTGAACTATCACGTGTATAGTATCGTCCTCACATTATTTAATGTTAACAAGGAATTACCGTCATTCGCTGATCTCCTTAACGTATACACACACACAGAACGAAACAAAGGCTGCGGCAGACCGAGTGAGGCTAAAACATGCCTGCTGGCCTGTTAACGTACAGTCACTATTCGCGAATCGCGAAACACCATTACGTCAGTGTGACGTCACCACCGGAGCGACGGTGACGCGGTACATACGTCATTGGTGCTGACAAGCCACGTCATCTCGGCGTGAGACACAAGCTGGCCGTCGACAAAGCACTTGAGCTCGCTCTTGCTCCAGCGGTTGTAGATATGGACCACTGACACCATGTACCACTGCAAACAGAGGATAAAGTATACACGTGATCAAAAGACCCGGCTATAGACCTCTGACACCATGTACCACTGCAAACAGAGGATAAAGTATACACGTGGTCAAAAGACCCGGCTATAGACCTCTGACACCATGTACCACTGCAAACAGAGGATAAAGTATACACGTGGTCAAAAGACCCGGCTATATACTGCGAACAGAGAACATCTATACACATAGTCAAAAGAAGTGGTTTTAGTTATCGGTGACTGATACCAAGTAGAGGATAGGAACACCTGGTCATTAAAGGGAACCGCCAGCCTGGCCTCTAACGCTGCTTTACCGATTCATATAATACCCAATTGTCTATCCCCCAAATTACAAAATTTTTCGTTCTGTCTGTAGCTCACAATAAAATTTAGAAGTGACCGCCAGGCAAGATTTCGCCGCCTACCAGGCGGCAGCCCTTTTTGGAGGCGTGTCTGTGATTGACCAATCAGGAGGCGATACTCTAATTTATTCAAACCGGAAATTGCGCCTATTGTGTGAGCAAAACTAGAGCGCGTGATAATCGCTAATATAAATAGCTGCGGATGTAACTTCAATTATGGAATTGGTGCGGAGTCAATCGTCGCAAGACGTATATCAATTTGTTAGGATGGTACTTTTCCATGAAAGACTAAGATCTTGCGCTACTGCGCGGCTTGGAACTGCCGCTGTTCATCTGTAAATCGCGGCCCTGATCTCTCTCTCAGCGAGTTATAGCGTAAGGCGGCGCCATATGAATAGTCACAATATGCGTCACTGCTCCCGGCAAAATGGCGCTCTGCTTGACATTGCTGGGGGCGGGTTGCCTTAATTTTCTTCTGCTTACCAGTCGGCCGAAACCAAGTGTTAACACTCGCCAATATAATTTTAAGATGTAAACTTTCGGTGCAGATCGTAATTAAATTAGGTTGGACACCCGCTTTAAATAAAGTAATTATTATGTCCTTATGCCACCATGATTCCAAACATATACCACATTGTATATTGTCAACGCCCAAAATCAAGGAAAGCTGCCTAATGAACGATGCACGGCATTTGCAATGAACCAGAAAATTGCGCTATATGCAGAATTTTAATCCGTCGAGATACAAAACAAAACATGTAAGCACGTACGATGACGCGCAGCACGTTACCAAAGACAGTAGTTCAGGACACACAATTAATTTAAATGTCGCTTCCCAAAGAGAAGCTGAATCTGAGAAAAGATAGATACGATGTTACCAACTGCTGTTTTAACTAATTGCTTGCCAAAGACAGGCTGCCAGGCCGTACAACAGCTACCCACCTGTCTGGGTTTGAAGTCGTACTTGATGCAGTGCTGGAAGCCCTTGCCTTTGACCTTCATAGAAGTTATCACAAGGGCGTTGCCTAGGAAATGGCCTGAGTAGCCGATGCCTTTGCTGGTGCGAAAGCTGTCGTGGAAGTAAACAAACGATTAAACATCTAGCAGGATGTAAACAAACAAAACTTTATAAAGTGGCTCACCGATGACTGACTATCCCGAAAGTTGACTGACTATCCCGAAAGTTAGAAAGTTAGTTTATTTCGACATTATATGAGAAAATCGTTCTTTTCTTATATGAATTCGGAATTCTAAACTATTCAGTATGGAAATAATTAAACTTAACTGTACTCAAGACCTCATCCTAATGTATATAATATATGTACAAAGGCGATAAAATAACTATGAATTCCCATTTGCTATAGAATATCTTATATGATGCTATGATGCTGCCGGGGGGTAACAGCCGGAAGTTTAATTGAAGTACCCGGTACCAGGAACCACAACGCTATTTGCTGAGTGACAAATCTTACCAGTAGAGATACGGTTTTTCCCTCTCTATGTTGACTCCGGTGACCGGATCCAGCCTGAACCAGCAGTGGAAGGTCCAGCCGTTCTGGTAGGGCCACTTGGAGAAGGGCGGCAGGGCCACGGCCTAGATGGGAGGGGGGTGGGGGACAAGTCCCAAAGTCAGGCAAATTCTCATCGATCACGTGGTACTCCACGTGGTTTCCGTGACACAACGACAAAAACCCAGCCCCACTCAATATATAATAATGATAACGTTATAATAATATATTATTATGATTTATTATTATAATAATTTATTTATTGTTCTATAGCTCAGCTGATATGCATCGACCATTGAACGTTGGTCCAGAGATGGTGCCCTGAATATATCATATATATATTCATAGTGAATATTATTCGTGGTAAATTACACTACACTTGCCATGGACTTTGTGTACATATTTAGTAGGAGTTTCAATATTTGATTTGAACATTCGAGTTTTTTACCCAAGCAATATAAATCTGACACCGGTTCAATTTGGATGAATATGAACATGTAGAGAATAAACTCGGCACTCACTGCTCCTTTCTTTCCCGGCAGGCTGTAGAACTCGTCCGGCCCGTGTCTCTGGGGCATCTGTCGGAGCACCTGCAGCAGCTTCACCGAGTGGCGGGGCTGTGGTGGAAAGGGGGGGGGGGATTATTATGTGGAGGTGTGGGCTCAGATCACAATAAGACATACATCTACACACAAGTACACAGATGTACACACATAATGAGTACTGTACTGTACACACCTACGCGCACGCCGCTAGGTTACGCAGCTACATCTGAGAATCTCCAAAAAATACTTCATAACGAATAACAAATTATCTTGATATTAACATAGAATTATGTATCGAACTTGCTCCCATCTCCCTTGGCTTAGACGTCATATAATCAGCACGGTAGGGACATGGAGGGGTGGGGGTGGGGGTGGGGTTGGGGGTGACATATTTTAGGCCGTTCTGCTTCGGATATGAAGGCTGCATTGGGCCAAGTAACCTCCCAGGTCAATGAAATTTACGTTGTTCTAGATCAAGCAGGTGCCAGGGTTCGAACCCACGACCTGTTGATCCGCAGCTCAGCCCGGCCACATATAACCAAATCGCCTACCGAGACCCTAGCCGGCACACAGTCTATGGCATAGTGGTCCAGGACAAAGACACACCATGGCATAAAGATCCCCTCCAAGTTCCTTGAGGTTTTTATTGCCTTGGACGACCCACAGCCCACGGCGGTCGGGCCAGCCCATACACAGCCTGTCACCCTGGGGCTTACCCTCCTGGCGACGACCCACAGCCCACGGCGGTCGGGCCAGCCCATACACAGCCTGTCACCCTGGGGCTTACCCTCCTGGCGACGACCCACAGCCCACGGCGGTCGGGCCAGCCCATACACAGCCTGTAACCCTGGGGCTTACCCTCCTGGCGACGACCCACATCCCACGGCGGTCGGGCCAGCCCATACACAGCCTGTCACCCTGAGGCTTACCCTCCTGGCGACGACCCACAGCCCACGGCGGTCGGGCCAGCCCATACACAGCCTGTCACCCTAGGGCTTACCCTCCTGGCGACGACCCACAGCCCACGGCGGTCGGGCCAGCCCATACACAGCCTGTCACCCTGGGGCTTACCCTCCCTTTACACGGCTCCAAAACAGCTTTACTTCAATGACATTTACTCGGACCCACTTAGCTGGCAGTCTTTTCAGTGGACGGAATAACATCTTTACCTGATGTCATATACAGTATAGCATTCCCCGCATGGTGGGAACCCTTTCAATAGGCTTCATACAGGACCTAGATAATACACACATAACGCGGTCGGCCGTTCTCTCAGTGAACTAAAGAACAATGTTAACGACTCTAGCTATCATTACCCAAAAAAACAAAACGAAAATTACCCATTTCGCTGAGACTCCCTTCAGCATGCTGAACAACAACTTCAGCTCCTTCACTGTGACACTGTAGCTGGCCAGCACCCCAAGCATATCAATCAGCAGCTCTGAAACACACAAACCCCCAGGCATTATGGGCAGCTCTGAAACACACAACCCCCCGAGGCATTATGGGCAGCTCTGAAACATACAACCCCCCAGGCATTATGGGCAGCTCTGAAACATACAACCCCCCAGGTATTATGGGCAGCTCTGAAACACACAACCCCCCCAGGCATTATGGGCAGCGCTGAAATACACAAACCCCCAGGCATTATGGGCAGCTCTGAAACACACAACCCCCCAGGCATTATGGGCAGCTCTGAAACACACAACCCCCCAGGCATTATGGGCAGCTCTGAAACACACAACCCCCAGGCATTATGGGCAGCTCTGAAACACACAACCCCCCAGGCATTATGGGCAGCTCTGAAACACACAAACCCCCAGGCATTATGGGCAGCTCTGAAACACACAAACCCCCAGGCATTATGGGCAGCTCTGAAACACACAACCCCCCAGGCATTATGGGCAGCTCTGAAACACACAACCCCCCAGGCATTATGGGCAGCTCTGAAACACACAACCCCCCAGGCATTATGGGCAGCTCTGAAACACACAACCCCCCAGGCATTATGGGCAGCTCTGAAACACACAACCCCCCAGGCATTATGGGCAGCTCTGAAAGACACAACCCCCCAGGCATTATGGGCAGCTCTGAAACACACAACCCCCCAGGCATTATGGGCAGCTCTGAAACACACAACCCCCCAGGCATTATGGGCAGCTCTGAAACACACAACCCCCCAGGCATTATGGCCAGCTCTGAAACACACAACCCCCAGGCATTATGGGCAGCTCTGAAACACACAACCCCCCAGGCATTATGGGCAGCTCTGAAACACACAAACCCCCAGGCATTATGGGCAGCTCTGAAACACACAAACCCCCAGGCATTATGGGCAGCTCTGAAACACACAAACCCCCAGGCATTATGGGCAGCTCTGAAACACACAACCCCCCAGGCATTATGGGCAGCTCTGAAACACACAAACCCCCAGGCATTATGGGCAGCTCTGAAACACACAACCCCCCAGGCATTATGGCCAGCTCTGAAACACACAACCCCCCAGGCATTATGGGCAGCTCTGAAACACACAAACCCCCAGGCATTATGGGCAGCTCTGAAACACACAACCCCCCAGGCATTATGGGCAGCTCTGAAACACACAACCCCCCAGGCATTATGGGCAGCTCTGAAACACACAAACCCCCAGGCATTATGGGCAGCTCTGAAACACACAACCCCCCAGGCATTATGGGCAGCTCTGAAACACACAACCCCCCAGGCATTATGGGCAGCTCTGAAACACACAACCCCCCAGGCATTATGGGCAGCTCTGAAACACACAACACCCCAGGCATTATGGGCAGCTCTGAAACATACAACCCCCCAGGTATTATGGGCAGCTCTGAAACACACAACCCCCAGGCATTATGGGCAGCTCTGAAACACACAACCCCCCAGGCATTATGGGCAGCTCTGAAACACACAACCCCCCAGGCATTATGGGCAGCTCTGAAATACACAAACCCCCAGGCATTATGGGCAGCTCTGAAACACACAACCCCCCAGGCATTATGGGCAGCTCTGAAATACACAAACCCCCAGGCATTATGGGCAGCTCTGAAACACACAAACCCCCAGGCATTATGGGCAGCTCTGAAACACACAACCCCCCAGGTATTATGGGCAGCTCTGAAACACACAACCCCCAGGCATTATGGGCAGCTCTGAAACACACAACCCCCCAGGCATTATGGGCAGCTCTGAAACACACAACCCCCCAGGCATTATGGGCAGCTCTGAAATACACAAACCCCCAGGCATTATGGGCAGCTCTGAAACACACAAACCCCCAGGCATTATGGGCAGCTCTGAAACACACAACCCCCAGGCATTATGGCCAGCTCTGAAACACACAACCCCCAGGCATTATGGGCAGCTCTGAAACACACAACCCCCCAGGCATTATGGGCAGCTCTGAAACACACAACCCCCCAGGCATTATGGGCAGCTCTGAAACACACAACCCCCCAGGCATTATGGGCAGCTCTGAAACACACAACCCCCCAGGCATTATGGGCAGCTCTGAAACACACAACCCCCCAGGCATTATGGGCAGCTCTGAAACATACAACCCCCCAGGCATTATGGGCAGCTCTGAAACATACAACCCCCCAGGCATTATGGGCAGCTCTGAAACACACAACCCCCCAGGCATTATGGGCAGCTCTGAAACACACAAACCCCCAGGCATTATGGGCAGCTCTGAAACATACAACCCCCCAGGCATTATGGGCAGCTCTGAAACACACAACCCCCCAGGCATTATGGGCAGCTCTGAAACACACAACCCCCCAGGCATTATGGGCAGCTCTGAAACACACAACCCCCAGGCATTATGGCCAGCTCTGAAACACACAACCCCCCAGGCATTATGGGCAGCTCTGAAACACACAAACCCCCAGGCATTATGGCCAGCTCTGAAACACACAAACCCCCAGGCATTATGGGCAGCTCTGAAACACACAAACCCCCAGGCATTATGGGCAGCTCTGAAACACACAAACCCCCAGGCATTATGGGCAGCTCTGAAACATACAACCCCCCAGGCATTATGGGCAGCTCTGAAACACACAACCCCCCAGGCATTATGGGCAGCTCTGAAACACACAACCCCCCAAGCATTATGGGCAGCTCTGAAACACACAACCCCCCAGGCATTATGGGCAGCTCTGAAACACACAACCCCCAGGCATTATGGGCAGCTCTGAAACACACAACCCCCCAGGCATTATGGGCAGCTCTGAAACACACAACCCCCCAGGCATTATGGGCAGCTCTGAAACACACAACCCCCCAGGCATTATGGGCAGCTCTGAAACACACAACCCCCAGGCATTATGGGCAGCTCTGAAACACACAACCCCCCAGGCATTATGGGCAGCTCTGAAACACACAACCCCCCAGGCATTATGGGCAGCTCTGAAACACACAACCCCCCAGGCATTATGGGCAGCTCTGAAACACACAACCCCCCAGGCATTATGGGCAGCTCTGAAACACACAAACCCCCAGGCATTATGGGCAGCTCTGAAACACACAACCCCCCAGGCATTATGGGCAGCTCTGAAACACACAACCCCCCAGGCATTATGGGCAGCTCTGAAACACACAACCCCCCAGGCATTATGGGCAGCTCTGAAACACACAACCCCCCAGGCATTATGGGCAGCTCTGAAACACACAACCCCCCAGGCATTATGGGCAGCTCTGAAACACACAAACCCCCAGGCATTATGGGCAGCTCTGAAACACACAAACCCCCAGGCATTATGGGCAGCTCTGAAACACACAAACCCCCAGGCATTATGGGCAGCTCTGAAACATACAACCCCCCAGGCATTATGGGCAGCTCTGAAACACACAACCCCCCAGGCATTATGGGCAGCTCTGAAACACACAACCCCCCAGGCATTATGGGCAGCTCTGAAACACACAACCCCCCAGGCATTATGGGCAGCTCTGAAACACACAACCCCCCAGGCATTATGGGCAGCTCTGAAACACACAACCCCCAGGCATTATGGGCAGCTCTGAAACACACAACCCCCCAGGCATTATGGGCAGCTCTGAAACACACAACCCCCCAGGCATTATGGGCAGCTCTGAAACACACAACCCCCCAGGCATTATGGGCAGCTCTGAAACACACAACCCCCCAGGCATTATGGGCAGCTCTGAAACACACAAACCCCCAGGCATTATGGGCAGCTCTGAAACACACAACCCCCCAGGCATTATGGGCAGCTCTGAAACACACAACCCCCCAGGCATTATGGGCAGCTCTGAAACACACAACCCCCCAGGCATTATGGGCAGCTCTGAAACACACAAACCCCCAGGCATTATGGGCAGCTCTGAAACACACAACCCCCCAGGCATTATGGGCAGCTCTGAAACATACAAACCCCCAGGCATTATGGGCAGCTCTGAAACACACAACCCCCCAGGCATTATGGGCAGCTCTGAAACACACAACCCCCCAGGCATTATGGGCAGCTCTGAAACACACAACCCCCCAGGCATTATGGGCAGCTCTGAAACACACAACCCCCCCAGGCATTATGGGCAGCTCTGAAACACACAACCCCCAGGCATTATGGGCAGCTCTGAAACATACAACCCCCAGGCATTATGGCCAGCTCTGAAACACACAACCCCCCCAGGCATTATGGGCAGCTCTGAAACACACAACCCCCAGGCATTATGGGCAGCTCTGAAACACACAACCCCCCAGGCATTATGGGCAGCTCTGAAACACACAAACCCCCCAGGCATTATGGGCAGCTCTGAAACACACAACCCCCCAGGCATTATGGGCAGCTCTGAAACACACAACCCCCCAGGCATTATGGGCAGCTCTGAAACACACAACTCCCCAGGCATTATGGCCAGCTCTGAAACACACAACCCCCCAGGCATTATGGGCAGCTCTGAAACACACAACCCCCCAGGCATTATGGGCAGCTCTGAAACTAACAACACCCCAGGCATTATGGGCAGCTCTAAAACACACAACACCCCAGGCATTATGGGCAGCTCTGAAACACACAACCCCCCGAGGCATTATGGGCAGCTCTGAAACACACAACCCCCCAGGCATTATGGGCAGCTCTGAAACACACAACCCCCCAAGCATTATGGGCAGCTCTGAAACACACAACCCCCCAGGCATTATGGGCAGCTCTGAGACACACAACCCCCCAGGTATTATGGGCAGCTCTGAAACACACAACCCCCCAGGTATTATGGGCAGCTCTGAAACACACAACCCCCAGGCATTATGGGCAGCTCTGAAACACACAACCCCCCCAGGCATTATGGGCAGCTCTGAAACACACAACCCCCCAGGCATTATGGGCAGCTCTGAAACACACAACCCCCCAGGCATTATGGGCAGCTCTGAAACACACAACCCCCCAGGTATTATGGGCAGCTCTGAAACACACAACCCCCCAGGCATTATGGGCAGCTCTGAAACACACAACTCCCCAGGCATTATGGGCAGCTCTGAAACACACAACCCCCAGGCATTATGGGCAGCTCTGAAACACACAACCCCCCAGGCATTATGGGCAGCTCTAAAACACACAACCCCCCAGGCATTATGGGCAGCTCTGAAACACACAACCCCCCAGGCATTATGGGCAGCTCTGAAACACACAACCCCCCAGGCATTATGGGCAGCTCTGAAACACACAACCCCCCAGGCATTATGGGCAGCTCTGAAACACACAACCCCCCAGGCATTATGGGCAGCTCTGAAACACACAACCCCCCAGGCATTATGGGCAGCTCTGAAACACACAAACCCCCAGGCATTATGGGCAGCTCTGAAACACACAACCCCCCAGGTATTATGGGCAGCTCTGAAACACACAACACCCCAGGCATTATGGGCAGCTCTGAAACACACAACCCCCCCAGGCATTATGGGCAGCTCTAAAACACACAACCCCCCAGGCATTATGGGCAGCTCTGAAACACACAACCCCCCCAGGCATTATGGGCAGCTCTGAAACACACAACCCCCCAGGCATTATGGGCAGCTCTGAGACACACAACCCCCCAGGCATTATGGGCAGCTCTGAAACACACAACCCCCCAGGCATTATGGGCAGCTCTGAAACACACAACCCCCCAAGCATTATGGGCAGCTCTGAAACACACAACCCCCCAGGTATTATGGGCAGCTCTGAAACACACAACCCCCCAGGCATTATGGGCAGCTCTGAAACACACAACCCCCCAGGCATTATGGGCAGCTCTGAAACTAACAACACCCCAGGCATTATGGGCAGCTCTAAAACACACAACCCCCCAGGCATTATGGGCAGCTCTGAAACACACAACCCCCCCAGGCATTATGGGCAGCTCTGAAACACACAACTCCCCAGGCATTATGGGCAGCTCTGAAACACACAACCCCCCAGGCATTATGGGCAGCTCTGAGACACACAACCCCCCAGGCATTATGGGCAGCTCTGAAACACACAACCCCCCAGGTATTATGGGCAGCTCTGAAACACACAACCCCCCAGGCATTATGGGCAGCTCTGAAACACACAACCCCCAGGCATTATGGGCAGCTCTGAAACACACAACCCCCCAGGCATTATGGGCAGCTCTGAAACACACAACTCCCCAGGCATTATGGGCAGCTCTGAAACACACAACCCCCCAGGCATTATGGGCAGCTCTGAAACACACAACTCCCCAGGCATTATGGGCAGCTCTGA
Source organism: Arenicola marina (assembly GCA_964019135.1). NCBI lineage: Eukaryota > Metazoa > Annelida > Polychaeta > Arenicolidae > Arenicola > Arenicola marina. Next base: position 33,689,492 of record OZ025260.1, on the reverse strand, counting down.
AACACACAAACCCCCAGGCATTATGGGCAGCTCTGAAACACACAAACCCCCAGGCATTATGGGCAGCTCTGAAACACACAACCCCCCAGGTATTATGGGCAGCTCTGAAACACACAACCCCCCAGGCATTATGGGCAGCTCTGAGACACACAACCCCCCAGGCATTATGGGCAGCTCTGAAACACACAACCCCCAGGCATTATGGGCAGCTCTGAAACACACAACCCCCCAGGCATTATGGGCAGCTCTGAAACACACAACCCCCCAGGCATTATGGGCAGCTCTGAAACACACAACCCCCCAGGCATTATGGGCAGCTCTGAAACACACAACTCCCCAGGCATTATGGGCAGCTCTGAAACACACAAACCCCCAGGCATTATGGGCAGCTCTGAAACACACAACCCCCCAGGCATTATGGGCAGCTCTAAAACACACAACCCCCCAGGCATTATGGGCAGCTCTGAAACACACAACCCCCCAGGTATTATGGGCAGCTCTGAGACACACAACCCCCCAGGCATTATGGGCAGCTCTGAAACACACAACCCCCCAGGCATTATGGGCAGCTCTGAAACACACAACTCCCCAGGCATTATGGGCAGCTCTGAAACACACAAACCCCCAGGCATTATGGGCAGCTCTGAAACACACAACCCCCCAGGCATTATGGGCAGCTCTAAAACACACAACCCCCCAGGCATTATGGGCAGCTCTGAAACACACAACCCCCCAGGTATTATGGGCAGCTCTGAAACACACAACCCCCCAGGCATTATGGGCAGCTCTGAAACACACAAACCCCCAGGCATTATGGGCAGCTCTGAAACACACAACTCCCCAGGCATTATGGGCAGCTCTGAAACACACAACTCCCCAGGCATTATGGGCAGCTCTGAAACACACAACTCCCCAGGCATTATGGGCAGCTCTGAAACACACAAACCCCCAGGCATTATGGGCAGCTCTGAAACACACAACCCCCCAGGCATTATGGGCAGCTCTGAAACACACAACCCCCCAGGCATTATGGGCAGCTCTGAAACACACAACCCCCCAGGCATTATGGGCAGCTCTGAAACACACAAACCCCCAGGCATTATGGGCAGCTCTGAAACACACAACCCCCCCAGGCATTATGGGCAGCTCTGAAACACACAACTCCCCAGGCATTATGGGCAGCTCTGAAACACACAAACCCCCAGGCATTATGGGCAGCTCTGAAACACACAACCCCCCAGGCATTATGGGCAGCTCTGAAACACACAACCCCCCAGGCATTATGGGCAGCTCTGAAACACACAACCCCCAGGCATTATGGGCAGCTCTGAAACACACAACCCCCCAGGCATTATGGGCAGCTCTGAAACACACAACCCCCAGGCATTATGGGCAGCTCTGAAACACACAACCCCCCAAGCATTATGGGCAGCTCTGAAACACACAACCCCCAGGCATTATGGGCAGGCTCAAAGCGTCACGTGTTTAGTAATGACCATACATTGTCAGCACATATAACAAGTGCTATGTCTCTCTGATATCTCAAATTGCTGTACGATTATGGAACTAATAATAATAAAAAAATATCAATATATAGGAAACATATATATAAATAGCAGGCAACATGGATCCTGGATATATTTCCATAGTATAAATCTCAGTCGAACGCTATAGTCCCAACACTAAACAAGTGCACACATGTGCTACATCTTAATAATTCTGCAATAATTCCTGATAATACCATTGAAATATATATATAACTTGCTCCCACTTCCCTTGACTTATACATCTCACATCAGTTATATGGTCAATATCCCATGCGGATATCACGTCATGCAGTCACCCCCCCCCCCCCCCGAATCAATAAGCAAGCAGGACACTCTCATCAGATAATATAGCACAGCTATAGCATCGACGACAATTGCAATTATATCGCCATATCCGGGAAGATTTTTGTCCTAACAAATGTACTGTTATCAGCTCGCCTGCCTGGCTGTCAGTTAAGATATCTTAACTTTTTCATATAAACATATGGCAAACATAGTGCTTAATAATATTGGCGGAAAAGAAACTGCACGAAGATAGCTGCGCCTCCATCATCGCACTATAATGCTTATTCCCGTTGCTCGTAAAATTACAAACTGTCGTTAAATTAGTAGGTAAACGATATGGTTATGAGGCCGCAACTCTTAGTGAGACGCTCCCCGGGTGTGTGGCGTCTTTGAGCACTCACCGGCGAGGATGTCGTCTGCCGCCGTGAGTCTGGTGAGAGCCCGCTCCACCAGCCCCACCTCCGTGCACGCCTGCAGATTGCGAGTACTCTTCCGCAGGATGGCTGTAAAGTGGCTCCACACCTCGGCCTGCCGCAGAAACACACAGGAAACTTCCGGTTAAACACCTCACAAACCAGGCTAATGGTGGGAAAAGTCAAGCCAGGATAATGGCGGGAAAAGTCAAACCAGGCTGATGGCGGGAAGAGTCAAACCAGGCTAATGACGGGAAGAGTCAAACCAGGCAAATGGTGGGAAGAGTCAAACCAGGATAATGGCGGGAAGAGTCAAACCAGGCTAATGTCGGCAAGAGTCAAACCAGGATAATGGCGGGAAAAGTCAATCTTGGCTAATGGCGGGAAAAGTCAAACCAGGCTAGCGGCGGGAAAAGTCAAACCAGGATAATGACGGGAAAAGTCAAACCAGGCTAATGGTGGGAAGAGTCAAACCAGGATAATGGCGGGAAAAGTCAAACCACGCTAGCGGCGGGAAGAGTCAAACCAGGCTAATAGCGGGAAAAGTCAAACCAGGCTTATGGCGGGAAGTCAAACCAGGCTAGCGGCGGGAAGAATCAAACCACGCTAGCGGCGGGAAGAGTCAAACCAGGCTAATAGCGGGAAAAGTCAAACCAGGCTTATGGCGGGAAGTCAAACCAGGCTAGCGGCGGGAAGTCAAACCAGGCTAATGGCGGGAAGTCAAACCTGGCTAGCGGCGGGAAGAGTCAAACCACGCTAGCGGCGGGAAGAGTGAAACCAGGCTAATGGCGGGAAGAGTCAAACCAGGATAATGGCGGGAAAAGTCAAACCAGGCTAATGGCGGGAAGAGTCAAACCAGGTTAATAGAGGGAAAAGTCAAACCAGGATAATGGCGGGAAGAGACAAACCTGGCTAATGGCGGGAAGAGTCAAACCAGGCTAATAGCGGGAAAAGTCAAACCAGGCCAGCGGCGGGAAGAGTCAAACCAGGCTAATAGCGCAAAAGTCAAACCAGGGTAATGGCGGGAAAGATCACACCAGGGTAATGGCGGGAAGAGTCATGTGGACCACATTTGATGAGTTCTATGGTCACTCATTATCTCACCTGTAGTGTGCTGGAACAGGTATCCATGAGACCCAACATGTGGACCACATTTTGTGGGTCCTGAATGATGAAGTTCGTTTCCAGCTCGAATTCTCCACCAACCAACTGAAAAGATTAAAACAAAAATGTGGTCAGGCCATACACTCTAATGTCATAGCTTATATGTACAGTTAAACAGAAATGCCAAGAGTTCATTATGAACGAAATACGGACGTCTGCAATGAACACAAGTAGCATAAGATTGCAACGGCGAAGCAGATTTTCAAAATTTAAATAATAATAAAATAATATATAAAAAAATGTCAATGGCGTTAGCAATGCACATGAAATATACGCGCATTATTGGAGAGATTTTCGGCCTTCCTGTACAAAGGGGGCCGGCCCGATAGCTCAGTGGGTTAGAACGCTCGTATTGAGCGCTCTAACCACCTGAGAGCCTCATGGCACGTTGATCGGTGGTACGTCGCAGGATAAAGATCCCTTGTCCTTCTTCGCAATAAGTTGGGTGTTACCCCCGGATACATGCCTCTACTCTCCTTTCCTTGTCCCATTGACGCGATATGACCAGAAGTGGTTAAAGTGTCTTGAATATACAACCAACCAACCATCCTGTACAAAGACATAGCGGATAAACACTAGCCCCACTGCTACATAGGTTTGCGGTACAAATACGAACTAGTTACCACCATACAGCGAAAACCCACCCGGCTTTTTGACTGATTTCATATTCATCTAAAGAATTCTATCACCCAGAAGCAGTTTACATTACATCACTCAATCCATCTCTTGTGGTAATCAGAAACAGCTCCGCCCCTTTAAATAGCGGACACCGACCGAGTAGCCATACTACAGGAAGGACATACGGCCTCCTCGAGGCCCACCTCAGGCCAAACCCATTAACGACTTATAAACCGGGGCCAGTCCTGAACAACTTAAACCACTGTCACAATGGATCGCCGGGCTCCGGATTTAAACCCCGTGTCTGATCCGGATCGATTCGGGCCGGCACCCGGGCCTTTAGCCGGAATGCAGGGGGATCCATCGTCAAGGCGATTGGTCGGAAAACACGTTTTACAGCTGTTACAGTAATAGCCACTGTCGGAGATTGATAACGGGGGGAAGGACACACCCGAGCGGCCGGACCAGCAAGGTTTGGCTGGGTGTAGGGCGGTTGGGGGGGGGGGGCGGGGGCGGAGGCGGGGAGCAGAGGAGGGGAGAGGACGGAGTGGGGCGGGGGCGGGGAGGGGGTGGAGGACCCCCGAGGCTCAACTCAACTGGCTATCATACCCACTCATCCAATGTCAGCTGTTTTTCTTGGCACTTTTAGGGCATCCAATCGACTTTCCTCGCGGCGGAATTCACTTCAAATTACCCATCAGATGTATCACATGCCTAACCCGTGGTAGATGAGAAAAGGACAGTACGCCCCCCCACCCCCTCTCCATGTACCGTCCGCCTGATAGCCCCTTGGATGGATTTCTGTTTTGGGCCACCTTTTTTGCACAAAAGGAACAGGTAATGCCTGAATGAGCGAATGAATGAATAGCGTGTCCCCGTACCGTGGGTCCCTTTGGTTACGTGGCGTGTGATTACCCTGGCAACCCGTACCATGGCTACCATGGGGCCCTAAGGATTACGTCGCGTGTGACGACCCTGGCAGCCCTTGCCACGGCTACCGTGGAAGCCCCTTGGTTACGTCGCGTGTGGTGACCCTGGCAACCCGTACCATGGCTACCATGGGGCCCCAAGGATTACGTCGCGTGTGACGACCCTGGCAGCCCTTGCCACGGCTACCGTGGGCGCCCCTTGGTTACGTCGCGTGTGACGACCCTGGCAGCCCGTGCCACGGCTACCGTGGGCGCCCCTTGGTTACGTCTTAACGGCCTAGTGATTCCCGCAGGCGTGGCTGCTTGATGGGGTACCACGAGGAGGGACGGGGACCACAGGGAGCGAGTCCCGTCCTCTCGGTGACCAGGGGACATCCGTATCCTATCGCCCCCTGTCTGGCCTGTCGCTTGGATAACAATTCAATTATCCATCGGGCGGCCATCGCCTGGGTGTCATAGGGGGGGGGGGGGCGGACATTGTCGGACTCAGACCCAGACCCAGGCTCAGGCCGGGTCGCAACCAGGAAACCACCACAGCCAATCACCACCACGCCGGGTCGCAACCACACAGCAGGATAATCACAGACTCATGCCAGACAATCAGATTGGCCAATCACAGACTGACCAATCACGGACTGACCAATCACGGACTGGCCAATCACAGAATGACCAATCACATAATGACTATTCAGACCAGACAATCAGATGTTGGCCAATCACAGATCACATGAGACTTGGATCCCTTGCGTACCGCGCTGCACCAAATCCCGCGAGATGTTTTTTTATGGCAGAGAGAACGAACGAGCAAAATGAGGATGTGAGGCGAGGGAGATGAAGGTGGTGGAAGGAGTAGTGGGGGGGGGGGGGTAACACGAGGAAAGGGAGTCCTCCCAATGCATTAACGTCATCAGGAGGGGTCGGGGTGTAGCCGGGGAGGGGGGGGGGGCAGTATAGCTAACGGGAAGGGAAATCTCGTCATCCCTCGGATTGACTGACGAGAACCAACAGCAACAGCACATGATCACGTGACCGGATGTTGGAGTGACGATAACGCGGACTTCGCGTCCCAAGGGGCGATAAGCATGCCATTTGGGGACGGGGGGGGGTGTAGGGGGTGTGGGTGTAGGTGCAGGGGGGTGGGGTGGGGTGGGGGCTAGGCGACGGCCGTGGAATGCCAGAGTAACAACGAAGGCGGTACATGTGTGTCAGGTAACCCCCCCACACACCCACCCTCCCTCAGGTAACCACCCCAGCCACTCAACGCAATTTGAACACTGAAAGGCATATCCTTAAGCCGCTGCACCCTCTCCCCCAACATCCCCTCCATCTCCCTCACCGATCTCTCCTTCCAAATCGGATTCACGAAATGCTTTTTTTACTGCTGACCGACCAACCATCAGGGAACGATCGGTCAGTCGGTCATGGCCGTAGGGGGGGGGGGGGGGGGGCGGATCCTTCCAGCAGCGGATGGCCGGTAAGCGTTTTTAGTCCACAAAAAGGCTAAATTAGGTCCCGGCAATATGTCCCAGGGATAATGTGATGAAAGGATAAAACAGAGACAGACACAGGTCAGGTTTGAATCCGAAACTTGCTTATCTGACAGGAACACGCTGCTTCACCACAGACAGGGACCACCTGCTTCGCCACAGACAGGGACCACCTGCTTCGCCACAGACAGGAACAACCTGCTTCACCACAGAGAGGAACAACCTGCTTCGCCACAGACAGGGACCACCTGCTTCGCCACAGACAGGAACAACCTGCTTCACCACAGAGAGGAACAACCTGCTTCACCACAGACAGGGACAACCTGCTTCACCACAGACAGGAACAACCTGCTTCACCACAGACAGGAACAACCTGCTTCACCACAGACAGGAACAACCTGCTTCACCACAGACCTGTAGAAGAGGAGAAGGCCGTGGTTAAGCGAGTGGTTCATGGAGTGGAGTTGTTTCCACTCGAGAAAAGACGGATGGGGAAAATAAGGACGGTGGTGGGAGGAGTCGTGGGTGGAGTGGGTGGTAGTGGCAACGACCCTCACCCCCTACCTACCCCATCCCGTCCTCACTACTCCCTGCAAGTCACAACAGGTGCCCCCACCCCACACCGAATCCCATCCCGCCCCAACCCCAACTCCCGGGGGGAAGGAAGGTCGTTGGGTCAACATGAAGATTAAAAGGACGGTGGGTCTCGAAAGGCCTCGGGGTCGGGAAGGTGACACGGCAGCCAGGAAGCAAGAATAACACAGCAATGGTACCCCCCTACTCGCCCTAGGCCCAGCAACAACAGACCAATGGTACCCCCCTACCCGCCCTAGGCCCAGCAACAACAGACCAATGGTACCCCCCTACCCGCCCCAGGCCCAGCAACAACAGACCAATGGTACCCCCCTACCCGCCCCAGGCCCAGCAACAACAGACCAATGATACCCCCCTACCCGCCCCAGGCCCAGCAACAACAGACCAATGATACCCCCCTACCCGCCCAAGGCCCAGCAACAACAGACCAATGGTACCCCCCTACCCGCCCCAGGCCCAGCAACAACAGACTAATGGTACCCCCCTACCCGCCCCAGGCCCAGCAACAACAGACCAATGATACCCCCTACCCGCCCCAGGCCCAGCAACAACAGACCCATGGTACCCCCCTACCCGCCCCAGGCCCAGCAACAACAGACCCATGGTACCCTACCCGCCCCAGGCCCAGCAACAACAGACCAATGGCACCCCCCTACCCGCCCCAGGCCAAGCAACAACAGACCAATGGTACCCTACCCGCCCCAGGCCCAGCAACAACAGACCAATGGTACCCCCCTACCCGCCCCAGGCCCAGCAACAACAGACCAATGGTACCCTACCCGCCCCAGGCCCAGCAACAACAGACCCATGGTACCCCCCTACCCGCCCCAGGCCCAGCAACAACAGACCAATGGTACCCTACCGCCCCAGGCCCAGCAACAACAGACCAATGGTACCCTACCCGCCCCAGGCCCAGCAACAACAGACCAATGGTACCCCCCTACCCGCCCTAGGCCCAGCAACAACAGACCCATGGTACCCCCCTGCCGGCCCCAGGCCCAGCAACAACAGACCCATGGTACCCCCCTACCCGCCCCAGGCCCAGCAACAACAGACCAATGTTACCCCCTTACCCGCCCCAGGCTCAGCAACAACAGACCAATGGTACCCCCCTACCCGCCCCAGGCCCAGCAACAACAGACCAATGGTACCCCCCTACCCGCCCTAGGCCCAGCAACAACAGACCAATGGTACCCCCCTACCCGCCCCAGGCCCAGCAACAACAGACCAATGGTACCCCACCCGCCCCAGGCCCAGCAACAACAGACCAATGGTACCCTACCGCCCCAGGCCCAGCAACAACAGACCAATGGTACCCTACCCGCCCCAGCAACAACAGACCAATGTTACCCCCTTACCCGCCCCAGGCCCAGCAACAACAGACCAATGGTACCCCCCTACCCGCCCTAGGCCCAGCAACAACAGACCAATGGTACCCCCCTACCCGCCCCAGGCCCAGCAACAACAGACCAATGGTACCCCACCCGCCCCAGGCCCAGCAACAACAGACCAATGGTACCCTACCGCCCCAGGCCCAGCAACAACAGACCAATGGTACCCTACCGCCCTAGGCCGAGCAACAACAGACCAATGGTACCCCCCTACCCGCCCTAGCCCCAGCAACAACAGACCCATGGTACCCTACCCGCCCTAGGCCGAGCAACAACAGACCAACGGTACCCCCCTACCCGCCCTAGCCCCAGCAACAACAGACCCATGGTACCCTACCCGCCCCAGGCCCAGCAACAACAGACCAATGGTACCCCCCTACCCGCCCTAGGCCCAGCAACAACAGACCCATGGTACCCCCCTACCCGCCCCAGGCCCAGCAACAACAGACCCATGGTACCCCCCTACCCGCCCCAGGCCCAGCAACAACAGACCAATGTTACCCCCTTAGCCGCCCCAGGCCCAGCAACAACAGACCAATGGTACCCCCCTACCCGACCCAGGCCCAGCAACAACAGACCAATGGTACCCTACCCGCCCCAGCAACAACAGACCAATGTTACCCCCTTACCCGCCCCAGGCCCAGCAACAACAGACCAATGGTACCCCCCTACCCGCCCCAGGCCCAGCAACAACAGACCAATGGTACCCCCCTACCCGCCCTAGGCCCAGCAACAACAGACCAATGGTACCCCCCTACCCGCCCCAGGCCCAGCAACAACAGACCAATGGTACCCCACCCGCCCCAGGCCCAGCAACAACAGACCAATGGTACCCCCCTACCCGCCCCAGGCCCAGCAACAACAGACCAATGGTACCCCCCTACCCGCCCCAGGCCCAGCAACAACAGACCCATGGTACCCCCCTACCCGCCCTAGGCCCAGCAACAACAGACCCATGGTACCCCCCTACCCGCCCCAGGCCCAGCAACAACAGACCCATGGTACCCCCCTACCCGCCCTAGGCCCAGCAACAACAGACCAATGATACCCCCCTACCCGCCCTAGGCCCAGCAACAACAGACCCATGGTACCCCCCTACCCGCCCCAGGCCCAGCAACAACAGACCAATGTTACCCCCTTACCCGCCCCAGGCCCAGCAACAACAGACCAATGGTACCCCCCTACCCGCCCTAGGCCCAGCAACAACAGACCCATGGTACCCCCCTACCCGCCCCAGGCCCAGCAACAACAGACCAATGTTACCCCCTTACCCGCCCCAGGCCCAGCAACAACAGACCAATGGTACCCCCCGCCGCCGTGGGGTGGCGTGCATGCACAAAGATGGCGGAACACGCACGCCGCATCCATCATCCCATATAAGACGAGGCGGAGGCTGGTTGTCATGGGCGACAAGAACCCACGACAGCGATGTCTGTGTGTACTATGGTACATCGACAGGTGTGATGTATCACCTGCCGCGAGGTATCTCGGGTGGTGTATCGACATGTGTTATGTATTGTACCCCCGTTCAAGCGCAAATTCGTTGTTTTATTGTCATAATTGTGACAGGTATCCACGTCTCCAGGTCAGGGACGCTCAGTTAGTTTGCACCCACATATAGCTGACAAAAACATTAGCATGGTACCGAGTCACCGGAAAAAAGCCTTGTCAGTTTGTCATGGGTTATGCACCGAAGCCCCGAGACACAGGGCCGCTCAGGGCCACCCAGGGCCGCCCAGCCCCCCGTTCTCATTGTGAGGGGTGGCGCCCCGGCCAGCGAGGCGAGCCAGGGGTACACACACACACATCCCGGTCAGGAAAGACAACAATAAGACGGCGGGGGGGCGGCGGCATTAGCCACGGGCACGGCACAGGCAGCGCCACTTGCATTATGGAGAGCGCCATCACATGGCTTCAGGAGTCGGGGAGGTCTGACCAGATCCGACTGCCTCTCTGCCGCCACCCCCCCCCCCCTCCCCCCCCCCCCACCCCCGGCACCCAGGCCATGGCCACTCGGCCTTCTCCATCAGCAACGGTTCATAGCATGGCGATATGCTTCAAGTACTGATCCGTGGAGGGAGAAAATTCCCAGCTACAGGGACCAATTCAACATCCATACCAAGGGAAATGACGTCATAGCATTTATCTTCGGGGATATACCTTGGCCCGATTAACCCATTCCACCAAACGGTGCCTTCTTCCTCCCCTGTCCCCAGCCCCCCCTCCCCCCCCCCCCACCCCCCCCTGTCCCAGATCATGCCACTATGCCGGGCATTGTTACCACTATATCAACCTCCTGTCACCCATTGCTCGCCAATGTACCACCACCCCCCCCCCCGTCCCAGATCATGCCACTATGCCGGGCATTGTTACCACTCTATCAACCTCCTGTCACCCATTGTTCGCCAATGTACCACCCCCCCCCAACCCCACCCCAGCTGTTAGCGCGTTCTACCATACATGATGTCCTGATTGGCTCGCTCCATTATCATACTATAGCCCCCCCCCCCCCCCCCACACACACACACGCCGGTAAGTTATATCATAGCCCACATATAGTAACCTCCACTATATAATCATCATTGCTATAAGCGGCCTTTCTGACAATGACGTCAGAGAGGACTATCCGGATGACGTCATCACTTTCAAGTACTAAATCCGTCGTTGTTATAATAAGTTTCCTTTGAGTACATTTCTCTGGGGACAATGGTACATCTGGCACTATTATTAGAATTGTTTTACGATATAGTGAAAGCAAATATCGTCTTCTCCAGACCTTGAAGTGCAGAATATCATACAGGTACATTAATGCGAGCCGTGACTCTACCCCTCCGTTGCTAGGGTTACCATTATATCGATGGGTATGGATGGGCCCTCCAAGGTCTGTACTCTACCCTTCATGATACCGAGCGGGGACTCCACCAGGGGTCCGTGTGGGAGTGGTGGGAGGAGGGCGAGGTGGGGGTGGAGGCGCGGGCAGCCCGGGGAGTAGGGATACCCGCGTCACGCCACATAATGGTCACGATAGAGGCAGACTGATACAGCCAGGTGGGAGACACCCTCCCCCCCCCCACCCCAGCCACACACCCACACTCACACTCTTCTATGTGAAAGCTGACCTCGTCAATGGAAGGCGGATCTAGCCAGACCCGGTTGTTACAGATCAATATTCATTGGAAGGAGTTACACTACTTACACCCAGGGAGCAGCGCCCCCATCGACAGCGAGAGGAGGGGGGGGGGGAGGGGGGAGACTGGGGTACTTGGCCTTGGTGTGGGTTACCAGCGATAGGCGAATTGCACCATTGTCACACCTGGTACATCCCCCATTGACGGCACTGGGCATAAAAGGGTTAATTAATTCAAAGCGCCGGAGCGTCTATAAAACGTCTATAAATAGGCGGTATGCCCCGGGGAAGAATATATCAAATATGTATTTTTTAATACATGTTGTAATACATAATTGGCTGGTGCGCTATCCTGGCCATCCTGGCACTTACCCAGCAGCAGGGTCAAGCGGTGCAGGATAACCCAACAGGTATCTGCGGACCACACCACACCACCCACTCCCCTATCACCGCCCCCCAGACCCCACCCCCACCATCCCACTCCGCTATCACCGCCCCCAGACCCCACCCATCACCCCACTACCAGGTCCACCACACCACACAACTCATCGCCCCATCACATCACCCTCTCCCCTATTACCGCCCCCCAGACCCCACCCCCACCATCCCACTCCCCTATCACCGCCCCCAGACCCCACCCATCACCCCACTACCAGGTCCACCACACCACACAACTCATCTCCCCATCACACCACCCTCTCCCCTATTACCGCCCCCCAGACCCCACCCCCACCATCCCACTCCCACCGCCCCCAGACCCCACCCATCACCCCACTAACACGTGCACCACACCACACAACTCATCGCCCCATCACACCACCCTCTCCCCTATTACCGCCCCCCAGACCCCACCCCCACCATCCACTCCCCTATCAACCGCCCCCAGACCCCACCCATCACCCCACTACCACGTGCACCATACCACACAACTCATCTCCCATCACACCACCCTCTCCCCTATCACCGCCCCAAGACCCCACCCCCACCATCCCACTCCCCTATCACCGCCCCCCAGACCCCACCCATCACCCCACTACCACGTGCACCATACCACACAACTCATCTCCCATCACACCACCCTCTCCCCTATCACCGCCCCAAGACCCCACCCCACCATCCCACTCCACCGCCACAAACAATCCCCACCGGTCCAATCGCCCCCCAAGCCCACATCTCACTCCCCTACCATCCCATTCACACCACCTAACACCACCCCTAGTCCTGCCCCCTCCACCCTCCAATCTCCCCCGTGACCCCCCCCCCCCCCTCCCCCGCTACATCCACGCCACGTACGTGGGTCGGGTTATCACCCTGGTAACATGGCGAGGGTGGCAAGAGACTGCAGACGGTGGGGGGGGGGGGGCGGGGGTCCACCGAGGGACGAACCAAGTCCGTAATAACCCCGAGGGCCGAGGGAACATGACACCGTGCGTACTCTGAATGTGTAAGGGTACGTAAGTTCTAGATCCTCCACGAAGACAAAACTTATCTTTCGTCCAATAATTAATTACAAATACCCAGTGAAATTGACGAGTGCATTATATCGTATCATTGGAGTGTGTGTGGCAAAGTACAAGTGTAACTTTTCTTTGTTATACATTAAGCAATAATTTACTTTCAACATTCGGCCCTCAGGGTTTTATATCTATTGATCGTTTCCACATTGACTGCAATCATGGTTTTATTCATATCTATATGACCCTTTATCATTTTTGCAATTTTTCTTTCTTGAATATCACATGTATATATTAATTTTCAGGGTTTTAGTATTGACTGCTGAGTTATTTTAATTGAAGAACCAGTATGGCACGATATAGCCTTACAGGCTGAAAGTGCCGTTAAACCCTAATCAAATCAAATAAAATCAACATTCGGGTATTTATTCCCCGCTAGAGGGCGCGGAGTGGGTATGTGATCACGTGTCTGTAGCTGACCACTAGGATCACCTGCTGGTCGCTGTCAGAAATAACGTCATCAGGCAGGTCGGTTTGTTCGGGAAAGGAAATGACTTCAGTGTCTGACATGGCGGTTTTCTTTTCCATTTCACCTTTCTATTTCATACAGAAGCTCATCGGAATTGCCCGTGGATATCCTACAATGAATGTAAAACGGTGGTGTTTTAGACCAATTGCGCGCACATGGAGGCCAAGATATTTTCGGGAACAATGAATTGGGTTGGATGAGACATGTCGCAGGATTCGAACCCACGACCTCTCGACCTACCGCTGACCAACTGAGCCAAGGATGTTTCCCTGTAGGAATAGGGGAGATTTCAACATAGCATCACAAATGCCTCATGGCAAAGACGAATTCTCCCCAAACTGACTTGATGAGGCCACCTTCGTGCACACACAGATTAAGCTTGGCCACGGGGCATACCGGGGTAAGTACTGAGTACACTGATACGAGCTTGGGGGTGCCAGTCCAGGCCCGTCGAGATCAAGCTCAGTACGCTACCGCCTTAACTACTGACTAGAACTTTTTCTTCAAAACAAATATAGTGGAGTTTTATGGTAGCCAGCTCCGACATACTCCAGTCATGCCGCTGGCCCGACACAAGAGGCTATGAGGCCACACAACTCAGGGTTGCTGATATGAATATTGATGACACCCACAGCTCGCCGTCATATTAAAGGGACCTGCTGTGCTATTAGTGACACCCCGGCACTGACAGAGAGAGAAAGAGGGGAGGGAGAGAGGGACGCGGGGGGGCAGAGCGACAAAGATAGAGAAAGCGGGGGAGGGAGGGGGGTAGCAGGATATACTTACAAAGAATAAGAGTACTTGAACGCCGGAATCCCAACTCGGCCACAGGTACGAGTGCTATAAATACTTTCGGTGCCTGGCACAAGATCCACGGTGCGGACGGACAGGGGTGTGCATGTGACGTCACAGCGGTGTGCAAGTAACGTCACAGCGGTATGCAAGTGACGTCATAGTGGTGTGCAAGTGGCGTCACGTCCGTGTACATGCGACGTCACAGAGCCGCGCATCTTGCACACTGTCCCCCAATGCCAATGCCCCCGCCCCCGTGACGGATGTGACCTCTGAACCCAACAGGTCATAAAGGCCTTTACTGGCCCTAGCGCTGAGACTCGCCGCGCGGGGGGGTCACATGATCACCCGGAGACACGGCCTGTCTGGGTCAGACTCTCAAGACGCGGCCTCACACACAGGTGATCTTTTTTTGGGGGGGGTGGGGGGGGGGTGAGAGTAAAGCCCACACATTGGGCTGTGACGGTACGCACGCCAAAGGCCCACTTGACACGTCCTTCCGACGGTTTGTATGTACACAATTTTTGCTGGAATAAATGGTAAGTTGGAGAAGTTAGAGTGTCCCTAAAACAACAGCTGAAACCTTCCATTGATTCAGTGCTGACAGGCCACACGGCGATAATGTAGAGCCCCTTCCAGTCCAGCAATCTTAACTCCAAAAACACCCAGCAAAGCCCTGCCCCGCCGTTACACAACCCCAACACCTAGCTTCGTCGGCCTGACTGACTGACGAAGCTCTGCTGGGTCAGCCACAGCGGACGGTGGCTGGCTTCGAACCCCACTGGTGCAACGTCCATATTGCCGGAGATAGTAGAAGAGGCGCGGGAGAAGGAAGAAGGGGGGGGGGGCACCCCGGGACATGGCTCATTTGTTGATTTCAAGACCCTTCACAAAGACCCGTCGCGAGCTTACCCCACAGCTTAGAGCCCCGAAGCTATCACAGGGACAGACCTTCGTTTCAGAGGCTTGGCTTCGGTGCTGATGAAGGCAGAAAAAAGCCTCCAACGCGAAGGCCACAGAAAGAAACGTTGGTGTTTTGAAGTCGCTGTTGCGCACTTGGAGGCAGAATTGGGCCAAGACAACCTCCCAGGACAAAGACACGGGGCAGGGTGAAGCTTGCCCCAGAGGCAGGCGCCATGGTTCGTGCCCACGACGACACGTTGATCTGCAGCTCACCCTGCTCACCAACCGAGCTTAGGAGGCTCCCCGAATGCCAGAGATACTGCAACTGAACTGAACCATGCAGTCTTCACCCCCCCCCCCCCCAGTACCTCACTGTAGTCACAGCAGACGGCAGTGGCATAGGCAGCTAGCCGTGCTCGTAACGGGACACTTTCACGGCACACTGCGAATGCCATCACAGTGGACCACTGGGAAAGGTTACCGTTAAACAGAGCGGGTATCCTTGCCGCCGTCCCTTACGGGGAGTCACCGGGCCCCATCCCTGGGTGGGATCACCATGGAGACTCGCTAGGACACATTTAACGCACGCCCGCGATTACGCGGATTGGGGAACGTAATTATTACAAAATGATGGAGTCGGATTGATTTCGACCGGATCCCGATGCGGACAGAATCTGAGGCATCGGAGTCAGTGGGGCGGCTACAGATAGTGGATGGGGCGCTGTATATCCATTCGTAAACGGCTGGGGCGATCCAGACATTTGTTAGGTGGTGGGCTGGGGGGGGGGGGGGGGGGGGGAGGGATCGGTGCCTCCTTTCGAAAGCTGAAAAAACTGACCATACGAGTTAAAGAGGGATGGAAATTTGATGGCCGAGGTAGTGGTGGAGAGGGTAAAAACACCTGACGACGGGGGGGGGGGGGGAGGCTTTAGTAATCAGACGACGGGAGGGGGGAGAGGGCGGGATTAAATAAGATGATATTGCCAAACCCATCCACCCTCCCCTCCTCTGGATCACGCTCAGATGAAGACTTAAAGACTAATGCTCTCGAAATTACACGGTTTAACAAAGCTTACCATATCAGACGATATCGACTCTATGTGATTACATGCACCGTCACTACGACTTAATTCCCAAGACAAAAAAGGAAGCGGGTGTAAATTATACTTCGTCAAAAATCTTTAACGGGAACTCAATTCCATCATCATCGTTGTCGTAATCGACTAATAAAGCAAAAAAACACACACACTAAGAACGGACATTATTTCCCGCCAAAAACCTGCGCAGACGACACGGCGTTTGTATTCCGCCCCTCAGGGCTCGCCTCTGGCCCAGCCCCAGCGAAGCTCCAACAAGCCCTTCAGATATAACCTCCAAAACCCTTAATAGGTTTGGAAAAAATCTCCCCCATTAAGGTACCCATTGGGGCATATAGCATTCAAAGCCCTTAATAGGCTTAGAAAAAAATCCTCCATTAAAGCCCTCGTTTGGGGCACTTCCTTGAATGGCTAATAGCCCGCCACAAACTGTGCGCTGACCACGTGGAAGGTCTGAAATCATGGGCGATAATGAGTGCCATAACGGGAAAATAAAGCAGGCATTACCCTACCTATTTGCACCCCAAACCTGCGGTTTTTATCTACTTCTATCTTTCGCCCCTGGACTGCCGCAAACAACGCGGCCCTTTGCCGAATCATCACTTATTAAAGCAGCCGGAAGTCTTAAAGTGGCTCATATAGAAATATTTATAATACCTTAAATCGCTCAGGTGGAAATCTCATATTGAGATCATTATCATAGACAGACTATGCAATAGTGTACAAAAACAATCAAATATGATTTAGATGTATTTTCTGTCAGATTGGGGATAGGTATGTGCGCGGACAAGTGGCATTCTTGTGTACTACGCCAGCAAGCTGGGCATGGGTGACGTGTGTTGTCAGCCACGGCGGCAGACACAGGTGGGGAGGCGAACCCGCCCTCGGTCGGTCTGCAGCCTAGCACGCTACCCTCTCGGCCACGGCGGCAGACACAGGTGGGGGAGCGAACCCGCCACCGGTCGGTCTGCAGCCTAGCACGCTACCCTCTCGGCCACGGCGGCAGACACAGGTGGGGAGCGAACCCGCCACCGGTCGGTCTGCAGCCTAGCACGCTACCCTCTCAGCCATGGCGGCAGACACAGGTGGGGAGCAAACCCGCCACCGGTCGGTCTGCAGCCTAGCACACTACCCTCATCGGCCACGGCGGCAGACACAGGTGGGGAGCGAACGCGCCACCGGTCGGTCTGCAGCCTAGCACGCTACTCTCTCAGCTATGGCGGCAGACACAGGTGGGGAGCGAACCAGCCACCGGTCGGTCTGCAGCCTAGCACGCTACCCTCTCAACCATGGCGGCAGACACAGGTGGGGAGCGAACCCGCCACCGGTCGGTCTGCAGCCTAGCACGCTACCCTCTGGGCCACGGCGGCTGTCCCTTACGCATGGAGGCTGTATATATGACACTACATACATGGCGCAGTGACCTTGGGGTGGGCGGACACTCTGTCTGCACGCTCTGGCCGCCCGCCCTCAGGGCGCTCATGTAAGGCCCCAATACCCAGACACTTTGGAATAGAGAGGACCACTCAGTCCCTGAAGAGGCAATCGGACCGCCGTTAAACCCACGACTCCGTTAATTAGCCAGCAGCAAAACGCCTCGTTTGCGCATGCGTCATGCGGAGGCTTCACTGTAGTCTCATAGGGCCTTGAGTAAGTACATAAGGCGACAAAAGGTCAAGGTCATACATACATTTAATCATGGCCCCCACAACACCATCCGAGTCTGTTCCTCACCCCCCCCCTCCCCCACTATCATCCCTTGCTCTTAACCCTAAATCCTTTCCCGTCTCCGCAGCCCTCCCACCCGTTCCCGTGCAGTGTCCGATTCCTCCGTTTCCCGCCCTTTTCCTCGGTCCACGGGTCCGCGCAGACGACCACGTGCCGACGCCGTCTTCGCGTCTTCCTCGGCCATACGCGAGACTTCCGCTCCTGGGTTCCGCTGCCGGGTTCCGCTCCCAGCGAAAGACCTGGAGATATTGCTTGTCACGGCACCGGCCGTAAGCCAACCCCACCCACCCTCTTCACGCAGAGAGGGCGGGTTGGAGGGCAGGAGGGAGGGAATCGGAGTCTTGTGGACCGCTCGGGAGACGGGAGACAGGGGGAGGGCGCGGGGGTTTTACCAACATGGCGGGAAGGAAAACTAACGGCAAGAGACCTCAAGGTAAGGGGGGGGGGGTTGCCGCGCCGTGGGCGAGGGAGCAAACCCCTGGTGGCGTGGGGGAGGGGAGGGGGGGGGGAGGGGGGCAGCTGGAGACCTGGCGGCAAGGGCGATGGGAGGAGCGGCGGGATAAGTGGAGTCCGGGGGCGGAGGGTGGTGATGGTGCAGAGGGGGTAGGAGTCGGGATGGGGATGTGGGTGGGGGTGGGGATGGTGGGGATGGTAATGGGGATGGGGATGAGGGTGGGGATGGGGATGGGGGTGGGGGTAGGGGTGGGGGTGGGGGGTGGGGATGGGGATGGGATGGGGGTGAGGATGGGGGTGGGGATGGCGGTGGGGAGGTGTGGAGGCACCGTTGGGAGATGAAGGCCGGGGGTAATAGCAGGGAGTGCCATATAAAGACACCCACAACAATTACTCTGACTATGTGTGGAGGTGGCCAGACAGCGAGGCGACTGTTGGCCTGGCTCCAGTCCTCACCATCAGCCACCGCAACACGACGAACCAACGCGTATCGCTGACTCAAAAAACATCAAAAAGGCCATGTAAAGATGAAACGACATAGACAATTGAAAAACCCGTTTTGTTTCCTAGGGAAGCGAGCCGTGTTTTATGGAATATTTTAACATAGATTGGCATAAAATATAAAATATGTATAACTCAACAACACTATAGCACGAACGAGTATTCTGAGTGCTTCCATGTTAAAGCATACCATTGCTTCACCCTATTTCACGTCTTACTCACGCCTAGCATTTTGGATAGCGTGGTCCCCAACATTTAACATAAGCGATATATTAAATCTAGGGGTAAGACTATTCAAACAATGAGAGCCAGCGTATTATCTATATGTACATCTAAGAAAAACAATATGGCAACCGTTTAAAAACTGGTGACCGTGTTCAACACATAATAACTGGACAAATCGTGTGGGGCATAAGCTCCCTTAATCTCCCTCTACCATCGCCTCGGCAAGCGTACATGTGAGTGCCACGAGCCATACCCCACCTCCCATCGGAGACCCACCTCACACCCCCACACCCCCCACACCCCCCAACGGCTGGCATGCCGACCGCCGAGGCATACAGACAGCTCCCTGGTTGGTCACAGTCCTATTACCTACGCCGAATGGTGACCTTTTCTCTGTGGCAGAAATGCCGACCACCTGCTTGATGGATCAGGAGTAAAGAGTCATGACCCGGCCCCCCCCCCACTCCCACCACCTGCCTGATGGATCAGGAGTAAAGAGCCAGCCGTGCGGCATCCCCCCCCCCACCCCGCCTGTCCTGGTTGGCAACCCCCTCCCCGCCTGTCTTGGCTGCGCTCCAACCCCGGCCCGTCTTGGCTGGCACCCCCCACACCCCCCACTGCCTGTTTTGGCTGGCACCTCCGCCCGCTTGTCTTGGCTGGCACCCCCCGCCCAGCCTGTCTTGGATGGCACCCCACCAACGCCTGTCTTGGCTGGCACATACACCCCCGAATGTCTTGGCTTACACACCCCACCTGTCTTGGCTTACACCCCCACCCCCCACGAATGTCTTGGTTGGCACACATCCCCCGTCTGTTTGGTTGGCACCCCACCCCAGCCTGTCTTAGAAGGCACTCCCCCCCCCCCCCCTCCCAGAATGTCTTGGCTCACACCCCGCCGCTTGTCTTGGCTGGCACCCACCCCCCGTCTGTTTGGCTGGCACCCCACCCCCGCCTGTCTTGGCTGGTACAGCCCCTTCCCACCTGCTTGGCTGGTAATCTCCCCTCCCCCACCTGTCTTGGCTTACACCCACCCGCCTGTCTTGGCTTGCACACACGCCCTCCCCCCCACCTTCTGCCTGTCTTAGCTGGCACCCCCCCCCCCCTCACCCCCTATTTTTGTTGGCAAGCCTCCCCCCCCCCCTAGCCTGTATTGGCTGGCATCCCCCCCACCCCCTGTCTTGGTTGGGCCACCCTCGAATACTGTCTGCCAGCCACTCATACATACATACATAGACAAGTCGGCGACAACCTCATCTGTCCAATCAGCAACGGTATGGGCAAAGACCCGGGGTGGGGGGTGAGATCGAGGGGGGGGGAGGGGCGCAGGTTGAATTGGGGAGAGCACAGGGGAAAGGCGGAGGGGATGGGCGGGGGAAGAGGCGGTGGGAAAAGGCGTGGGGGCGAGCCTTGGAGAGGAGGGGGATCCCGTCCCGGCTCCGCCCCGGCCTGGTCCCACCCGACCCGGCCTGGCCCCACCCCGACCCGGCCTGGCCTCCCCCAACCTGTTTGCATTTTTTTTTCATTCAACGTTAAAATGCCGCTTCCATCTGACAATCAATGAAAGGACACACGAGCGGCAGAAAGGAGAGGTTAGAGAGCGTAGTCGTGTCCCGGATACGCCCCCCCCCCCCCCCACTCACGCCCCGACTTAATCAACTCAGCATTGTGCAATATAGCACGGCGTTTTGGACCCCTGGGAGGAGGAGGGGAAGGAAGGAAGGGAGCTCCCACCCCACACCCTCTGGGAAAGACGGCACAACGAGTCCC
>OZ025260.1:33531799-33668288 GCA_964019135.1 Arenicola marina | reverse complement strand
AGTCGTATCACTATCTGAACTGTAACGTCTTGTGGCGAGATTAGTGCAACAATTGGTTGACAGAATGCCACAGAGCATCATCAGCTGCAATAAAACATGTGGCACTTTCATAATTACCAAAGTGCAGCTGCTAAATCGATATCAGTCTCGTTCCTAAATTTTCTACGCATTACGCCCATCGATCTTGGCTTTAGTTAGCGAGAAATATCTGTATAAAGAGGCTTTAGTATACGCAAGTGTAGATTTAGCATGTGTGACGATCTCGGGTTTGCAATGGTGACTTTGTATAGAATTTTGATTATTAGACTTACAGATGACGTGCAAATCGTGGCCGCCTTGAATGGAACTTACGTGAGACACGAACACGTTGCCATCACCATGGCGATGTAACCCGGTGTGATGCCAGGCGATAAACTCGTCCACTAGCGCCCTCTGGCGGACATCCGTGGGATACCAGTCCTGGGGAATGACGTCACGTGTTGCCACCAAGTAACGCAAAATGGCGACACTGTGAGAGACGGATAGACATGTTAATTAGAAATATATTCTAACAGGCACCAGCAAGCGAGAGTAGAGCCACCCGTTTCTTGGTATAACCGCCAGGTAGCGACAGAGGGCTATAGAGAATGAAAGGCTTACCTCTCACTTAGCCGAAAGTCGCCATCTTGCATCGCCGGGACGGCCTTCATGGGGTTAATCCGAGCATATTCCTCTGATTGATGCTCTCCTGTGAGTAAAATGAAGGAAAAGAAACTGGTTTTTGAGGCCACATTGGTATTCACAAGGGATGAACTGGGAGGCTACACCAGGGAGGCCCCAAGGACCTATTGATCTGTGGTCTAGTGCGCTAACCAATACACCAGGGAGACCCCCAGGACCTATTGATCTGTGGTCTAGTGCGCTAACCACTACACCAGGGAGGCCCCAAGGACCTATTGATCTGTGGTCTAGTGCGCTAACCAATACACCAGGGAGACCCCCAGGACCTGTTGATCTGTGGTCTAGTGCGCTAACCACTACACCAGGGAGGCCCCAAGGACCTATTGATCTGTGGCCTAGTGCGCTAACCAATACACCAGAGAGGCCCCCAGGACCATTTGATCTGTGGTCTAGTGAGCTAACCACTACACCAGGGAGGCCCCCAGGACCTGTTGATCTGTGGCCTAGTGCGCTAACCAATACACCAGAGAGGCCCCCAGGACCATTTGATCTGTGGTCTAGTGAGCTAACCAATACACCAGGGAGACCCCCAGAACCTGTTGATCTGTGGTCTAGTGCGCTAACCAATACACCAGGGAGGCCCCAAGGACCTATTGATCTGTGGTCTAGTGCGCTAACCAATACACCAGGGAGACCCCCAGGACCTGTTGATCTGTGGTCTAGTGCGCTAACCACTACACCAGGGAGGCCCCAAGGACCTATTGATCTGTGGCCTAGTGCGCTAACCACTACACCAGGGAGGCCCCCAGGACGTAATGATCTGCGGTCCAGTGCGCTAACCACTACACCAGGGAGGTCCCCAGGACGTAATGATCTGCGGTCCAGTGCGCTAACCACTACACCAGGGAGACCCCCAGGACGTAATGATCTGCGGTCCAGTGCGCTAACCACTACACCAGGGAGGTCCCCAGGACCTATTGATCTGCGGTCCAGTGCGCTAACCACTACACCAGGGAGACCCCCAGGACGTAATGATCTGTGGTCCAGTGCGCTAACCACTACACCAGGGAGGCCCCCAGGACCTATTGATCTGCGGTCCAGTGCGCTAACCACTACACCAGGGAGGTCCCCAGGACGTATTGATCTGCGGTCCAGTGCGCTAACCACTACACCAGGGAGGTCCCCAGGACGTATTGATCTGCGGTCCAGTGCGCTAACCACTACACCAGGGAGGTCCCCAGGACGTATTGATCTGCGGTCCAGTGCGCTAACCACTACACCAGGGAGACCCCCAGGACGTAATGATCTGTGGTCAAGTGCGCTAACCACTACACCAGGGAGGTCCCCAGGACGTAATGATCTGTGGTCCAATGCGCTAACCACTACACCAGGGAGGTCCCCAGGACGTAATGATCTGTGGTCCAATGCGCTAACCACTACACCAGGGAGGTCCCCAGGACGTAATGATCTGCGGTCCAGTGCGCTAACCACTACACCAGGGAGGCCCCCAGGACGTAATGATCTGTGGTCCAGTGCGCTAACCACTACACCAGGGAGGTCCCCAGGACGTAATGATCTGTGGTCCAATGCGCTAACCACTACACCAGGGAGGTCCCCAGGACGTAATGATCTGCGGTCCAGTGCGCTAACCACTACACCAGGGAGGCCCCCAGGACGTAATGATCTGTGGTCCAGTGCGCTAACCACTACACCAGGGAGGTCCCCAGGACGTAATGATCTGCGGTCCAGTGCGCTAACCACTACACCAGGGAGACCCCCAGGACGTAATGATCTGCGGTCCAGTGCGCTAACCACTACACCAGGGAGACCCCCAGGACGTATTGATATGCGGTCCAGTGCGCTAACCACTACACCAGGGAGGCCCCCAGGACGTAATGATCTGTGGTCCAGTGCGCTAACCACTACACCAGGGAGGCCCCCAGGACGTAATGATCTGTGGTCCAGTGCGCTAACCACTACACCAGGGAGGTCCCCAGGACGTAATGATCTGTGATCCAGTGCGCTAACCACTACACCAGGGAGGCCCCCAGGACGTAATGATCTGTGGTCCAGTGCGCTAACCACTACACCAGGGAGGTCCCCAGGACGTAATGATCTGTGATCCAGTGCGCTAACCACTACACCAGGGAGGCCCCCAGGACCTATTGATCTGTGGTCCAATGCGCTAACCACCACACCAGGGAGGCCCCCAGGACGTAATGATCTGCGGTCCAATGCGCTAACCACTACACCAGGGAGACCCCCAGGACGTAATGATCTGTGGTCCAGTGCGCTAACCACTACACCAGGGAGACCCCCAGGACGTAATGATCTGCGGTCCAGTGCGCTAACCACTACACCAGGGAGACCCCCAGGACGTAATGATCTGCGGTCCAATGCGCTAACCACTATACCAGGGAGACCCCCAGGACGTAATGATCTGCGGTCCAGTGCGCTAACCACTACACCAGGGAGACCCCCAGGACGTAATGATCTGTGGTCCAGTGCGCTAACCACTACACCAGGGAGGTCCCCAGGACGTAATGATCTGCGGTCCAATGCGCTAACCACTACACCAGGGAGACCCCCACTCCCGACACAATGAATGAGGGATGAAAGGATGAGACGTGATGCTGGGTGGTCAATGTAGACAATACCAGTGCAGACGGAATAATATCGACCATAACGGCCGAGAACTATCGACACCAAATTCTCTGCCATACACTATATCGCCAATCCAGAATCACATCCCAGGGTACAGACCCATCATCATGGGAGAAAGGTCAAGGCCGACTTGGAAGAGCCACGTGGTCCCACCGAAATCGCTTGGCGTCTTTCATCTTCGCCATCTGACGTCGACGCCATGTTGCATGTGACAGGTCACATGGTGGTGGAGGGGGGGGGGGTGGGGGGTGTGGGGGTGGGGGGGTGGGTACAAATAGGGCCAGGGTTTCGTCAAAGCGTTGGGATAACGAGTCCCGTGGAGATGTTTTCTAGGCCGGAGGTCGTTACAGGGATATTTAAGGCGGCTAATGATATCTGAGAGCACAGAGAAGGGCTGAGAGGCATGGGAATCGCCCCCGAGAACGACGGGAGTGAGGGCTTGGGGCTGGCCAGCCCGTAACATTGGCCGGGGTCGATAAACGGGAGAAGAACGGCGACAGTTCAGAGAAATTCTTATTATTACATTGGCAGAGGGGGAGGGTGGGGGGGGGGGGAGGGAAGTGGGGAGGGAAGGGGGCAGGGGTAGGGGGTATTACGTGATCTTTTATCCTCCTGTTACGTTAAAACAGATCGAACGACAATTAAGCATTTCAAATCCGATACTAACGATTACAAGCGGATCAATTATGGAGATATCTGGGGGGGGGGGGGGGTGCCCATTGTAAGGTCGGCCCAGTGTGAAGTCGGCCCATAGTACAGTCGGCCTATAGTCCATGCAGCAGGAAATCCAGTGTATACTTGCGTAAGAGAGCGACGACCAGGAGTAAGGATGAACTACGGTAAACCCTGTACCAGTGACAACCCGTACACGGCTTCCGGGTGGCAAGTCACGTCAGTTCATGCTGGCATTACCGCGTATTTTCAGCCGCATAAAAAGTTTTAATTTTTCTTGGGCGACGACTGTGCAAATTATTCACCACGGCAATATTGACGCCGGCCCATTAGCACCGTTAACCTGGTGAAGTGATATCAGACCAGAGACAAGCCATGGGACGAGACGCGCTGCATTATTCAGGGTCAACCCAGGGCTCCCGAGCCCCCTGTGTTTGTAGTCGGCAGCCATCACCCAAACACAGGTCTCTATGACCTGACCCAGACACATGTCTCCATGACCTGACCCAGACACATGTCTCTATGACCTGACCCAGACACAGGTCTTTATGATCTGACCCAGACACAGGTCTCTATGACCTGACCCAGACACAGGTCTCTATGACCTGACTCAGACACAGGTCTCCATGACCTGACCCAGCCAGAGGTCTCCATGACCTGACCCAGCCAGAGGTCTCCATGACCTGACCCAGACACAGGTCTCTATGACCTGACCCAGCCAGAGGTCTTTATGACCTGACCCAGCCAGAGGTCTCCATGACCTGACCCAGCCAGAGGTCTCCATGACCTGACCCAGCCAGAGGTCTCCATGACCTGACCCAGCCAGATGTCTCCATGACCAGCAGTCACCTGACCCAGTGACCCCGGTACACCAGCCCCGACAGTATCACCAAACGGGTGAGAGGACTCTGTGACCCGACCCAGTGACCCCATTACCGCCAGTACCACCAGACCACGTGCCCCACCGGGGTACCAGCTACCGCGCGAGAGGAAGAGGACCCAGTTCTATCAGCCACCGCTGAACAGTTCTCCTCCCAGACTCGATCAATTCGCCTGCAGTCGGGAGAAATCCATATTTATGACCGTTGCCCGTAGCCTCACGTGGGAATAAGCTGTCCGTTGGCACATCAACCGGTCTGCCCACCGCTCTGCCCGAAGACCCCTCCGCTTATGGACAGGGCAATGGACTGACTCGGGCATCAGTCTAGGGGCCAAATCAAGCCCTGCGATGGGACAACAGATTGGCGACCCCCCCCCCCCCCCTCCCCCCCCCCCCCGCCCCCACCGCCTTACCCTCCCGGTCATATCAGCAGGCGCCAGTCCACTCACTGCCCCCCTGAGCAGGCCGAATCATGGCCCGATCGGGGGCTATACCCGTCCAGTCCATGCATGGAAAAGATTGATGAGGACCGCGCGGGGGGGCGGGGGGATGGGCGGGGCAGACGGGGTGGGTGGGGGTGGCGGGCGGGCAGGGCGGGCTGAGCGGTCAGGACGCAGCGAGACGAGGGGTAGATAGCGACATTAACACTAAATTAATACCCAATGTCCATCAAAATCGCACCCCGGTCGGCTCCCTAATGAAAACTAATGGAACCCTAGTAAGTAAAATAGGGTGCTTCGCCGCAGGACTGGGGTGAGTAGCAGCTCGCGATGGCGTACTGACCCAATTATAAAATTCATTTCAGAATTTGAAACGACGGTTGCCGATAAAGACATTGCGCAGTGGGTGCAGCAATCCTAAAGTAGGGAACCAACAAATAAATTAATCTCCTCGTCACGGATGCATCAATCCTAAAGTAGGGAGCGAACAGTTAACACCAGCCTGATTGAGCGGATGCCATAAAGCGAGCAGTAAATGCCCCACCACAGCCTCATTTTAGTACGATTGCCAGCGACAAAGCTGTATGGATCCCATGGAGTATATATTTGTTTGTCACGGAATTCTTGAGCGTCAACTTTTTCGGTCACATTTAGTGTCAAATTTAGTGTCATCTTTATCATCTCTATCCTCAACTCTAGTGTCTTCTCTAGCGCCTCATTTAACGCATCGTTAACGTCACCTTTAGCGTCATGTTTAGTCACTTTTTGTGTCACGTTTAGCGTCACAGGTATGTCATCATTAGTGTCACCTTTAGCGTCACATATATGTCACCTTTAGTGTCACATGTATATCACCTTTAGCGTCACCTTTAGCGTCACATATATGTCACCTTTAGCGTCACATGTATGTCACCTTTAGCGTCACATGTATGTCACCTTTAGCGTCACATGTATGTCACCTTTAGCGTCACATATGTCACCTTTAGCGTCACATGTATATCACCTTTAGCGTCACATATATGTCACCTTTAGCGTCACATGTATGACACCTTTAGCGTCACCTGTAATGTCATCACCGTCGTCATAAAGAAGTCGCACAATGCCCCGATTGAGAGAGGTTGAGAGTGACGGAGAGATCCGACGTCCTGTCATCTCAAAACACAGCATCCTTACCCCTGACAGTTATTCTGGCGCCGTCAGGCTCGCGTCATGAGGTGGGGTGGGGCTGGAGGGGGGGGGGTGGAGGGGGCGAGGGGCGGGGTGGACGGGGTAGAGGGTGGAGGCGGGGTGGAACGGTGGAGCATGATACGATTAATCCCGCACCGATTACACAGCTTACAGCCCGAGCCTGACGCCCAAATTGACAGCGGCGGTGAGGTGACTACCCCGAGGGGTGACTACTCCTGCAGGAAGGTTAGTCATTAGTAGTCAGTCATTGCCAGAGCGGTAGAGATGGTGCCGCAATTCTCCTTTTTTTCCTCCCTCCCCTCTCTCCCTCCCTCTCTCCCAACCATGGCCACACAAGGCCACACCAGGCCACACCAGGCCACACCAGGGGGTGATAGACCCATCGTCGTCAGGACGACAACAGGGTTGACTGGGGCAGGTCAAAGAAGAGGGAGGGGTGCATAGGGGTGGGGTGGGGGTGGTGGGAAGGGGGGCTACATTTTACATGCCGATGGTAGGAGCAACATAGCAGACGCTATAACCCGGTGCTTTAAAGCGACCAAGGTTCAAGGTTGTGGGGTTTGCCTATGCGGTGGGTGGCAACACCCAGATACCCGGTTACCCGGATACCGGGTGCCACGTCTTTTGAGGGCAGAGAGACGGGCGACCGACCCCAGACACGCCTGGGGCTGGCGTAGGGAAGGGCAGCTGGGACTCCCCCCCCCCCCCCCCGCCATCCACTCCGCAGAGGACGCCGCGAGTGAACGGACAGAACCCCCAGAATTACGCAGAGGGTCCGAGCGTCATCGGCATGGTAACGGTGAAGGGGGCTGGCGGGACTGTGGGGGTGGGGGGAGGGTACAGTCGCTGTCAGCCGGATTTGCCTTGCCATCAGCCATACCAAGACCCTGTCACCCACCGCCACCCGTCTGCAGGACGCTCCAGATATTCAAGGTAACGACAGGGTATATCGCATAAAGGCAGCCGGGACAGCGCTGCGGCCAAAACTGCCACTTGCACCGTGCCTGATGGGTGGAGGCGGGATGGAGGCGGGGTGGAGGCGGGGTGGAGGCGGAGTGGAGGCGGGGTGGAGGCGGGGTGGAGGCGGGGTGGAGGCGGGGTGGAGGCGGAGTGGAGGCGGGGTGGAGGCGGGGTGGAGGCGGGGTGGAGGCGGGGTGGAGGCGGGGTGGAGGCGGAGTGGAGGCGGGGTGGAGGCGGGGTGGAGGCGGGGTGGAGGCGGGGTGGAGGCGCCAGAAAGTTGGCGGAGTTTGTCTACATAACATTCAGAAATATTTTGGCGACTTCAGCGTGTCTCTAACGATACAGTAAAAATGCCATATGTCCGTAAAACAGACACAAAACAAACACACATTAGTTATGGATGAAGCCTGCCAGAACAACCAAAACCTCGGCTTTTACGTGGCGACTGCGGCATCCTCAGTACGTCATACACGGCGATATGACTTCGACAGGGACAACCACAGGGAGCTGGACCTACACACAATGCAGTCGGCAGTGCAGGCCGAACCACCTAAGTCCACCTCTCTAGCTTAGCCGGTGCACGGGCGGGGCTGCAGACCTTCAGGTCATGGGTTCGCGCCCTCACACCTACATACATAGGCCATGATTCACCCCAACCCCGTTACATTAGGCCATGATTCCCCTCAACCCCGTTGCATTAGGCCATGATTCACCCCAACCCGTTACATTAGGCCATGACTCACCCCAACCTCGTTACATTAGGCCATGATTCCCCTCAACCCCGTTGCATTAGGCCATGATTCACCCCAACCCGTTACATTAGACCATGATTCACCCCAACCTCGTTACATTAGGCCATGATTCCCCTCAACCCTGTTATACTGAGCCATGATTCCCCTCAACCCCGTTACATTAGGCCATAATTAACCCCAACCCTATTACATTAGGCCATGATTGACCCCATCTCTGTTACATTAGGTCATGATTCACCCCAACCCTGTTACAGTAGGCCATGATTCACCCCAACCCTGTTAAATTGAGCCATGATTCACCTCAACCCCGTTACATTAGGCCATGATTCACCCCAACCCCGTTACATTAGGCCATGATTCACCCCAACATCGTTTCGCTATTTCTTGGACTCTTTAGGCGAAAAGTGTTCGAAAACCCCGATGTGTCATCCCTCATATCGTGTTGAACCTCTTGACCATCAATCTACATCTGGAATATGCAACAAACACATTCGATAGCGTAATAAATATTGTACCTAATAATTATTGTACAATAGCTGATCCGTACTTTAGATAATGTACACTGATTGGAAGCAATGATATGCTAATCACCGCCCAATATGGCCCATTGTGTATGTAAATCTCCATGAGTTCCGTGGCAGACAGCAGTCGCGAGTAAGACGTGAACATAGCTCTCGCCAAGGCAGACACACCCGGGGCATAGCTCTCGCCAAGGCAGACACACCCGGGGCATAGCTCTCGCCAAGGCAGACACACCCGGGGCATAGCTCTCGCCAAGGCAGACACACCCGGGGCATAGATCTCGCCAAGGCAGACACACCCGGGGCATAGCTCTCGCCAAGGCAGACACACCCGGGGCATAGCTCTCGCCAAGGCAGACACACCCGGGGCATAGCTCTCGCCAAGGCAGACACACCCGGGGCATAGCTCTCGCCAAGGCAGACACACCCGGGGCATAGCTCTCGCCAAGACAGACACACCCGGGGCATAGCTCTCGCCAAGGCAGACACACACGGGGCATAGCTCTCGCCAAGGCAGACGCACCCGGGGCATAGCTCTCGCCAAGGCAGACACACCCGGGGCATAGCTTCGTCGTCTTGCTCGCTCTAATCAGATCCAACCCTGTTCAAACCGAATGGCGCACCAAAAAAGGCAAAAAAACACAAACAAAACTGAGGATGCCATTCCGCAAGCCCTCTATTCAAACACTTCAAACGCCCTGCGAGCAGACCGAACTGTCGTCATCCACGCCGCAAACCAGGCTCCAGAGTACTATCATCGTGAAATGGACAGTTTTGGGCCACACCACACATGTAGATTTCCGGGAGCCCGGCCCGTCTTCTGACACCAAGACGGACGCGGCACCTCCCCCCCCCACCGGCATCACCACCCCACCCCTTCTCCCAAGGAAACAATAAACCCAGATATGGTGTCGCCTTACGCCACGACCCCCGTGGCTCTCCTGCCACCCCCCCCCCCCCACCCCCACTCACAGTTGTTCGCCGCTGGGCCACGGGGCACACATCAAGACGAAGCGCCGCCCCAAGTTTTTGTCTCGGTCGGCGTTAGCATATCCCGACAGGCGTGGCGGCTTTCAAGCCGTCCGGATAGCCCCACCCGCGGGCGTCCCACGTCCGTGATCCATCACCGGATCATGGGGGGGGGGGGGCAGGGGCAACTGGGCAAAGACCATCGACCAGGAGGGGGCTGGGAGGGGTAAGAGATTCAAGTGCGGGTCAGGAATTATGGCAGCATTTTCTCATATTTCCATGGATCCTCGTGCGAGTCCGCAACCAAGCTGGTGGTGGTATGGGGTAGGAGTGGGGGTTGGAGGGGGTTAGTGTGGCAGGGGGGGTGTAGTTAAGTCGACCCATAACGAGGGTTGTGACATGGAAACCATAAATAGATCGTTCACGAGCGAGGGAGACACTGGTGACAATAAAAGTAGTGACAATAATAGCAGTGTCTCGAGTAACAATAACAACACACCCGACACTGCCACAACAGACCCGCCAAAGAGTCATCAGACAACAGTGCCGCCAGACAACAGTTCCGCCAGACAACAGTTCCGCCAGACAACAGTACCTCCAGACAACAGTCCGCCAGACAAAAGTCCCTCCAGACAAGTCCCGCCAGACAAGTCCCGCCAGACAACAGTCCCGCCAGACAACAGTCCCGCCAGACAACAGTCCCGCCAGACAATAGTCCCGCCAGATAACAGTCCCACCAGACAATAGTCCCGCCAGACAACAGTCCCGCCAGACAATAGTCCCGCCAGATAACAGTCCCACCAGACAATAGTCCCGCCAGACAACAGTCCCGCCAGACAAGTCCCTCCAGACAACATCCCGCCAGACAACATCCCCACCAGACAACATCCCCGCCAGACAACAATCCCACCAGCCAAGTGCTGCCAGACAACAATCCCGCCAGACAAGTCCCGCCAGAGACGCCGGTCCAGAGCTGGCGACCCAACAGTTTCCGGTGCTTACGTGGCAGGCACGCACACGATACTTGACTGCTCTAAAGACAGCGAAACGAGATTACACAGGTAAAAGGGACAATCAGGCCGCATGCAGGTCTCATGTAGCAGAGGCGGTAATATGCTGTGCTGTACTGTGAAGTCATGCGGTAGCGCACAGTGACGTAATGTAGTAACGTACTGTGAAATAATGTAATTACATACTATAAACGCGATAATGTACTTGGAATAATGTAATGTGCTGTGAACTATATGTAGAAATATACTGTGAGCTAAATGTGGTAATGTACTGTGAAGTAATGTGGTAATGTACTGTTAAGTAATGTGAAGTAATGTGGTAATGTACTGTTAAGTAATGTGAAGTAACGTGGTAGTGTACTGCTAAGTAACGTGGTAGTGTACTGTTAAGTAACGTGGTAGTGTACTGCTAAGTAACGTGGTAGTGTACTGTTAAGTAACGTGGTAGTGTACTGCTAAGTAACGTGGTAGTGTACTGGCTGGCTCAATCATCGATGACGTACGTGGCCACAGAACCCATCACCACCCTGGATGGCCAACCAGCTCTATCCCACATGTGCCAACCTCTTTGTTGGTGCAGGTTAAAGGTCATATTACGTCTGCCAAGACCAGGCAGGTGGCGACATTAACAGGGAAGATGGCAAAGGTGGTTTAGAAAGCAGCCCACGTGTACCCACTTTCTGCTGACAAGACGAGCATCGGATTACATCACATTCAGAACCTCAGTGATTGAATGAAGCCAATGCTATAAGCGTGTGGTGACAGGCCGCCAATAGCCATGTCAGAGGACACACGGGGTCGAGCACTCCCAAGGGGCTCTCTCATATATAAACCCGTACAGCAGCTCCGCCGAATCAATCAATATCTTGGCCGGGCTGAGGACGATCATTCCTATCTACACCTCACCAAAGCCGACCAAAGATATTATCAGCGAATGCCTCCGTCGCGGCCGTCGTTGTTCAGAACGACAGGCGGGCAGCGACAAGACTCTACCTCGTCACCACACAACATGGCCACTTCTCTTAATGACCATCGGGCCGCAGTCAGTTTACGGTGATTACAAATGGCGACCAGGGCCAGGGCCGGATAGACGACGCTCACACCTCCCCCCCCTCCCCCCACACCCCGCCGCCCCCAGTTCACATTTCGAATCTGATCCCCCAGGGACCCCCAGGCAAACGGCGCGCCGCGTTCCACTCACAGTGGGGAGTTCGCGACGGGGATATCGTTACCGTGGTAACCACGTTTGGCGTCCCAGGCAAACACTGAACGGAGCGGGAGTTTCAGGATGTCGGTGTCTGGTGTGGGTTCCGCTGGGAGGGAAGCATATGGCTGGGAATGGACCGCATACACAGAGGAGTGATCCCCAGGAGTGTCTGTTCGTCACGCTGACCAGCGGCAACGCTCAGAAGCGGAGTAACGTCTTCACCAGTGTTAAACATTGTTTTTATCCGTGCAAATCACTTCATCAATGTAAATTTCTTCCCCGTTCGAAATCGCTTCATCAGTGCAAATTTCTTCACCAGTGAAAATTTCTTCACCAGTGCAAATTTCTTCACCAGTGCAAAGTTCCCCCCCCCCTCTAATGTCAATGTTAGGAGTGTTTTTGTTTTACGCATATCTATGTACCGTATTGGCCAATCGATGGGGCATGAAAACCGGGTAAATAAATAAATACACATAACTCCCTCGCATCTGTCGATTATCATGTTTACGAATTTACCAGCTGAGTTAACATTGTGTTGATATTGAGATGAAAACTATGAACGGTCCACAAGACATGTGGGCTTTGAAGCGGAAATAGCTTGGTCTGCAGCCTAGCACGCTACCCTCTCGGCTACGGAGGTCCGCTCGTCGCCCTGGGTCAATCTATAGGAACCCCCGCAGCTCAAGTGGCAGCACTGAGCATCAGGAAGACCGACAGATCCATATCCGCGACCACGCCCCATCGAAGCCCCAATCTGGGGATTGTTTCATAAACATTTCATCTCATTGTTCCATCCTTCAATACGAAACGTTAATCATGTACAAGCACAACACATGGCTACCCATGTCTTGTCTCCGCCCAGGTTGCCCAAGTCCAGCTGGGAGAGGGCGAGGGAGAGGGAGAGAGACGTCAGATGCCAGGGGGACACGGTCCACAACGGATACGTACTGGAATGGACGCTGCTGCATATTCAGAAAACAGCCGTGTCCTGACTACCGCTCCACCACTTAACCCACCATCCCTCCCACACCCCCATTGCAGTGGAACACTCCAATAGACACACAAAAGGCCTCCATGATGTTCTATCGCGTCTGGTTTCCCCGGAGTACCAATCATTTCATTACGTTACATGAGTCTCGGATGTGGTATAGATTCAGGATTGCATCCAGCCCGACAGAGCCCCAGACTGAACCCCTATGGCCATGGCAGCCATTAGGTCTCTCCCAAAACGAGGGCCCACCAGTCCTGTATTGACAGACACAGTGCCACCGTTCCCAGGCAGTCTAAGCACCCCCCCCCCCCACCACCATCCTCTCGCCTCCTGTACCACCATAGTTCCTTGTGGCAGATTTAGCCTTCGCTTTTATGAAAGTGAAGTCAGATGAATCGCGTGCTTAGACTTAATGCGACATCTATATTTGTTAAGCGCCGGGAGATCATGGGCTTTCCCGACAGGATGGGAAGGTCACCAGGCTGTAGGTATATAGCAGAGGCGGACTTCACCTCCCAGGGTGACGTCGCTGGGGCTCGACACAAGATCCACTACAGCAAACCTTTACAAATAATAGACAGCGGAAGACGAGCGGCGAGTTTTTTTATCTACGATGTTTTGGGACAAGAAAAACTCATCCTGACAAACATGATGATATCGTGAAAATCTGGGAAGCGAGAAACATGACGAGTGCATCCCAACAAGCCAGGCGACGTGGGGCTATCCGTCAAACCAGGCCCCCCGCCAACGACCGGCATCCCTAAAAACGACAGTCCATGATTAAGTCGGCGGCGCGGAATCCCACTGGATGCAGCCACTGGAAAGCCATTGAAGAGAAGCCCGGGGTATGGGGGAGGAGAGCAAGCAGAGGGCAGCACAGGAATATGATCGGGTATGGGGGAGGAGAGCAAGCAGAGGGCAGCACAGGAATATGATCGGGTATGGGGGAGGAGAGCAAGCAGAGGGCAGCACAGGAATATGATCGGGTATGGGGGAGGAGAGCAAGCAGAGGGCATCACAGGAATATGATCGAGGCCAGCATAGCAAGGGGAGATAGAGCGTGCTGGAGGGGATGGAACTGCTGGTCGTGTGTGTGTGTGGAGGGGAATGAGGGTAGTTATCCGGCAGAAAAACAGGACAAAAAGGGCTGACTAGGCCTTTAAAAAACGCTTTGGAGGAGAAGTGTGTGGGGTGTGGGTGTGGGTGGAGCATTGGGAGGGGGGTGGGGGCTTCTGGTATCCATTCAGCCAAGGTTGCAGCCCGTTCATACACAGTAGTCCGACTTTCCTTCATGACAAGACAAGAAGGGGTCCAATATAGCGGCAACAAAGGGGCGGGGTCGAGACGGGCCATCGCGGCGACTCGCTCGCTAAAGCCGTTTAGCGGAGGTCACTAGGGAGTGGTAGGTAGAGGGGGGGGGGGGTGCAGTACGTGGGTGGGGGGTGGAGGGCAAGAAACGGAGCAGGGGATGACCTCTCCGCCCATTTGACCCCGCATGCCTGAAGCACCCCAGATTCGGGAAGTCGCGAGTCCGCAATCAATATGTCCGCTTGACTCAATAATTGGCCTGCGTTAACTATGACGAGCCTCGGGTGGAGGCGGATCGATAGGGGAGTGGAGCGGATAGTGAGCTAGGGACCGGGCACCCAGTTACGGGACATCTCAAGGGGAACGTCCAGCTAGACACCTTTAAAGGCTGCAAACCGCCCCTATCTGCTAACGTACACATACCTATGGGGTCCGGGGAGTCCAGGGCAGGCCCACTCCCTCCCATGTTGACATCATTCACGTGTCAATCACACACAAACACCCCCCTTTTATCTGTCCATACACTAGCTCGGGCTGAGCGGATCTCACTGTAAATGCATCAACACTTAAGATCTGATCTCATGCAGACAGTCTGATGTGCATGGCTATACTACCCTCTTTACCATGAGTAACATTATATCTGACTCATGACACGCAGCTGTCACCATATACTACTAGTTAATATTTATAACAGAAAGGGGATCTTGTAGTTGAACATTTCTTCACTGATATGACATTATTGCTGAACACACGACTTCAGCTATCACTTCACATAACAACATAGCAGTTCAGGGCATCAATGTACCAATGAAGATACCAACTCTCACCCCGAATGTAACATAAGCATGATATGTCAATATGATATGTCAATCAAAACATCATCACATGATAAACATTTACTGAAATAAATCACCAAGACTAGATTTGATGTTGTATCTGCTGAGGTAACTACATGTACTCCTTGATACAACACGATCCTACCTGCTTGCAGTGTCTGAAAAATAATGCCACATAAGACAACTCTGATAATTTAAATATGGCAGGCTAAGTGAGACTCAGTGAATGACTGCATAAAATGCGCAATAAATACCTCTAATGTGGAATGAAATCAATCACTGTTGATGACCTTATATGGAACTGTTTCTGGATACCATTAATTTACTGTATTTTCAATTGGGTAATTTAAGTAAAATGGGTAAACATGCTAGATTTAACTGTAAATGATATAGTGTTTACTACCATCAAAGTACTCACTACATGGCAGCTGGGTGAGATACAGTAATGAATGCAAATGAGAACTGTTTTTTGCTCTTCAGCAATTTAACTCTAACAATGCCCAAAGTAAGGAACATATATATCCTACCGTATACTATTACTTTAGGTGTTTATGCTAATGTAAAAATACACATTTTCCTGTGGTGTTGAGCTCTGACAGTAATTAGTCTTGTTTGAAGTAGGATCAAGAAGTGATACAAGTACTGAAAGTCAGGGGGTTGGTCTAAATGTTTTCAGCTTAAACCTTCTAGGTCAGTTTCCAGTAGGTTGAATAAATCACTTTGTCACAGATTAAGTTATCATGATCTTAAGATGACATTCCATCCAAGTATTCCATAAGAATTGTGAATTGTAAATTTAAGCAGTCATATATTTTATGATAGATAGGGCTTCTGTATGATAATGATTGTACATGTATCTGGTGTTATCAGATTGGTGCTACACTTATGTTGAAAACATTATATACCTGCATTCTGTCATTATTCAATATCGTCCACAAAACCTCAAAAAGTTGCAATATGTGAAGATTGCATATGTCTGATCTCTGTATTGTTACAGCATCACCTATACCTGAAGCATTACTCAATAAACCAGCTGATATGAAGAGATTACAGCTTACCTCTACATAACTTTAACCATTCCCTCAGTCACACATATTTATGTATTTTATTATGTAACTATAGATCATCTTGGGAAGTCTATAACCCACCATATTTATCAAGTACACTTCAGATAGCAAGCCCTGTCCAACAGAAAATTGGCCTCTATCATAGAGGTTCCAACTATAATATGTTAGACAAATAATGTGTAAATAAATATATCATATAAGTACCTAAGATAACAACCCTTCCATTAGCGCTCTGTATTGACTCACTTTGAAACCATGACTATAAAGACCTTATCCTTAACCAACAGCCTTGACATCTTCTTCCTCATTCATCATTAAATGACTATCGTATTTGATGGGTTATAAATTAGCCTGGTGTATAAGTTGCACCCCTCAGATGTATAAAAAAAGGTACTTATACGTTAGAAGTTACAGTATAACAAATCTGTATTTATATCTTTTTCAGATTCACTTACTATTTATAGTCTCTTCAGTATATCAATTGATATTGGATTACATATTTGTATACTATTGTGATAAATCTGATATGGCATATAATATGTTATATTATGCAGTATATATATGAGATAATTTAATTATATCATTATAACATTGTGATATTGCTGTGTATCAATACATCTCTATAGAGAAGAGATCTATCATTATTTCAAAGAGAAAATAAATAATAAATATCAATTATATTTAAAATATAAAATAATGATTAGATATTTAGACATTAATCATAAAATAAATCATATCCTTTTTAAAAACAAAGCATTATAAGCTTATAGATCTATATTAAAAATATTTTATTCATATTTTGTAATATCAAAGGAAAAGTTACTGTAAGCCTTTAGTCTATATGATAAGAGAATAAGTAGAATTAATAATTATATAGAATTATAAAGCTTACTTACAAATTTGGATGAAAGTTATATATCTCAAAATAATAGACAAGTCATCTTATTCAACACATTAAAGTTGTGAAGTTGCCAGTCCAATATTTGTCATACAAATTTTGAGGTTGAAGCGATACTGAAACAGTGATAAGCTTAATGAGAACAGCAAAAGTGGGGAGGGGCAAGATTCACCTTTGGCAATTGCTGCAGTCAGTCATTGAGTCTGACATGTCATCTGTCACTGTACTGGTGGATGTATGTATGATGTTTATGACATCTGGTCGGCATAAACAGTGCATGAGCATAAATGAATGATATGGAGGCAACCATCACCGATCTCGGGTAGACAGCGGTACCATTAAACACCTACCAGGTTGAGGACTGTCTCCACGACATCCTTGTTTGGTACCTGTCCGACTTTGATCAAGTCGACCAGCACCCCGAATTTCAGCTCATCTTTGCCTGTCATTTTCAGCACATCGCGTGCCGTTTTGACATCAGCTTCCCCAGTGGGCGTAGCCTCAGCCATAACTCCTGGGCAAATCTGACCTGTTTCTTGTAACAATACCTCTGGACACAGTATCCGTTAGTATAAAAGGCCAACAAGCAGCAAGCCGGTAGGTATTCACACAACACCGCAGGTAGCCGCCATGTTGGAGGTTCCGAGCTCAGGTCAAAATGCGGGATGTTCCTCGTCAACACTAAATTGCAAAAGCATCAGAATAAAATAAGATGATACATTATTCTACATAACCATTAAATATAATGTTTAAAAACTATACACATATTAGATATTCATGTTCTTACAATTTATTTTGCCCAACGAGGCGTAATGTTTATTTATGTACATGGTCCGCAGCTAAGCTCTTTCAAGCACTTCCGGCTTATTCGAACTCTGCAAAAGTTTCAGAATGGCTGCTCCAGATGTACAGAAAATGCCGTCGAAAAGTGTAAGAATAGCTGTCTTGCAACACAATTATGCTTAGTATAGACTAAGTGTTCTTGAAAGCTCGAATCGAGCGACAGTACGGGTTTACCTTGACGTAAATTAAGTGGAATAAACAGTCCCCCATGCTGACTAATCGCCCGAACTCGGTGTAACTTTCTGTTTCTGTCTGACTGGCCCTCATTCTGTCACTCAAGACAAGTGATAGAGGGAGTATCCCATATCGGCTTGAGTTATTCTTTTGCTGTATTTTCGAGACTAGTGCCTAAAGGAACTGTTAGAGTTTGCAGCCATGTTTTTAGAGCGATCACGACAAATTCATGGAAAATATTGGCCGAAACGACATGCTACAGCATTTATGACTTAAACTTAGCACTTTCCCCTACTAGCCCTGTAACATGGCCCATCGACCGGAGGGCCATGGATTAATGATCACAGCCTCTCGTCCGAAAGCAGGGGGTGGTGACAAATATTTCTGGATTTCACAAAAATGTGATGGAGACGGCACATATCATTTACATATTCATATCCAGTATACATTTATGAAGAGCTACGCATAAAGATTGAAGACCCCACATGCTACTTGCGAATTCACCAGTCCATCAAATTTCAACCAAAACGAACTTACTGCTGCACCGCCATTTGAAAAAAACGCTCGTTCCCGGACTCCTCAAAAATAAGGTTGGTTCCTCTCTCAGCAACGGGCACTCAGCTGCTTGTATGGCTTTAGTGACGTAAGGATGAGTGCCCTCTGGCATAAGAGTTGGTGTTCAGTGGCACTAGCCTTGTTTTTGCTGAGTCCTGGAACAAGCCATATTTTTGAAATGGCGGTGTGTGGCAGAAGGTTTGTTTTGGTTGAAATTTGGTGGACTGATGAATTAGCAAGTAGCGCGTGGGGTCTTCAATCTTTGTGCATAGGTCTTCATAAATGTATACTAGACATGAATATGTGAACGATATGTGCCGTCTCCATCACATTTTTGTGGAATCCAGAAATGTTTGTCACCACCCTCTGCTTTCGGACGAGAGGCAGTGATCGTTAATCCATGGCCCTCCGGTCCGCCCTGCAGCCGGTGGGCCATGTTACAGGGCTAACTTTATACTATAGTCAGCACGGAAAATATTTGCTGTCTTGTTTTCTAATTTAACGCAAAATATTTCCTTGACAAGCCTAAAATCAGTTTATATTTATCATCTGCGACCAAAGACCAAACTTACAGTCCTCTTGTCAAAAGAATTCACATGATCCCAAAATTATTAATTTTACGCAAACGAAGCAGACAATTTTTGCTATGGCCATCGCAGTATGAAAACACAGTAATATGACCTTCACCTTACTACGTCATAAAAATGTGACTGTCAACATATTTTTGTCTGCTATACTTTATGCTGGAGACTATCGTGTTGTGGTGTTATTATATAAGATACACTTTCAAGTAAGTTAAAATGGCAAGGGTCTTGTGTAATGGAGTATATAAATGCATCAATTGTGACTGCAATTAGTGCACAGGCAAAATGATTTGTGAAAGCGAGGCGGCAGATATTAAACGCACTGACCTAAAATATGAGCGTATTCATAATTCCACTATTCCGTGGGGATACATCTAGATTAATATTCAAAATAAATCCTACTTCGACTGCATCTTTGAGGGATAATGTATACCATGTACATGCTTGTGGCAAATCATTCAGTTACCAGAGCGGGCCTAAAGCTGTAAAGGCCAGAGCGGACAGCTTGCTGAAAGCCAGTGATTGTGAGAGTTAGCATAAAATTCACCAAAAGCTTAATTATGTCATGTGTTTATCCGCTATATATGAATACCTGCTTAACTGAAAAAAAAATATAATTTAAAAATATCTGCCTGCTGTCAAAGCAACCTGTCGCAAAGATTGTTTTCGGCTGCCATTGCCATTATTCTTTGAAGTCTAAAGTGTCCAATGTTAGTGGCCCCACTCTGTGTATCCCATGCGATCTTCAATTGCCTGCTTTCAGGCCCGCGAAAAAAGTTACTTTGGCCAGCTGTTAAAAACGATCATAGCTGTAGAAATTTGGGTCTCGTTATAAAGCCCAGTGATTCCCACATAGACATTTATTTGCGAAAATACAAGCTAGAAATGAAAAGTTGAATGATTGGTGGCTATGTTGATTTTAAAGAAATGTGAAAACAGCAAAGATGTTATTGTGAAATTGCTATTTTTTATGTCATTAGGAGCATTTCACCAGCAAGAAAGCTGGTGTCTGCTGCCACTTTAGTGCGAGCCTGTGGGTGATGAAGTGGTCTGTCATAAATCATTCAGTTACTTAGGAACTGTTATTGTGACATCATTTTTATTACATTGTGGCAGTGAATATTTGACAGTGACCGGCTACCAATTGTGTCCTTGAAGCCTGTCGGTAAAATAGCGCTGTATGGTCAATGATGCAATATAGTGACGTCATGAGCAACAGCCAATCAGCTGCTAATATCTGCAAAATAACTGTACACAATCAGTAGCTGGTCACGGTAAAATATCCACTACCTAACATTTTGTTGGCACTGGTCTACGTCATGTTGTGTTTCACGCCATGTGGGAATATTCGTATATGCTGCAGTGCCATACAGGAATTCCCATATGGCGCAGCTATATCGGAATCATATAGAATTCAATATTTCTGCATTTGAATAATAATAACAATTTACCAGTAAATTCCTACCAGTAGAAAGTGTTATTCTTAGAGTTCAAAATTTAATATATAAATATATAATTCTGATATAGTTCAGGCCCAAATAGGATTTCTGATATAGCGTGGAACTAGGTTAAACAATTGTAGCCATGTCTGCTTTTGGCGAAATTCCGACCTATTCAGCATTTTTAATTCCATTTTGCATCACCTTAAATCTTTCCCGCCAACCAATGTTTTTGTGGTCTTCAGTATTACAGGGATGGATGGTCCACAGCAAGCTTTGCCGCTTGTTATTGGTTTGTTGCCACAGAAGGGGTAGACTAAAAAAGGCTTTATAATGCCTGAAATTGAAGTAAGCTCTAAGCAATAAGAGAGTGGCTAAATATATGTTACTATGAGTTATGTCGTAGGACTGCTATAGTAAACATGGTAAAGTTTGAAGAATTCTATTATAAAAACCAAAAAAATTCATGTCCAAGGATAGCACAGTTTCCGCTTGCGCTGAATGTGAATTCCAAAAATGTGCAGCTCCAATTCCATCGCTATCAAGGGGTGTAACTTATACACCAGTATAACTTATATATGAACTAAATCTTGTCCTCTAACGTCACCACTCACCCTTGGCGCAAGTGCCCCCAGGCAAGCCTGCTTCTGCACAACAGTGTCAATGTTAAACTCCTTAGATGCTAGTAAGGAATTGACTAGTGCTTACATATTCTATGTACCTTGTTTTCTCTTAGTTCACATCACTACCATTTTGTAATATGTATTTCAAGATTGATAGAGGTCCAAATCTTTTGCCAAGTGCAATGGTTGCCTTCTTAATATCTTATCATTAGGTAATGGTGGTTAGGCTGCAATCGGTAACCTAAAGCCATTGGTCCCATGTCAATCACTGGTGCTTCAGATCACTGGTACTCTAGATCCTGGTACATTAACAATCACTGGTACTCCAGAGCCCGGGTACATTAACAGTCACTGGTACTCCAGATCCCTGGTACCAGGGTATTAGCCAGATTTTTTTTGTTGCCAGCCAAAATTTTGGCTGGGAAGCAAAGTATTCATATAAAATTCTGAGCGCTGTGATTTTCTTCTGAACGTCCCGACCAAAAGGCTTTTTTGGGCGGGTAAAGAGCACGTGTCTGCCCGCCAAACTGAAAATCTGCCCGCCAAAATTTAGACTGCCCGCCCATGCGGCGGGCAGGCGGGTCTCTGGCTAATACCCTGCCTGATACATTAACAATCACTGGTACTCCAGATCCTGGTACATTAACAATCACTGGTGCTCCAGATCCCTGATACAGTAACAATCACTGGTAATCCAGATCCCTGGTACATTAACAATCACTGGTACTCCATATCCTGGTACATTAACAATCACTGGTACTCCAGATCCTGGTACATTCACAATCACTGGTACTCCAGATCCCTGGTACATTCACAATCACTGGTACTCCAGATCCTGGTACATTCACAATCACTGGTACTCCAGAGCCCTGTGCATTAACAATCACTGGTACTCCAGATCCTGGTACATTAACAATCACTGGTACTCCAGATCCTGGTACATTCACAATCACTGGTACTCCAGAGCCCTGGTGCATTAACAATCACTGGTACTCCAGATCCCTGGTACATTCACAATCACTGGTACTCCAGATCCTGGTACATTCACAATCACTGGTACTCCAGATCCCTGGTACATTCATAATCACTGGTACTCCAGATCCTGGTACATTCACAAACACTGGTACTCCAGATCCTGGTACATTCACAATCACTTTTACTCAAGATCCTGGTACATTAACAATCACTGGTACTCCAGATCCTGGTACATTAACAATCACTGGTACTCCAGATTCTGGTACATTAACAATCACTGGTACTCCAGATCCTGGTACATTAACAATCACTGGTACTCCAGATCCTGGTACATTAACAATCACTGGTACTCCAGATCCTGGTACATTAACAATCACTGGTGCTCCAGAGCCCTGGTGCATTAACAGTCACTGGTACTCCAGATCCTGGTACATTAACAATCACTGGTACTCCAGATCCTGGTACATTAACAATCACTGGTACTCCAGATCCTGGTACATTAACAATCACTGGTGCTCCAGATCCTGGTACATTCACAATCACTGGTACTCCAGATCCTGGTACATTCACAATCACTGGTACTCCAGATCCCTGGTACATTCACAATCACTGGTACTCCAGATCCTGGTACATTAACAATTACTGATACTCCAGTTCCTGGTACATTAACAATCACTGGTACTCCAGATCCTGGTACATTAACAATCACTGGTGCTCCAGAGCCCTGGTGCATTAACAATCACTGGTACTCCCGATCCTGGTACATTAACAATCACTGGTACTCCAGATCCTGGTACATTAACAATCACTGGTGCTCCAGATCCCTGGTACATTCACAATCACTGGTACTCCAGATCCTGGTACATTCACAATCACTGGTACTCCAGAGCCCTGGCGCATTAACAATCACTGGTACTCCAGATCCTGGTACATTAACAATCACTGGTGCTCCAGAGCCCTGGGGCATTAACAAACACTGGTACTCCAGATCCTGGTACATTAACAATCACTGGTACTCCAGATCCTGGTACATTAACAATCACTGGTACTCCAGATTCCTGGTACATTCACAAT
Source organism: Arenicola marina (assembly GCA_964019135.1). NCBI lineage: Eukaryota > Metazoa > Annelida > Polychaeta > Arenicolidae > Arenicola > Arenicola marina. The sequence goes on along the minus strand of OZ025260.1, from coordinate 33,644,998 downwards.
CACTGGTACTCCAGATCCTGGTACATTAACGATCACTGGTACTCCAGATCCTGGTACATTAACAATCACTGGTACTCCAGATCCTGGTACATTAACAATCACTGGTGCTCCAGAGCCCCGGTGCATTAACAATCACTGGTACTCCAGATCCTGGTACATTACCAATCACTGGTACTCCAGATCCTGGTACATTAACAATCACTGGTACTCCAGATCCTGGTACATTCACAATCACTGGTACTCCATATCCTGGTACATTCACAATCACTGGTACTCCAGATCCCTGGTACATTCACAATCACTGGTACTCCAGATCCTGGTACATTCACAATCACTGGTACTCCAGATCCTGGTACATTCACAATCACTGGTACTCCAGATCCTGGTACATTCACAATCACTGGTACTCCAGATCCTGGTACATCCACAATCACTGGTACTCCAGATCCCTGGTACATTAACAATCACTGGTACTCCAGATCCCTGGTACATTCACAATCACTGGTACTCCAGATCCTGGTACATTCACAATCACTGGTACTCCAGATCCTGGTACATTAACAATCACTGGTACTCCAGATCCTGGTACATTCACAATCACTGGTACTCCAGATCCTGGTACATTCACAATCACTGGTACTCCAGATCCTGGTACATTCACAATCACTGGTACTCCAGATCCCTGGTACATTCACAAGCACTGGTACTCCAGATCCTGGTACATTCACAATCACTGGTACTCCAGATCCCTGGTACATTCACAATCACTGGTACTCCAGATCCTGGTACATTCACAATCACTGGTACTCCAGAGCCCTGGTACATTCACAATCACTGATACTCCAGATCCTGGTACATTAGCAATCACTGGTACTCCAGATCCTGGTACATTAACAATCACTGGTACTCCAGATCCTGGTACATTAACAATCGCTGGTACTCCAGATCCTGGTACATTAACAATCACTGGTGCTCCAGAGCCCTGGTGCATTAACAATCACTGGTACTCCAGATCCTGGTACATTAACAATCACTGGTACTCCAGATCCTGGTACATTAACAATCACTGGTACTCCAGATCCTGGTACATTCACAATCACTGGTACTCCAGATCCTGGTACATTCACAATCACTGGTACTCCAGATCCCTGGTACATTCACAATCACTGGTACTCCAGATCCCTGGTACATTCACAATCACAGGTACTCCAGATCCTGGTACATTAGCAATCACTGGTACTCCAGATCCTGGTACATTCACAATCACTGGTACTCCAGATCCTGGTACATTCACAATCACTGGTACTCCAGATCCTGGTACATTCACAATCACTGGTACTCCAGTTCCCTGGTACATTCACAATCACTGGTACTCCAGATCCTGGTACATTCACAATCACTGGTACTCCAGATCCTGGTACATTCACAATCACTGGTACTCCAGATCCCTGATACAGTAACAATCACTGGTAATCCAGATCCCTGATACATTAACAATCACTGGTACTCCAGAGCCCTGGTGCATTGACAATCACAAGTATTTCAGATCCCTGGTACATTAACAATCACTGGTACTCCAGAGCCCTGGTGCATTGACAATCACAAGTATTTCAGATCCCTGGTACATTAACAATCACTCTAGATCCCTGGTACTCCAGATCCTTAGTACTCCAGATCCCTGCTACTCCAGATCCCTGGTACATTGCTAATCACAGGTATTCCAGATGCCTGGTACGTTAACACTCATTCCAGATCCCTGGTACATTAACAATCATTACAGATCCTTGGTACATTAACAATGACTCCAGATCTGGTACATGGGTAGTACCTTCCAGAAATCACTGGTACCTTAGTTAGTACCTCCCAGAAATCGCTGGCACCTGGGTTGGTACCTCCCAGGAATCGCTGGTACCTGGGTTGGTACCTCCCAGAAATCGCTGGTACCTGGGTTGGTACCTCCCAGAAATCGCTGGTACCTGGGTTGGTACCTCCCAGAAATCGCTGGTACCTGGGTTGGTACCTCCCAGAAATCACTGGTACCCCGGCTAATCACTGGTACATTCACAATCACTGGTACTCCAGAGCCCTGGTGCATTAACAATCACTGGTACTCCAGATCCCTGGTACATTCACAATCACTGGTACTCCAGATCCTGGTACATTCACAATCACTGGTACTCCAGATCCCTGGTACATTCACAATCACTGGTACTCCAGATCCTGGTACATTCACAATCACTGGTACTCCAGATCCTGGTACATTCACAATCACTTTTACTCAAGATCCTGGTGCATTAACAATCACTGGTACTCCAGATCCTGGTACATTAACAATCACTGGTACTCCAGATCCTGGTACATTAACAATCACTGGTACTCCAGATCCTGGTACATTAACAATCACTAGTACTCCAGATCCTGGTACATTAACAATCACTGGTACTCCAGATCCTGGTATATTAACAATCACTGGTACTCCAGATCCTGGTACACTAACAATCACTGATGCTCCAGAGCCCTGGTGCATTACCAATCACTGGTACTCCAGATCCTGGTACATTAACAATCACTGGTACTCCAGATCCTGGTACATTCACAATCACTGGTACTCCAGATCCTGGTACATTCACAATCACTGGTACTCCAGATCCCTGGTACATTCACAATCACTGGTACTCCAGATCCTGGTACATTAACAATTACTGGTACTCCAGATCCTGGTACATTAACAATCACTGGTACTCCAGATCCTGGTACATTAACAATCACTGGTGCTCCAGAGCCCTGGTGCATTAACAATCACTGGTACTCCAGATCCTGGTACATTAACGATCCCTGTTACTCCAGATCCTGTTACATTAACAATCACTGGTGCTCCAGATCCCTGGTACATTCACAATCACTGGTACTCCAGATCCTGGTACATTCACAATCACTGGTACTCCAGAGCCCTGGTGCATTAACAATCACTGGTACTCCAGATCCTGGTACATTAACAATCACTGGTACTCCAGATCCTGGTACATTAACAATCACTGGTGCTCCAGAGCCCTGGTGCATTAACAATCACTGGTACTCCAGATCCTGGTACATTAACAATCACTGGTACTCCAGATTCCTGGTACATTCACAATCACTGGTATTCCAGATCCTGGTACATTAACAATCACTGGTACTCCAGATCCTGGTGCATTAACAATCACTGGTGCTCCAGAGCCCCGGTGCATTAACAATCACTGGTACTCCAGATCCTGGTACATTACCAATCACTGGTACTCCAGATCCTGGTACATTAACAATCACTGGTACTCCAGATCCTGGTACATTCACAATCACTGGTACTCCAGATCCTGGTACATTCACAATCACTGGTACTCCAGATCCCTGGTACATTCACAATCACTGGTACTCCAGATCCTGGTACATTCACAATCACTGGTACTCCAGAGCCCTGGTGCATTAACAATCACTGGTACTCCAGATCCTGGTACATTAACAATCACTGGTACTCCATATCCTGGTACATTAACAATCACTGGTACTCCAGACATTAACAGTCACTGGTACTCCAGATCCTGGTACATTAACAATCACTGGTACTCCAGATTCCTGGTACATTCACAATCACTGGTATTCCAGATCTTGGTACAGTAACAATCACTGGTACTCCAGATCCTGGTACATTAACAATCACTGGTGCTCCAGAGCCCCGGTGCATTAACAATCACTGGTACTCCAGATCCTGGTACATTACCAATCACTGGTACTCCAGATCCTGGTACATTACCAATCACTGGTACTCCAGATCCTGGTACATTAACAATCACTGGTACTCCAGATCCTGGTACATTCACAATCACTGGTACTCCAGATCCTGGTACATTCACAATCACTGGTACTCCAGATCCCTGGTACATTCACAATCACTGGTACTCCAGATCCTGGTACATTCACAATCACTGGTACTCCAGAGCCCTGGTGCATTAACAATCACTGGTACTCCAGATCCTGGTACATTAACAATCACTGGTACTCCAGATCCTGGTACATTAACAATCACTGGTGCTCCAGAGCCCTGGTGCATTAACAATCACTGGTACTCCAGACATTAACAGTCACTGGTACTCCAGATCCTGGTACATTACCAATCACTGGTACTCCAGATTCTTGGTACATTCACAATCACTGGTATTCCAGATCCTGGTACATTAACAATCACTGGTACTCCAGATCCTGGTACATTAACAATCACTGGTGCTCCAGAGCCCCGGTGCATTAACAATCACTGGTACTCCAGATCCTGGTACATTACCAATCACTGGTACTCCAGATCCTGGTACATTAACAATCACTGGTACTCCAGATCCTGGTACATTCACAATCACTGGTACTCCAGATCCTGGTACATTCACAATCACTGGTACTCCAGATCCCTGGTACATTCACAATCACTGGTACTCCAGATCCTGGTACATTCACAATCACTGGTACTCCAGATCCCTGGTACATTCACAATCACTGGTACTCCAGATCCTGGTACATTAACAATCACTGGTACTCCAGATCCTGGTACATTAACAATCACTGGTACTCCAGATCCTGGTACATTAACAATCACTGGTACTCCAGATCCCTGATACAGTAACAATCACTGGTAATCCAGATCCCTGGTACATTAACAATCACTGGTACTCCATATCCTGGTACATTAACAATCACTGGTACTCCAGATCCCTGGTACATTCACAATCACTGGTACTCCAGATCCTGGTACATTCACAATCACTGGTGCTCCAGAGCCCTGGTACATTCACAATCACTGGTACTCCAGATCCTGGTACATTAACAATCACTGGTGCTCCAGAGCCCTGGTGCATTAACAATCACTGGTACTCCAGATCCTGGTACATTCACAATCACTGGTACTCCAGATCCTGGTACATTAACAATCACTGGTGCTCCAGATCCCTGGTACATTCACAATCACTGGTACTCCAGATCTTGGTACATTCACAATCACTGGTACTCCAGAGCCCTGGTGCATTAACAATCACTGGTACTCCAGATCCTGGTACATTAACAATCACTGGTACTCCTGATCCTGGTACATTAACAATCACTGGTGCTCCAGGGCCCTGGTGCATTACCAATCACTGGTACTCCAGATCCTGGTACATTCACAATCACTGGTACTCCAGATCCTGGTACATTCACAATCACTGGTACTCCAGAGCCCTGGTGCATTTACAATCACTGGTACTCCAGATCCTGGTACATTAACAATCACTGGTACTCCAGATCCTGGTACATTAACAATCACTGGTGCTCCAGAGCCCTGGTGCATTAACAATCACTGGTACTCCAGACATTAACAGTCACTGGTACTCCAGATCCTGGTACATTAACAATCACTGGTACTCCAGATTCCTGGTACATTCACAATCACTGGTATTCCAGATCCTGGTACATTAACAATCACTGGTACTCCAGATCCTGGTACATTAACAATCACTGGTGCTCCAGAGCCCCGGTGCATTAACAATCACTGGTACTCCAGATCCTGGTACATTACCAATCACTGGTACTCCAGATCCTGGTACATTAACAATCACTGGTACTCCAGAGCCTGGTACATTCACAATCACTGGTACTCCAGATCCTGGTACATTCACAATCACTGGTACTCCAGATCCCTGGTACATTCACAATCACTGGTACTCCAGATCCTGGTACATTCACAATCACTGGTACTCCAGATCCCTGGTACATTCACAATCACTGGTACTCCAGATCCTGGTACATTAACAATCACTGGTACTCCAGATCCTGGTACATTAACAATCACTGGTACTCCAGATCCTGGTACATTAACAATCACTGGTACTCCAGATCCCTGATACAGTAACAATCACTGGTAATCCAGATCCCTGGTACATTAACAATCACTGGTACTCCATATCCTGGTACATTAACAATCACTGGTACTCCAGATCCCTGGTACATTCACAATCACTGGTACTCCAGATCCTGGTACATTCACAATCACTGGTGCTCCAGAGCCCTGGTACATTCACAATCACTGGTACTCCAGATCCTGGTACATTAACAATCACTGGTGCTCCAGAGCCCTGGTGCATTAACAATCACTGGTACTCCAGATCCTGGTACATTAACAATCACTGGTACTCCAGATCCTGGTACATTACCAATCACTGGTGCTCCAGATCCCTGGTACATTCACAATCACTGGTACTCCAGATCTTGGTACATTCACAATCACTGGTACTCCAGAGCCCTGGTGCATTAACAATCACTGGTACTCCAGATCCTGGTACATTAACAATCACTGGTACTCCAGATCCTGGTACATTAACAATCACTGGTGCTCCAGGGCCCTGGTGCATTACCAATCACTGGTACTCCAGATCCTGGTACATTCACAACCACTGGTACTCCAGATCCCTGGTACATTCACAATCACTGGTACTCCAGATCCTGGTACATTCACAATTACTGGTACTCCAGATCCTGGTACATTCACAATAACTGGTACTCCAGATCCTGGTACATTAACAATCACTGGTACTCCAGATCCTGGTACATTCACAATAACTGGTACTCCAGATCCTGGTACATTAACAATCACTGGTACTCCAGATCCTGGTACATTAACATTCACTGGTACTCCAGATCACGGTACATTCACAATCACTGGTGCTCCAGAGCCCTGGTGCATTAACAATCACTGGTACTCCAGATCCTGGTACATTAACAATCACTGGTACTCCAGATCCTGGTACATTAACAATCACTGGTACTCCAGATCCTGGTACATTCACAATCACTGGTACTCCAGATCCTGGTACATTAACAATCACTGGTACTCCAGATCCTGGTACATTCACAATCACTGGTACTCCAGATCCCTGGTACATTCACAATCACTGGTACTCCAGATCCTGGTACATTCACAATCACTGGTACTCCAGATCCTGGTACATTCACAATCACTTTTACTCCAGATCCCTGGTACATTCACAATCACTGGTACTCCAGATCCCTGATACAGTAACAATCACTGGTAATCCAGATCCCTGATACATTAACAATCACTGGTACTCGAGAGCCCTGGTGCATTGACAATCACAAGTATTTCAGATCCCTGGTACATTAACAATTACTCTAGATCCCTGGTACTCCAGATCCTTGGTACTCCAGATCCCTGCTACTCCAGATCCCTGGTACATTGCTAATCACAGGTATTCCAGATGCCTGGTACGTTAACACTCATTCCGGATCCCTGGTACATTAACAATCATTACAGATCCTTGGTACATTAACAATGACTCCAGATCTGGTACCTGGGTAGTACCTTCCAGAAATCACTGGTACCTTAGTTAGTACCTCCCAGAAATCGCTGGTACCTTAGTTAGTACCTCCCAGAAATCACTGGTACCTAAGTTAGTACCTCCCAGAAATCGCTGGCACCTGGGTTGGTACCTCCCAGAAATCGCTGGCACCTGGGTTGGTACCTCCCAGGAATCGCTGGTACCTGGGTTGGTACCTCCCAGAAATCGCTGGTACCTGGGTTGGTACCTCCCAGAAATCACTGGTACCCCGGGTAATCACTGGTACATTTCCAATTACTGTTAAAAGTGTTCTTGTTACCGTCACCATGTGAACGACCCATTCGCCAGAGGGCGCGTCATGATGCGAGCAGCGGACAATGATCTGACGCTCGCGTTGGTTTGCACGACTACCAACTTACCATCATAATGTGTTGTTGCAGCAGCTGGACAAGATGAAGTCTCGGAGCCTGAACCTCTCGGGTCACGTTGGCTTTGACAGCATGCCCAACCAGCTGGTCAACAAGTCCGTGTGCCAGGGCTTCGCCTTCAACATCCTATGTGTTGGTGAGTCTCCAGACACTCCCGCTCTCTCTCTCCCTCTCCCTGTCTCTCTCATCTCTCTTGCCCAAGTCGCTAAATATCTCAAGAATTGTTATCCCCACACTTTGGCGGTTCTATTTCAACGCTTTTCCGTGTTACCGATGGTTGAATCAATGTTTTTTTTCCCGTGTGCTATCTATAGTAATGCTGTTTTCCGAATGAGTGCATTATGATGTGTCAGCGAGATAAGATGTTTAAGGGATATTATTTGAAAGGCGCGCGTTATGATATCGTTTCGTATTAAGCGGAAGGTCAGCCTGGGTGCCGCAATCGTTGTTATCTGTGATAATGAAAGCGCAACTGAATGATGATAACGTTAACTCGGAGAAGAACTATTGCGGATCTTTTCCAGTCTCCGCTCTCCCCGGTCATTAATTCACAACGCTTGCTGTTGTCAGTACCGCTCCATGCTATTGTCCCTGGGTTCTTTGGTAAATTACGCCAGTTCTGCCAGCGACTTTGCGCTGTCCCTGCTCTAACCCCCCACCACCTCTCCCTTCTACCTTAGGGGGGGGGTGACATGGCAGTCTTACCTGTAAGGACTCTCAGAGCTCGTAGCGCCCCCCACCCCCAGCCTCGGGGTTTGCCCCCACCCCCTTTCATCTGACTGTTGCCCCCCCCCCCACCCCAACCCCTGGCGATAGCGTGTCACCATAGCTACAGCTGCAGCTCTGCGGCCGTTTTGATTAGTGGCGCGTCCGGCTGCCTCCAGTGTTCAAACGTGACGGTGTTTTGTTGATGAACCCAGCCACCGTTTAGCCAAGCCATTAACCCACTACAATTGAAAAAACAACGTTCTGCTGGTATGTGATGACCTCACGCACAACTTCAGGAAGTCGTTACCTTCTTTTGCCGTTTAAAAATAATCGGTTCTGGTCTGTTTTTGTGAGACTCGTCCTCATTGCAATATGTAACTTGAGACAGCAGAGTAAAGCGGTCAGGAAATACCCTGTCGCCAGATCCCTGTCTCTCTAGTTTATTGCCAACACATGCTTTTCTAGGGAGTTTGAGGTTATGGTCTTTTTACCATCATTTGTCCGCTTTGCTTTGAATACGATACTGTGAGGAAGATAGAGACACAAAGGGGCTGTTAATGCCAATACACGGTTCATCTTACATGTTAACCTCCACGAAATTGATGATTGATGTAAATAGTACATGTGAGTAACACGTGAGCTATGCTGTAGAGAACGGTCCGGGCTAACATGAAAAATCTTGTATTCGCCCCCCGTATGACCTCTAGATTTAGTATTACATGTGCGTCACTCGACTGCTTTGATGACCGTGACTTGTGGTTTTCCTGCGGTCAGAAGGTCGCTGCTAATGTGGCCGTTGTTCTAGAATCACGAGCTGCTTAACCCCTCGGGGGTAGCTTTCTGACTCGTGCGACCCCCGCGGCAGACAACCCGCCGGCCTGGGTGGCAGGTAAATTGTCGTCTGCTGCGTGACCTCGTTGGACGGCGAAGGACGTACCGCGGCAAATGACGCGACAGCTGTAAGTGAGCGGCAGAGCGCCCGCCGCCCAGCATGCCTCCACGTGGGGGTGGGTGGGGGGGGGGGAGGTCATTAATGTCTTTCTGCTAACATAGCGATCGCGATCTGTATTCCTGCAGTGAGTAGGACCCTGGATGTGAGAGTGAATCATTCTAATATATCAAGTACAGTTATACTCCATGTTTGCCATGTTAACTGTCGCTCTGAAGCGGATCTACTCGTGTTTTTTTGTCTGATGGCTGAGGTTTTGGTGACCGGAGTCATTATCTCTCGCCTTTGTGTGGACCACGCACTGGGTACATGTGATGACTGGTCGAATCATGTCGAACTTTAGGCTGGTACCTCCCTAGACTTCAGAGGGGATGCCGTCAGAGTACTGAGGCATTCAGACTGTGTCATGAGGCGGGAGGGGGTGGGGGGGGGGGGGCGAGGGGTGGCATTGCACACAATAGATGAGTGAGCCGTAATAATCACTTGTTACCCTCCCTACCCCCCTCCACCCTCCCACGTTCCATCCAGCAATGGGGGGGGGGGGGGTCGATCTCATATTTGGAACGACGAAATAAATGAAATAGACAATTGGTTCATTGGCTAACGGATGCAGGTTACTAACCCTTACTCGTAAGACCCTATGTATCTCGAAGGTCACCATGGGATATGTATCGTGCAAGAACACACGCATTCGCGAAACCCGGAAATCCGACAACTGTGGCCTCTGAAATATGGCCCATATGGTAACCATGGTTACGTGATCCATTGCTTTGCATGTTTCTCGTAGGGCGGCACTGCTACTGAGGAAACGACGAGTGCGAAAATAAAGAGTCTGTGACTAATGGTATGCTGCGTCATTATCTCTGGGTACTGTATAGCCGTGTACGATACAGGCCTTGAGCCGTTTAAGGCCTATTAGCCTGGGGGTTCGCCCCTAATGGTGCCTGGGTGTGTCGGCTTGGGCCTAGAGTGTCCTAGTGTCCTCGCCTCGCTATTTGTCCAAGTCTCCCGTTGAGGGTGACCGGCGGGGGTTGGCGGGGCGGGGCGGGGGGGGGAGTGTGGTGGATGGGGTGTGGTGACTACGGTCCGTACACCACCTCTGACCGCCTTGGGCGGGAGGGATAATTAGAAAGCTCTCTGCGTGTCCAGTGGTGATGTGGGATAAGAGTGGGTTGGGGGTGGGGGGGGGGCTGTGACCTCACCAGGCTATTGTCCGTCCCACCACTGTCCTTGGGGGTGATTTACTGCCCCCCCCCCCACACCCATGTATGCATACCGCCGCCCTTCATACCGGACGGCGGGCCCGACCAGGGGTGGGACCAGTGGTGCTGGGTCACCGCGCGGTTGGCCCGACCAGGGGGTGGGACCAGTGGTGCTGGGTCACCGCGCGGTTGGCCCGACCAGGGGGTGGGACCAGCGGTGCTGGGTCACCGCGCGGTTGGCCCGACCAGGGGGTGGGACCAGTGGTGCTGGGTCACCGCGCGGTTGGCCCGACCAGGGGGTGGGACCAGTGGTGCTGGGTCACCGCGCGGTGGGCCCGACCAGGGTGTGGGACCAGTGGTGCTGGGTCACCGCGCGGTGGGCCCGACCAGGGGGTGGGACCAGTGGTGCTGGGTCACCGCGCGGTGGGCCCGACCAGGGGGTGGGACCAGTGGTGCTGGGTCACCGCGCGGTTGGCCCGACCAGGGGGTGGGACCAGTGGTGCTGGGTCACCGCGCGGTTGGCCCGACCAGGGGGTGGGACCAGCGGTGCTGGGTCACCGCGCGGTTGGCCCGACCAGGGGGTGGGACCAGTGGTGCTGGGTCACCGCGCGGTTGGCCCGACCAGGGGGTGGGACCAGTGGTGCTGGGTCACCGCGCGGTTGGCCCGACCAGGGGGTGGGACCAGCGGTGCTGGGTCACCGCGCGGTTGGCCCGACCAGGGGGTGGGACCAGTGGTGCTGGGTCACCGCGCGGTGGGCCCGACCAGGGCGTGGGACCAGTGGTGCTGGGTCACCGCGCGGTGGGCCCGACCAGGGGGTGGGACCAGTGGTGCTGGGTCACCGCGCGGTGGGCCCGACCAGGGGGTGGGACCAGCGGTGCTGGGTCACCGCGCGGTTGGCCCGACCAGGGGGTGGGACCAGCGGTGCTGGGTCACCGCGCGGTTGGCCCGACCAGGGGGTGGGACCAGTGGTGCTGGGTCACCGCGCGGTTGGCCCGACCAGGGGGTGGGACCAGTGGTGCTGGGTCACCGCGCGGTTGGCCCGACCAGGGGGTGGGACCAGCGGTGCTGGGTCACCGCGCGGTTGGCCCGACCAGGGGGTGGGACCAGTGGTGCTGGGTCACCGCGCGGTGGGCCCGACCAGGGCGTGGGACCAGTGGTGCTGGGTCACCGCGCGGGGGGCCCGACCAGGGGGTGGGACCAGTGGTGCTGGGTCACCGCGCGGTGGGCCCGACCAGGTGGTGGGACCAGCGGTGCTGGGTCACCGCGCGGTTGGCCCGACCAGGGGGTGGGACCAGTGGTGCTGGGTCACCGCGCGGTGGGCCCGACCAGGGGGTGGGACCAGTGGTGCTGGGTCACCGCGCGGTGGGCCCGACCAGGGGGTGGGACCAGTGGTGCTGGGTCACCGCGCGGTGGGCCCGACCAGGGGGTGGGACCAGCGGTGCTGGGTCACCGCGCGGTTGGCCCGACCAGGGGGTGGGACCAGTGGTGCTGGGTCACCGCGCGGTGGGCCCGACCAGGGTGTGGGACCAGTGGTGCTGGGTCACCGCGCGGTGGGCCCGACCAGGGGGTGGGACCAGTGGTGCTGGGTCACCGCGCGGTGGGCCCGACCAGGGGGTGGGACCAGTGGTGCTGGGTCACCGCGCGGTTGGCCCGACCAGGGGGTGGGACCAGTGGTGCTGGGTCACCGCGCGGTGGGCCCGACCAGGGGGTGGGACCAGTGGTGCTGGGTCACCGCGCGGTGGGCCCGACCAGGGGGTGGGACCAGTGGTGCTGGGTCACCGCGCGGTTGGCCCGACCAGGGGGTGGGACCAGTGGTGCTGGGTCACCGCGCGGTTGGCCCGACCAGGGGTTGGGACTAGTAGTGCTGGGTCACCGCGCGGTTGGCCCGACCAGGGGGTGGGACCAGTGGTGCTGGGTCACCGCGCGGTTGGCCCGACCAGGGGGTGGGACCAGTGGTGCTGGGTCACCGCGCGGTTGGCCCGACCAGGGGGTGGGACCAGTGGTGCTGGGTCACCGCGCGGTTGGCCCGACCAGGGGGTGGGACCAGTGGTGCTGGGTCACCGCGCGGTTGGCCCGACCAAGGGGTGGGACCAGTGGTGCTGGGTCACCGCGCGGTTGGCCCGACCAGGGGGTGGGACCAGTGGTGCTGGGTCACCGCGCGGTTGGCCCGACCAGGGGGTGGGACCAGTGGTGCTGGGTCACCGCGCGGTTGGCCCGACCAGGGGGTGGGACCAGTGGTGCTGAGTCACCGCGCGGTTGGCCCGACCAGGGGGTGGGACCAGTGGTGCTGGGTCACCGCGCGGTTGGCCCGACAAGGGGGTGGGACCAGTGGTGCTGGGTCACCGCGCGGTTGGCCCGACCAGGGGGTGGGACCAGTGGTGCTGGGTCACCGCGCGGTTGGCCCGACCAAGGGGTGGGACCAGTGGTGCTGGGTCACCGCGCGGTTGGCCCGACCAGGGGGTGGGACCAGTGGTGCTGGGTCACCGCGCGGTTGGCCCGACCAGGGGGTGGGACCAGTGGTGCTGGGTCACCGCGCGGTTGGCCCGACCAGGGGGTGGAACCAGTGAATTGGTGTTTTAGGTAACATTTGTGGACATATGGGTTAAGCCGGAACGCCGATAACTGCTGATGAATCTACTGAGTAATAATGATTACCGGGATATTTAGTGAATGGTAGATTCTATTGGTGTTTTGGGCCAGGTTTGCGCACGCATGATCGATGTGTGACATCCCGGGATAATGTAATAATAACATTCCCGGACTCACAAGCTGATCGTGCTACCAACTGAACTACAGCCGCTCCTCACTGTACGTATATGTAGGTCAATATGGGCGGTGGCGGGGCTGGGGGGGTCGGGGTTTGGTGCAGGTGGTACTTTCTCGAAGCTGTTCTATTGTGATACCGAGGCAGGACGAGAAGCTGTGTGCTGTGCACTCCCTGTGTTTTATAACGCTGACTGACGCGGATGTGGCCACACTGGGCGTCCAGATAATGTGTCCACAGGGCCTAAATCGATGATAGGGATGGGAGGGGGCAATGACACAACTGTCTCATCGGGCATTGTGTATCTTCATCCATGTGATAATTATTCAGCAAACTTAGAATGAGGCCTCGTGTGGAAAGTGACCCATGGAGTGTTTGATGGGTGTGGAAAGTGATCAATAGAGTGTTTGATGGGTGTAGAAAGTGATCCATAGAGTGTTTGATGGGTGTAGAAAGTGATCCATAGAGTGTTTGATTTAGCGTGGAAAGTGATCCATAGAGTGTTTGATGGGTGTGGAAAGTGATCCATAGAGTGTTTGATGGGTGTAGAAAGTGATCCATAGAGTGTTTGATGGGTGTAGAAAGTGATCCATAGAGTGTTTGATTTAGCGTGGAAAGTGATCCATATAGTGTTTGATGGGTGTAGAAAGTGATCTATAGAGTGTTTGATGGATGTAGAAAGTGATCCATAGAGTGTTTGATTTATCGTGGAAAGTGATCCATATAGTGTTTGATGGGTGTGGAAAGTGATCCATAGAGTGTTTGATTTAGCGTGGAAAGTGATCCATAGAGTGTTTGATGGGTGTAGAAAGTGATCCATAGAGTGTTTGATTGGTGTGGAAAGTGATCCATAGAGTGTTTGATTTAGCGTGGAAAGTGATCCATAGAGTGTTTGATGGGTGTAGAAATTGATCCATAGAATGTTTGATGGGTGTAGAAAGTGATCCATAGAGTGTTTGATGGGTGTAGAAAGTGATCCATAGAATGTTTAATGGGTGTAGAAAGTGATCCATAGAGTGTTTGATGGGTGTAGAAAGTGATCCATAGAGTGTTTGATGGGTGTAGAAAGTGATCCATAGAGTGTTTGATGGGTGTGGAAAGTGATCCATAGAGTGTTTGATGGGTGTAGAAAGTGATCCATAGAGTGTTTGATGGGCGTGGAAAGTGATCCATAGAGTGTTTGATGGGTGCGGAAAGTGATCCATAGAGTGTTTGATGGATGTGGAAATAGTTCCGTAGTGATTCATAGTGATTAACAGTGATCTGAAAGTGATCGATTAGTCCATGCAGGATCGAGTACTGGTGATTATTGTGGCTCGAATTTTGCGGGAAATTGTTTTGTCGCAGTGTATTGTATTATATGATCAGAGCAGCGGTAAGATACATTAGTATATATGTATATAATATATATGTGTATGTCAGGTGTTATATACGGCACGGAGCGCAGTGATTCCATACCATGTCATGCGCGACCGGTACGGGGCGGGAGTGGAGGAGACGGAGGCGGGGGTGGGGGTGGGGGTGGATACTCCATAGACTCAACTAATAATATTCTGTCGTGCTATATATACCCCCAGCACATGGATCCCCGTAATAACAAGGCCTTTGCCGCCCAAGGCAAGTGAACTGTTGTTACTGATGTGTGTCCCAACTTTAGGTGTGTGTATGTTACCGCGTGTCTGGGTCGGCTTGGTGGAGGGGGGGGGGGTGGAGGGGGAGAGGGGAGTGTGACGGGAGGGGGTGATCCGCCGTCACGTGGTACCTACCAAGGCGGAGACATCTCGGCCCTGAAACTAATTCGTGTGTTCTATAATTGATTGTCGGGGGCGACAGAGCGGGGCGACCGACTGTCCACCCTCTCTCTCCCTCTCTCTCCCTCTCTCTCTCTCTGTCTCTGTGTGTGGGGGTGTAACATCACCGTAAAGCGCTGGATTACTTGCTGACAGTGACTTCCAAACGGTCGGGTTAGTGGTACAGCTACAGGGCGGGTAAGTAAGTGGCCCCAGCATGAGGCGAAAGGCCAACATATCCGCACACACTCGATGACAACTGTTTTACAAGCCCACGGCGGCAGTGTGCGGTAGATGCGGACGTAAGCACCCATTGGTCAGTCGTTAGTCGGCGAGGGATGTGTGACTAATGAACAACAACTACATTTCTGGGGTAGGAAACTACGACATATTACTGACAGGAAAGATACAACAATGACACCTTTTAGATATACGACATCTACCGCAACCATTCATTCATGATGTAGTAAGGCTACGACAAAGACGGATTCCTGGTATAGGAAGTTGACTACAGTAATGTAACTTTCCCTTGTGGGTTAAGGCAGACATTCTGTTTTGTCTGCGGTTACTTGATACCAGTGATCGCAGTGTCGGGATATACATATTGGTGACCCAGTGACGGCGGCTCTGGTCTCTCATCCCGAAGGCGTCCTGCTTACTATATTCTCGATACGACAGATATACCGCCAGTGACACGACCGCTCCAGGGCGCCAGAGGCAGTGCCTGTGGAGGCGGTGCTTCAGGACAAGCGCGGCGCACGCTGTCAGGATCGACCCGCTTCCCGGTGGCGGCCCCTGGCGGTTGGTTTCACTCTCGTTGGCTGCTGTGAGGCATCCCGAGGCGACGTCTGTGGACTGCGGTCACATCACAGGTTGCTTGGGCTGCTTCTTCGGGTGTTTTTTTTCTCACCCGCCACCGTATTGAGTGTCCGGATCAGGTACACCAGGATCTGCCGGATACCTGGCGCGGACGTCGCGGGATGAGCCGGAATACTGGATAGTTGTAACTGCGCAATCTGTATACTGTATATATATAGGAGGATCGTTGGATACCTTAATTCTCTGAGGCTCCGGACGCCTTCTCGGAACTGTCTGGATACAGGATCACTCTCCATGAACTCAGAATCAGGATGTTACGATTAAGTATTTTCGACTTGTGATATTGTTTATCATATACATAGTGGGATATTAGCTAGCGATGGGACTGTGTGAAAAGGAGGTGCACTTGACTAGGGTGGGACTTCCTCTGGATGGCCAGCGGTCGCCGCCATCGAGATCCGGATTGTCCAGGACTGTCCGGGATCAGGCGGACAGTGGGGGACTCTCGGACGGAGATTGCGACCTTCTGGATACTAGCACCAAGTGGCTGGAGCGACAGTTTCGCGGACGGAGGTTTGCTTTCAATATCCTGTGCGTGGGTGAGTTGTGCGACTTCCTGGTCATTAGATGGTCATGTATATATATATATATATATATATATATATATATATAGTGTGCCATGTCATGACACCACTGTGCATACACACTTGGTCCCCCTTATCATCAATCACTGGCTCATCAGTTGGTTAGCATTGGACTCTGGTCTTGGGTTCGCACCCGGGCCCATGCACCTGGGACATATTTCATCCAACCCCATGGCATTGTCCCGCGCACTTTCCCGGCTCAATTTTAGCCTGCATGGACACACAAGTGGCTCAAAGCACTCTTGGGCTCAACCCCTTTTCGTTGTCTCCATGGTCTCGATATATCACGGTACATATTGATTGTGATCTGAGGCTGCAACCTGCACCAGTACGTGGTGGGTGCAGTTAGGACGTTTTATCACATACCACAGCGCAGGCGGTCGATACGAGCGCGTTATGATACACGATTAGCGATGAAAACCCGGGTGTGGTTGATCACTGCTGGGTTCGCCGAGTGACTGTCTCCTGAGATCTTCCATAAGCCAGGCCTTGATGGCCGCAGTCGGTGGGTGATGAAGTGTCGGGGTCAGACTGCGATAAACTGTTTGTATCTAAGCTGTTTGGTGTTCCTGCTGCGAGGTTCCGCCACACAGTACTCGTACTGTCTAGGGACCGGGGTGTGTCCACCCGCCCGCCCGCCGGCCCGCCTGTAGTATACCACCCGCTATGTTTATGTAACTACCCCGCCATAGTAATGGGGTGGTGTGAGGGTGGGAAGGGGGGGGGGGGGGCTCCCACCAATCGGTCGTAGGTTCAAACCCCACTTGTAGCTCGATCCGATCAGTTCAGCTTGTCATCACATTCTGCCCCCCCCCCCCACACACATCCTCAAAAAGCAAATATATAGCTCACTCAGCGATTTGACAGGTACGCGTCCTGCGTCATTTGTAGCACAACAATTTAAATGACGCATGTCATTGAGCGGTTATGGGACATGTGACTGACGCATTGTAAATATATAGTGAGCAGACTATGCAATAATTCATTTAAGTTAATGTCTCATTATTTATCGGGTGTCCCATAATTTTAATGAGCTCTGGGACACCGGGGCTCAACCAGTGACATACCTATTAGAATCACTGCTCACTTTATATTTGTAATTATACAACAAAAACGCAAATAGTTTTTTTTTCTAGTGAACATTTGCTAGAAAAAAATGTAGGCATGTGTCCCGGTTGGTGGAGTCAGCGCTGTCCTTTTGCTCCATCCTGACCTCAAAGCACACTATGCCAGAGGCCACGTGTTTGCCATGTTAACTCGCAGCCATGGCTTAGCCTTATCTCTGCCACCGGCCCCATGTATAGATGTCAACCTTGAGGCATCAGGGACCAACTTTGTAAGCGGTCCATTGTTTCCTACTGATAATCATATAAAAGGCGACTATCTCCTCCCTGTTCCCCGACCTTCCATCCCTCCGTCCCTGACCCTCCACCCTCACCCCCCCCCCCCCACCACATCCCCACCAACTCCCTCCTAATCAGGGGTGTTAGCCCCCTCCCCCACCCCCCCCCCCCGTCCCGTCATCAGTGAAGTCTCGGCGAGTCTCGCGAGGTGACGCTTTCGCCGGGAACTTCTTATCAGCCAAGTGACTTGTTCCAACGTCCCCGGCGACCTTGTCACTCTTAGTGGTCATCCATTACACGCCGGCGTCTGTCAGCGTCTGACGTGGGTGCTGTCGGGATGACGTCACAGCCGCCCCTTCCCAGAAGTCTGTGCGCCCTGAACGCCTCGACTCGCAGCGGGCGAGGCACGAAAGGATCATACATACCCATCAAAATGGTCAACTACTGCACACACATGATTTTTACTATTTTAGCTAGCTCTTCTGAGACTCCCTGTCCTATATAAAAGTAGTTTATAGACATTCATACATTTGAGGTATTAATTTTACTCTTTTGTTGCAATTCTACTCTCATGGCAGACAAGTGAGTTGCACGAATCTGTTTGCTACGATCAGCTGTGTGTGCAGTTTAGTTGAATTTCATAAAATATTGATGGTGTTCTAATAGCTAATATAAACTTCATAACTCAAAGACATCAATCTATATGAACTACGTAGTGTTGCTCTGCGCAGAAATAGCTAGAATTACAAAAAAAAATCTCCAGCCTATTTACGGTCGGCGATCGTTTTCACTTCCCCTGGACTCCGAGGCGTTGCCCTCCACAAGCACCAACTGCCCGATCACTTACTTACCTGCCATACTCTTGTTGAGTTCTTGTCTCGACTACCACTTAATATACTGAGTTTTGAATTGAAGAGGTTTATCTTTACTACCCGTTGTCCGTATCGGCTTGTTTTTATACGACACAAAAATTCTTCTCCGTGCTAACAAGGCAGCCTGAACAAAACGACGGGTGGGCGGGGGGAGCGGGCCTCCCTCGGCGGGCTACTTGACAGTACACGGCGCTGATAGGAACCGTGGTTGTCATGGGGATAAGCCACGCCTCTGACCACCAGGAACCTGTTTTTTATTCCGCGGCAAATTCGGCAAACGAGTTTGTTGACTCGACGCGTGTTAAGTCCCCCCCCCCCCTCAGTTACAATGAGCATCTCAGCGAACAGACCTCAACAAAAGCAGCGCACATTATGTGCGTAAATATATATTACTGAAAAAATGGAGAAATGTGTCTATTTATATAGTGCTATACGCTACTTCCTGGGAGCACACGTGTCACACTTACCGAGTTCATCCGGGTACTAGCAGGGACCGGCCCGGTGGCTCAGTGGGTCAGAACGCTCGCCTTGAGTGCTCTGGTCAGCTGAGAGCCTAACGGCCCGTGGATCTGTGGTTCGAACCCCGCTGTGGCCGTGTCTGTGTGGTCGCAGGATAAAGATCCGATTTCCTTCGCAAAGAGTAGGGGGTTACCCCCGGGGACATGGCTCCGCTCTTCCCTTCCTTCTCCCATTGACGCGATATGACCAGAATTGGTTAAAGCGTCCTAAATATACAACCAGCCCTGGTTTATTGCCTCCCTCATTTCATGCATTGCAATACGACCTTTTGAAATGTTGGTCGTTTAGGCAACTGTTATTAGCGCACACGAAGGCCCAAAATTGGGCCAAGAAAACTTCCGGGATAATCAAACCAATGGGATTGGACGACACCTGCCCAAGATGCAGATGTCGGTGTTCGAAGCCCAGACCTGTTGGTCTGCTGCTCATCCCTGCTGCACACTGAGCAAGCAGGTGCGGCGCCGTCGACGTCGACGCTGTTCAATTAAAGCTCTCGCGCTCTATCAGTTCTTGCCATGTGATTTCATCCTCGAGGTCCCGTCTCACGGCAAATTGTCGTATCGATTGTTGCTCTGGACTGTGCGTCCTAATGCTGCTCATACACCGTGAAGGTCCTGTTTGACTTGATGTCTACTGTATGAGTACATAGTTATCGTGCGCAATACATACACGCTAGACGTATAAAGGAAGTGTGGCTCTCGTGTGTACTACATCTTCAAAATCGGGGCATCGCGTGTTTTTGCCTCTTAGCATGCAGAGAGATATGATGCATACATCGGATAAATGAGTTAACGATATCAGATAAACTTTTTCATAATTTGCTGTCTGTGTGTTATCACGACTGATGACGTTCGGTACTATGCTTTCCATCGTCCTTCACCGTACCGGAAGGTTTCGTGGCCTAGTTCAGCGCTTGTGTACACAATTGCGTCACCATTGTATATATTTTTTATGCTTCTAGGCGAGACGGGAATCGGTAAATCGACTTTGATTGACACATTGTTTAACAACCGCTTCAACGGAACCCCGAGTACACACGACCTGCCCGGGGTGAAGCTAAAGGCCAACACATACGGTAGGTAGACACCCCGAGTACACACGACCTGCCCGGGGTGAAGCTAAAGGCCAACACATACGGTAGGTAGACACCCCGAGTACACACGACCTGCCTGGGGTGAAGCTAAAGGCCAACACATACGGTAGGTAGACACCCCGAGTACACACGACCTGCCTGGGGTGAAGCTAAAGGCCGACACATACGGTAGGTAGACACCCCGGGTACACACGACCTGCCCGGGGTGAAGCTAAAGGCCAACACATACGGTAGGTAGACACCCCGAGTACACACGACCTGTCCGGGGTGAAGCTAAAGGCCAACACATACGGTAGGTAGACACCCCGAGTACACACGACCTGTCCGGGGTGAAGCTAAAGGCCAACACATACGGTAGGTAGACACCCCGAGTACACACGACCTGCCCGGGGTGAAGCTAAAGGCCAACACATACGGTAGGTAGACACCCCGAGTACACACGACCTGCCCGGGGTGAAGCTAAAGGCCAACACATACGGTAGGTAGACACCCCGAGTACACACGACCTGCCCGGGGTGAAGCTAAAGGCCAACACATACGGTAGGTAGACACCCCGAGTACACACGACCTGCCCGGGGTGAAGCTAAAGGCCAACACATACGGTAGGGAGACACCCCGAGTACACACGACCTGTCCGGGGTGAAGCTAAAGGCCAACACATACGGTAGGTAGACACCCCGAGTACACACGACCTGCCCGGGGTGAAGCTAAAGGCCAACACATACGGTAGGTAGACACCCCGAGTACACACGACCTGCCTGGGGTGAAGCTAAAGGCCAACACATACGGTAGGTAGACACCCCGAGTACACACGACCTGCCTGGGGTGAAGCTAAAGGCCAACACATACGGTAGGTAGACACCCCGAGTACACACGACCTGCCCGGGGTGAAGCTGAAGGCCAACACATACGGTAGGTAGACACCCCCGGAGGTGGTTGAGGGGGGTGAGGGGGGGGGTACATTATATAGTCAGTAAAGGTTCAAAAGTTCTCCTTAAAATCAGCTTAAAATCAACTGTTAATGTTTTCTTTTCTATAATCGTAAATTAACTCGGTTAGGTAAATATGTCTCTGCCTCCATATTCCTAGAAATCAGTAACTTCGGTTGCCATGACTTCCATTGATCACGTGACACTGATGATGACTGTTGCGTGTGTTCTGCTGACAGATCTGGAGGAGAACAACGTGAAGCTGAAGCTGACTATAGTGGACAGCGTGGGCTTCGGGGACCAGATCGACAAGTCGGACAGGTGAGCCTGGCGTAGGAATGCGCGGGTCTCCAACTATAGAGACACTCACTACATCATTAAGACCTGCGCACACCGCAATTGTCTGGTTATTTTTCTTTCAAAATGACTTTGTGTGCGCGTATTTTATCAAAGGTTCGGTTACAAGGTGAAAAACGCCAGCGTATTTTCTCGCCTGTTATATTTATTATGCAAAATTGTAATTGAACATTTCATTGTGAAATATATCACACGTTACTGAACTAAGTGCCGATCTTTTTTCTCCTGCCACCAGCTATAAGTCGATCGTGGACTACATCGACGCCCAGTTTGAGTCCTACCTTCAGGAGGAACTCAAGGTCAAGAGGTCACTGCACACGTTTCACGACTCGCGCATCCACGTGTGTCTGTACTTCATCGCCCCCACCGGACACTCGTAAGTAACCCTCTCACCCACGTGTGTCTGTACCTCATCGCCCCAACCAGACACTCGTAAGTAACCCTCTCACCCACGTGTGTCTGTACCTCATCGCCCCCACCGGACACTCGTAAGTAACCCTCTCACCCACGTGTGTCTATACTTCATCGCCCCCACCGGACACTCGTAAGTAACCCTCTCACCCACGTGTGTCTATACCTCATCGCCCCAACCAGACACTCATAAGTAACCCTCTCACCCACGTGTGTCTATACTTCATCGCCCCCACGGGACACTCGTAAGCAACCCTCTCACCCACGTGTGTCTATACCTCATCGCCCCCACCGGACACTCGTAAGTAACCCTCTCACCCACGTGTGTTTATACTTCATCGCCCCCACCGGACACTCGTAAGTAACCCTCTCACCCACGTGTGTCTATACTTCATCGCCCCCACCGGACACTCGTAAGTAACCCTCTCACCCACGTATGTCTATAATTCATCGCCCCCACCGGACACTCGTAAGTAACCCTCTCACCCACGTGTGTCTATACTTCATCGGCCCCACCGGACACTCGTAAGTAACCCTCTCACCCACGTGTGTCTGTCCACGTATGTCTATAATTCATCGCCCCCACCGGACACTCGTAAGTAACCCTCTCACCCACGTGTGTCTATACTTCATCGCCCCCACCGGACACTCGTAAGTAACCCTCTCACCCACGTGTGTCTATACTTCATCGCCCCCACCGGACACTCGTAAGTAACCCTCTCACCCACGTGTGTCTATACTTCATCGCCCCCACCGGACACTCGTAAGTAACCCTCTCACCCACGTGTGTCTGTACCTCATCGCCCCCACCAGACACTCGTAAGTAACCCTCTCACCCACGTGTGTCTATACTTCATCGCCCCCACCGGACACTCGTAAGTAACCCTCTCACCCACGTGTGTCTATACCTCATCGCCCCCACCGGACACTTGTAAGTAACCCTCTCACCCACGTGTGTCTATACTTCATCGCCCCCACCGGACACTCGTAAGTAACCCTCTCACCCACGTGTGTCTATACTTCATCGCCCCCACCGGACACTCGTAAGTAACCCTCTCACCCACGTGTGTCTATAATTCATCGCCCCCACCGGACACTCGTAGGTAACCCTCTCACCCACGTGTGTCTATACCTCATCGCCCCCACCGGACACTCGTAAGTAACCCTCTCACCCACGTGTGTCTGTAATTCATCGCCCCCACCGGACACTCGTAAGTAACCCTCTCACCCACGTGTGTCTGTACTTCATCGCCCCCACCGGACACACGTAAGTAACCCTCTCACCCACGTGTGTCTATACCTCATCGCCTCCACCGGACACTCGTAAGTAACCCTCTCACCCACGTGTGTCTATACTTCATCGCCCCCACCGGACACTCGTAAGTAACCCTCTCACCCACGTGTGTCTATACTTCATCGCCCCCACCGGACACTCGTAAGTAACCCTCTCACCCACGTGTGTCTATACTTCATCGCCCCCACCGGACACTCGTAAGTAACCCTCTCACCCACGTGTGTCTGTACTTCATCGCCCCCACCGGACACTCGTAAGTAACCCTCTCACCCACGTGTGTCTGTACCTCATCGCCCCCACCGGACACTCGTAAGTGACCCTCTCACCCACGTGGGTCTGTACCTCATCGCCCCCACCGGACACTCGTAAGTAACCCTCTCACCCACGTGTGTCTGTACTTTATCGCCCCCACCGGACACTCGTAAGTAACCCTCTCACCCACGTGTGTCTTTACTTCATCGCCCCCACCGGACACTCGTAAGTAACCCTCTCACCCACGTGTGTCTATACCTCATCGCCCCCACCGGACACTCGTAAGTAACCCTCTCACCCACGTGTGTCTATACCTCATCGCCCCCACCGGACACTCGTAAGTAACCCTCTCACCCACGTGTGTCTGTACTTTATCGCCCCCACCGGACACTCGTAAGTAACCCTCTCACCCACGTGTGTCTATACTTCATCGCCCCCACCGGACACTCGTAAGTAACCCTCTCACCCACGTGTGTCTGTACCTCATCGCCCCCACCGGACACTCGTAAGTAACCCTCTCACCCACGTGTGTCTATACTTCATCGCCCCCACCGGACACTCGTAAGTAACCCTCTCACCCACGTGTGTCTATACCTCATCGCCCCCACCGGACACTCGTAAGTAACCCTCTCACCCACGTGTGTCTGTACTTTATCGCCCCCACCGGACACTCGTAAGTAACCCTCTCACCCACGTGTGTCTATACCTCATCGCCCCCACCAGACACTCGTAAGTAACCCTCTCACCCACGTGTGTCTATGCCTCATCGCCCCCACCGGACACCCGTAAGTAACCCTCTCACCCACGTGTGTCTGTACTTTATCGCCCCCACCGGACACTCGTAAGTAACCCTCTCACCCACGTGTGTCTATACTTCATCGCCCCCACCGGACACTCGTAAGTAACCCTCTCACCCACGTGTGTCTATACTTCATCGCCCCCACCGAACACTCGTAAGTAACCCTCTGACCCACGTGTGTCTGTACCTCATCGCCCCCACCGGACACTCGTAAATAACCCTCTCGCCCACGTGTGTCTATACTTCATCGCCCCCACCGGACACTCGTAAGTAACCCTCTCACCCACGTGTGTCTATACTTCATCGCCCCCACCGGACACTCGCAAGTAACCCTCTCACCCACGTGTGTCTATAATTCATCGCCCCCACCGGACACTCGTAAGTAACCCTCTCACCCACGTGTGTCTATACTTCATCGCCCCCACCGGACACTCGTAAGTAACCCTCTCACCCACGTGTGTCTGTACCTCATCGCCCCCACCAGACACTCGTAAGTAACCCTCTCACCCACGTGTGTCTATACTTCATCGCCCCCACCGGACACTCGTAAGTAACCCTCTCACCCACGTGTGTCTATACTTCATCGCCCCCACCGGACACTCGTAAGTAACCCTCTCACCGACGTGTGTCTATACCTCATCGCCCCCACCGGACACTCGTAAGTAACCCTCTCACCCACGTGTGTCTATACCTCATCGCCCCCACCGGACACTCGTAAGTAACCCTCTCACCCACGTGTCTTTACTTCATCGCCCCCACCGGACACTCGTAAGTAACCCTCTCACCCACGTGTGTCTATACCTCATCGCCCCCACCGGACACTCGTAAGTAACCCTCTCACCCACTTATGTCTATACTTCATCGCCCCCACCGGACACTCGTAAGTAACCCTCTCACCCACTTATGTCTATACTTCATCGCCCCCACCGGACACTCGTAAGTAACCCTCTCACCCACGTGTGTCTATACTTCATCGCCCCCACCGGACACTCGTAAGTAACCCTCTCACCGACGTGTCTTTACTTCATCGCCCCCACCGGACACTCGAAAGTAACCCTCTCACCCACGTTGTTATGGCACCAGTGGCGTTTTGAAAAAAGTTTGGTGTATCAATGCGTATATGAGACGTCTGATTTTGGGATCTTCGGCTTTTATGCCTTTATCATAAAACTTGACTGTTTGATATTTCCATGCCCCCACCCCCTCCCTTCTCTGTTGCAGACTCAAGGCTCTGGATCTAGTGACCATGAAGAAGCTGGACAGCAAGGTCAATATTATTCCCGTCATTGCCAAAGCAGACACCATCACCAAGCAGGAACTGCAGAAATTCAAAGTCAAGGTACGCAACGACTCTATCCTCGGTACCAACGGAACTCACTAAGCGCATCTAATGGCCATGATACATCTAAACTTTCGGTTACTTTGTGTCTGAAACAAGTTCGGACACAAAGTAACCGAAACTTTAATGATGTGGACACTTTGTGTCCCTAATTCAGACATGTTGAAACTTCGGACACAAAGTTTCTGACACAAAGTGACCGAAACTTTCCAGGATACACCAGTAAATAGTTTCGGTCACAAAGTTTCCGAAACTTCGCCAGATGTATCATGGGCATAACGCAGCACTTATATATCGATCCGTAATGAGGAACCGTATTCAGTTGGGCTGCGCCCTTGGCTCATTTGGTGACCATGCAAGCTGAGATTCAGATCAACTGGTCGTGGGTTCGCTCCCTCACACCTGCATCATGGCCTGTTTCATCCAACCCCAGTTCATTGTCCCGGGAGGTTCCTTACTTGGCCCAATTTAATTTTAATATTTATGTGCACATCCTAAAATACAACTTTTGTTTTCCGTATTGAGCAATACAAAGAACGATTCTATCGACCTTCTCTGTTCAAATGTTATATGTAACATTAGGAGGGGGAGGGGTGCACGTGCACGCTTGATGACACATTACACATGTTTGAAGGTCTTTGTTACGAGTCTTGGACTATTTTCTTGCCGCGGCAGATGATGCACGAGTTGGTGAGTAACGGGGTCCAGATCTACCAGTTCCCGACCGACGACGAGATCGTCGCCGAACTCAACTCCAGCATGAATGTGAGTCTCGTACCGAAAGCTAACAGCATTAATTACAATACTAATAATAAGGTATTAAATATTGCTGTCATTATAATGTCATTGTGATGCATTGCAGCGTGAGCGCGCGTCTGCGGCTTCTGATCACTTTAATAATTATTACAAGTCTTATATTATTTAATAATAGCGGGCAATAGTTACTTTCACTGTGTATGTGGTCTGGCCGCCTAGTTAATTAAATCCTCATCGAATCTTATTTAAGTTTCATATTTGGTTTGTGAGATTATAGTTGGATTCAGTTTAACCCCAATGCGTCCAAGGCGCAAGCCGAGCGTAGTTCCCATACTGACTGTCTGTTGTTGTTTGTCGCCGCCAGGGGCAGCTGCCCTTCGCCGTGGTGGGCAGCATGGACGAGGTCAAGGTCGGAAACAAGATGGTCAAGGCCAGGCAATATCCCTGGGGCACCGTCCAAGGTCAGTCAAAGTCACGACATTGTCGGTATATGTAACACATTATACTAATAGAATTATTGTTTTGGACCATGGAAACTGCCCCGCGCCTTTTGAATGAGTTGTTGAATACATTATAAATGGTAAGCGGCAGTGTCGAGAGGGTAGCGTGCTCGACTGTAGACAAACCGGTAGCGGGTTCAAACCCCACCTGTGACAGGGACCGTTTGATCCAAAAATCCTGGATTATTTTTGGAGGCCAGTTTATGTCAGCTTTAGCCCATTTGTGCACAAAATAGGCCTAAAACACAGATTCCCCTTTGCATTATATATACCTAACCTTAACAAATGAAATGAAACGAATTTGTGTTTTAGACCCATTTTGTGCACACAAGGGCTAAACTGGGCCATTACCTTACGGTATAAAGATAAACGATTAGCATTCCTACCAATAATAGGCTGGTAATGTACACCCACAGTGTGGACTGAATGCTGGTAATGTACACCCACAGTGTGGACTGAAGGCTGGTAATGTACACCCACAGTGTGGACTGAAGGCTGGTAATGTACACCCACAATGTGGACTGAATGCTGGTAATGTACACCCACAATGTGGACTGAATGCTGGTAATGTACACCCACAGTGTGGACTGAAGGCTGGTAATGTACACCCACAGTGTGGACTGAATGAAAGCCACTGTTTGCTTCAGTCGAGAACGAGAACCACTGCGACTTCGTCAAGTTGCGAGAGATGTTGATCCGGACCAACATGCAGGACTTGATGGACATGACGCACTTCCGGCACTTCGAGCTGTACCGGCGCTGTAAGCTGGGCGAGATGGGCTTCTCTGACAGCGACTCCATGAGGTGAGAGGCTCACAGACACTGGCGGCGGCCTACCGTTATGGCTTTCTACTGCGTTTGTTGGTAGACGTCACGGCGTACCGTTATGGCGTTCTATTGTGTTTGTTGGTAGACACTGGCGGCCTACCGTTATGGCGTTCTATTGTGTTTGTTGGTAGACACTGGCGGCCTACCGTTATGGCGTTCTACTGCGTTTGTTGGTAGACATCACGGCGTACCGTTATGGCGTTCTATTGTGTTTGT
This sequence comes from Arenicola marina, assembly GCA_964019135.1. Taxonomy (NCBI): domain Eukaryota; kingdom Metazoa; phylum Annelida; class Polychaeta; family Arenicolidae; genus Arenicola; species Arenicola marina. The sequence continues at coordinate 33,616,836 of OZ025260.1, read as the reverse complement.
TGGTAGACGTCACGGCGTACCGTTATGGCGTTCTATTGTGTTTGTTGGTAGACGTCACGGCCTACCGTTATGGCGTTCTACTGCGTTTGTTGGTAGACGTCACGGCGTACCGTTATGGCGTTCTATTGTGTTTGTTGGTAGACGTCACGGCGTACCGTTATGGCGTTCTATCGTGTTTGTTGGTAGACATCACGGCCTACCGTTATGGCGTTCTACTGCGTTTGTTGGTAGACACTGGCGGCCTACCGTTATGGCGTTCTATTGTGTTTGTTGGTAGACACTGGCGGCCTACCGTTATGGCGTTCTACTGCGTTTGTTGGTAGACACTGGCGGCCTACCGTTATGGCGTTCTACTGCGTTTGTTGGTAGACGTCACGGCGTACCGTTATGGCGTTTTGTGTTTGTTGGTAGACATCACGGCCTACCGTTATGGCGTTCTATTGTGTTTGTTGGTAGACGTCACGGCGTACCGTTATGGCGTTCTACTGCGTTTGTTGGTAGACGTCACGGCGTACCGTTATGGCGTTTTGTGTTTGTTGGTAGACATCACGGCGTACCGTTATGGCGTTCTACTGCGTTTGTTGGTAGACACTGGCGGCCTACCGTTATGGCGTTCTACTGCGTTTGTTGGTAGACGTCACGGCGTACCGTTATGGCGTTTTGTGTTTGTTGGTAGACATCACGGCCTACCGTTATGGCGTTTTGTGTTTGTTGGTAGACATCACGGCGTACCGTTATGGCGTTCTACTGCGTTTGTTGGTAGACGTCACGGCCTACCGTTATGGCGTTCTACTGCGTTTGTTGGTAGACGTCACGGCCTACCGTTATGGCGTTTTGTGTTTGTTGGTAGACATCACGGCCTACCGTTATGGCGTTTTGTGTTTGTTGGTAGACATCACGGCCTACCGTTATGGCGTTTTGTGTTTGTTGGTAGACATCACGGCGTACCGTTATGGCGTTCTACTGCGTTTGTTGGTAGACGTCACGGCCTACCGTTATGGCGTTCTACTGCGTTTGTTGGTAGACGTCACGGCCTACCGTTATGGCGTTCTACTGCGTTTGTTGGTAGACGTCACGGCGTACCGTTATGGCGTTCTACTGCGTTTGTTGGTAGACATCACGGCCTACCGTTATGGCGTTTTGTGTTTGTTGGTAGACATCACGGCCTACCGTTATGGCGTTCTATTGTGTTTGTTGGTAGACATCACGGCCTACCGTTATGGCGTTCTATTGTGTTTGTTGGTAGACGTCACGGCGTACCGTTATGGCGTTCTATTGTGTTTGTTGGTAGACGTCACGGCGTACCGTTATGGCGTTCTATTGTGTTTGTTGGTAGACGTCACGGCGTACCGTTATGGCGTTCTATTGTGTTTGTTGGTAGACGTCACGGCGTACCGTTATGGCGTTCTATTGTGTTTGTTGGTAGACGTCACGGCGTACCGTTATGGCGTTCTATTGTGTTTGTTGGTAGACGTCACGGCGTACCGTTATGGCGTTCTATTGTGTTTGTTGGTAGACGTCACGGCGTACCGTTATGGCGTTCTATTGTGTTTGTTGGTAGACGTCACGGCGTACCGTTATGGCGTTCTATTGTGTTTGTTGGTAGACGTCACGGCGTACCGTTATGGCGTTCTATCGTGTTTGTTGGTAGACACTGGCGGCCTACCGTTATGGCGTTCTATCGTGTTTGTATTTTGAGTACCGATATCTGTTGTACTAATATTTATATTGATTCCATATCAACCGTTATTTGTACTTGCTTCGTAACCATAGTTACCGTGACTTAACAATAACTATTCAAAATAAAAAAATATTAAATGAAATAGTTGTGTTTACATGGGGCTCGCGTAATCGTCGTTTGAGAGGTAAATAACATTGCCCGGGGATAAAAGACTTCTCTGTCCGTCAGCTTCACTGAGAACTACGAGCAGAAGCGACAGGAGCACCTGGCCAGTCTGCAGAAGAAAGAGGAAGAGATGAAGCAGATGTTCGTGGTTCGCGTCAAGGAAAAAGAATCTGAGCTCAAGGAGGCCGAGAAAGATGTGAGTGGGTTGGGTGGGGGAGGGTTTGAAGTGGGTGCATGGGGTGGGGGGGGATGGAGAAGGTTTGAAATGTGCGAGGGGGGGGGGGGGGGGTCCGGAGGGTTGGAGGTAGGGTAGGGTGAGGGGTGGGGTAGGTTTGAAGGGTAGGTGGCTCAAACGTGTTTTGAGGTATATGTAAGAATTCCAACTGAATTTAAATTCTCCAGAGTTCCTCTGTTGATAGTGTGCACAGAATTGTTTAAAAGTTTAAAGTTACATGTGGAGCTGACCAAAATAAACATAAACAGGAAATGTTACCTTTGACCACAAGCAGCGTCAACGGCCACCGCCAAAGAAAAAGTGGCGCTCCGGACGCTTCTATTGTCTCATATAATTTAACGACTTGTTTACACACGTTTATGACGTTTCAAATCAGCTCAAGTTTTCATTTTTGTGGCGGACAATTCATGAATTTGAAATGTTTTGCTCATTGGCAGATAATTGGTGAGTGATATGGTAGGTGTTTATTTTCTGTTATGAACCTTAAGGCCTTAGGTTTGTGTTCTTATACGCAAATTTGGCATTCAAAAACAGCGAAACAACTCCACATGCAACTTTAAGTCTGAGTGGGTCATTGACTGTATGTTGTCTTTGTCCGGCCAGCTGCACGCCAAGTTCGAGGCCCTCAAACGGCAACACGCCGAGGATAAGAAGAAACTGGATAACCGCAAACAGCAACTGGAGGACGAGATGAACCAGCTCCAGAAGAAAAAGTCAGCTGCCGCCATGGCCGCCCAGCAACAGGCCTCCACCCTCAGCAAGAAGGGGAGGAAGTGAGGGGCGGAGGGTGAAGTGAAGTGTACATGGGGAGGGGGGCTGAAGTCTGGACATTGAGGGGACATTGAGGAGAGAGATGAGAATAGCTTGACGAGGAAACGCGATAACCCTATTGGCTAAGCCATGGACTTTATTAGTGGTGCGATACCTATATTGTCTTCCACAATATTGCGTCCTGTCACCATGGCAACGCATTAGATTCTTTAGAAAATACGCTTAATGGCAGGGAGATAGGAGAATAGTGTGCCAATAGTGGGCTTAAACCATAAGCCAAGGAGTTGGTCTAGGCGTAATCTATTCACAATCACGGTTTTTTAGTATTTCTATCTAGTGATAAAAGTTGAAGGCCTAGCGCAGAGTGAAGAGTGATTAAGCTCTGTAGCCGCCTGGGTGTGACCCGTGTTATGGAAACCGAGATAATATGCTTACAAGAAGTAAAAACACCCTATAAGTGGCGACATTAATGGCACCAGGTTGTCGAGTAATTGAGTCATCGTGAGGTGTTACAACAGCTGGAGCGCCTGGAACTACAGAACTATCACCTACAGTATGTTATAACCGTCTGCGCCGTGCTATTCGGAGTTCATATTAGAAGAAAGTAATAACGAAATATAACGCATGAAACGAAATGTGGAGAGGGAACTATTTATGTATACTTTACAGCGTTCGTTTTAGCTATAGCATTTAGCCTCGTGTATCGGTGTTTTGTGTTCTGTATCTGAGAGCCATGATCTGGCGGAGGAGGAGGTTGGGGGGGGGGGGGCTCTCAGCCTGTGGGATGCTACAGTCGACGTGCGCTACCCAGAACCAAAGGAACCTATTTTTTACTTTTGTAATCATCATCGTTCATATATCTATCTATATATAAATGTATATTAACCGCGAATATGAGTGTATCTGTGTTCTCGTGCCACGCGCCACTTCATCTAGAAGGAATACCAGGACATGCATTTGATATTGTTCGCCTCAGCTCTGGTACGTAACGTCCCTGACGACTGCCTCTACAAGAAGCCGCTTTGTTGTACGTTAAAGCTGGTCATACAGCAACCTTACCCCTCCAGATACCTCTTATGTGTTTACTGAAAAAGGTACTTACTGCGTTACTTAATTCAAATATAGTGTGCAATGAATACGTGAACATGCATTATCATGCAAAACTAATGAATCTCGTGCGGGAAAGCGGCTTTTTCAGGTTTTTAGTCATCAAGATTGGGCCATTGCTGCCGTTTTTTTTTTAATATGCCGGTAGAGATATGGTAACTCATTGTTTTCTTGATAAGCAGATTTAATGGGATTCTATGGGAGGAAATTTGTTGTATGAGCAGCTTTAACCTGGTTCATACTATAAACCACGGCCTGAGGGTGGAGGGGACGACTGACCAGCGCATTTACAAAGTGTGTATCACTCCAGAATGGGGAGTTCTCAGACATACCGCTCCAAACTCTGAATGTTAGTCCTACTTATGTATTTCAGCTACTGTATTCTTATTTTGGATACATTTACGAACTTTTGTGTACACCCCAATATCTAGACATGTAGCATGGATGGTGCTTCCCACTGGTGAAGATGGTGGTTTTGTACGAAGCTTTCATCTTCCGAGCGCAATGAATGTATCGATTACACAACCCGTAGTTTATGTGTAGGAAGGTCGGTGATCTTCAATTAGTCTTTATTTATATTCTCCATATCCATGGAATAAAATGTTTTGTACGTAAACAGAATGTGGTTTGCGTTTGTGTTAAGTTTGAAACGTCCACTCTGATCAGAAGCAACACGTGCTTCGTTTCATTTCCCGCACGGGGGCGCCACCATTGAGTTCCAACTGCCGCTTATTACGGCTGCTCGATTGTGTGTGTGAAGCAGTCACGATAAAATAACAACAAAGTCATCAATACGTGAAATAAGTGAGATCTTTATTCCACACAATTCTGAGAACATGCACACTGTAAAACTAGACTAGGCCTATACAACAATGTAAATAACTTGGAAATGTCGCGCAATTCATTGTTGGATTTTGTCACATAATGAAATGTAAGTTGAACACATAGCAAAAATCTTGACCTGTGCCGCTGCTCGTTTGTGATCACGGTCTTGCTGAGCCTGCTGGAGGCACCAGCAGTAAACAAATCAATCTGAGCGTCTTGTTGGTTCTGTATGGCAAGCCTTGTGAAATTTAATTCAATCTACCTACGTAAAAACAACGCGACTTCATGTTTGCAACATTAATTATTTATAACCCAAAACTCACCGAAACCTGAAAGCATCATCACTACATCAAGTACTTAAATTTAAAATTAACGTACGGCCGATATTCGATAATTTCGCAAAAAAGAAATCTCACAATGTACCAAAGGGACAAGATCTCACAATTGACTAAAAAGATCGAAGGATGCTGGGTGAGTGTTTCTCATGGTTTGGGCCAATACTAACAAATATTGGTGAACAAAAAAACGTAACTCCAGCGACCCAGCAGATAACCCCAGGTAAACGGACTCCACCGTGGTAACGACGTGACGACCCAGATAACCGACCGGCAGTCATGGTTACTGACCACCACCGATCCACAACCCATGATAACTCACTTCGCGCGATCACCGCTCGGTGGCGCCACCGTTCACATCGTCAGTCCAATGGGAACCACAAATCTGAGATCCATCCGCACGAGACCTTTTTTTCGAATTGCCTCCAAACCCCAAACGGTTAAGAGAGCATAGAACCTTTCTGGAAATCGCTAGCTAGCTATCCACGACGTCCATAACGCCGGGTCCGCACCAGTGACGTCATCTCATGGGGGGACCCAGAGAGCCACAGCCACAGGCGGCCAGCCGAAACCAACTAAAGAGTCTCCTCGATTGTATTATCACATGGCCATCTGCAGAGCTACTGCTGCCCCCTAGGGGCGGCCCACGGAACCACCCGGCCCGCTCCACCGGTTGGTGGCGACCACTCGCGGTCTCCATGAGAGACAGGTCAGCATTCGGAAGGCCGGGTGGTGGTGGTGGTGGGGGCCGGGGTGGGAGAGCAGGGGTGCACTAGGATAATAGAATAATAATACATAGTAATAAGTAATAATAGCAGTAATAATAATATTAATTAAATAAAAGATACAACACGTGAAGTAGGCGTTGCGTATATTTTTTTGACAATTTTTTTTTTTTGCTGTTGTTTGCAATGAATCGTTAAGTAGCTAGCTCGAATGAAGCGCTGCGACTCAGACTCAGACAACAGAACAACGGAGTCCCCAGGGGAAAGATGGTGCCAGAGAATGTCGGAAGTGAGCCGTCGGCGGGGCTTAACATACTATAACCTACAACACAAAGCAGCATCGGGAGTAGTAGTACCAGGGGGATAAACACAGTCACCTGTCGTCGACAGCTAAATTATAACAGACAGCAAGGAACAACGTCGTTACTGGTACATCAACAAGGCGCTTTCATAAATAGTTAATGCCACGAATACTCATCATCATTATGACACGGTCAACCAATGCAAATCGCACAGCTAGCAAACATCGCAGCGCCCAGAGTGGAGACAGATCCAGGCTACCATTGCACTAGCAAGTCACTCACGTCTCCCTAACCACCCGCCACCTCAAAATCTCCCCAACTACGTAGGACAATTAATAAACATTAACAGTGCATACAGTCTCTATATATATATCCATAAAAAAAAAAGATTTGAATACCACACTCTGCCAATTTGAGCAATGCTGACACACACATACGCGCACATAATAAGACTGGTTGTTGTGGATGGAGTAGGTTTAGCTAGCTGCAGACATCTGCGGGGGTCACATCGTCATGTCGAGGCTATCACAACACACGTACGGTACACACCAGTCACCAAGAGACCTGCTGGAAACATCACAATACTGGGGCCCTTCCGGGGTAGCACGGCGTGGGGGGTGGGGGAGGGGGAGGGCAGGTTCATCGTAGCGGTCTTTGGTCCTTTGGTTGGTTGCTTGGCATGGGGAGAGGGTGGGTGGGGGCGGGGGAGGGGCGGGTTGTGATACGTTATACGTAAGGCACAAGGGCGTCGCTTCAGACACCGTATCAGGCTTGGTTGGAACCAGAGTTTGGCAAGGAGAGGAAATGTCAATGGCAACTTTGCGACCCGAGTGAGTATAGTCTCCAGATAAGGCGGGGGGGGGGGGGGGGGGGGTATTTGTAACGGTGGACTTGGTGGGTGGGTGGAGGTAAATGCTTTCCACCGAGGTGGAGACTGATATACTTTAAATGATGACCATCTTCTAAGTGAAAGCGTCAGCGGAAGCAATATAGGCCGTAAGTAGCAGTTACAGGGAACCCCTAAGACAAGGTCATCGTCATCGAGTGGACGATTACAGCGAGCACCCATCTTTACCCGCGTAGTCCATCACCGGCAAGGCAAGTTCTAATGATCCGGGAGGTCACATAATTAGGTCAGGTCATGGGGGTCAAGTTGGACAGCCACAATGAGTTATGGCAGGCTGCAGCAGTACACCATGGATCGTTGCATAGAAGGCACACAGCACTGCGAGCCGGTCCTTACCCTCCTCCCATAAGCACACCAGACATGGAAGATTCGTTCAAGGAATAAGGTCACTGCGCCCGGTATAACGGGCGGGTGGGGGGCACACCTCCTTATGGCTTGTAATAGCTGTTAAGTGCATATCAAAGCAACGGTTTCAAAAAGTGACAAGAAAATAAATACACTTCACTCATGGCACTAGATTTTTTTTCGCAACACTGGAAATAATCAAACGGAGAGCGTGGACATTTTGTCCGCTCATTGCAAAGGCTATAAGCTTGTGATGCAGCGCGGCTTGTGTGGAATGTTTACGGCGTGGCGATAGGAGAGGGGAGGGGAGGGGGGCGATATAGGGAGGGTTTGGGCTTCACTCCTTGGGCGGGTGGGAGATACGCCCACAGGACCCACCCCCCACCCAACCTTCTTGATATAGGTGTGACCCTAAGTCGAGCGGACCAAGCCCTGGGGACTGACTTTCTCATCCCGACCCCCCAGCCCCACCTTCTCCTGCCCACATCCAGTCACCACTATAGACTACAACGTACAGGTGTAAAGAGATAAATTAACTCAGCTTTCGAGCACTCGTAAAAGAAAACAAAAATACAGAGCAGATCATTCCTGGCTGATGTGAGGTAAGAGACTTTAATTGGGAATGTTCACAATTTGCTCCGGGTGGCAGGGGTACGGAGGCAGGCGTGGGGGTATAGGGGTGGGGGGGGGGGGGAGGAGGGTGTAATACTACCGGCCTGGCATTCAGCTACAAATACGACCAGATATTGCTATCGGTATAATAAGGCAAAGACTAGTTAGTTATTATTAACATTGCACCACATTTGTCGCCTGACATTATGCAAACTATTAATTAATTTACTATTCTCTCAGAGAAGCACGAACAATATCAGTCCACGACTATTGTTCTTACAATTAAGGCTTTTTTGAAGTATCACATTTCACGCTAAAGTTGTAACCATAGATACGTTGTATCGATATATTTCTAACTTTTTTTTTCTCGTTTGATCATCGTCAAAGATAAACAATTGGATATAGTATAAAAATAACGGGCGCAAAGCCCAATGCACCATTGCCAGAAAGGTCAAGTCTGTTCCCAGGACTCCTGCCTGGTTAGTTGGTTGGTTGGTGTACGCAGTGGGACGGGCCGCCAAGACACAACAGGACGGGCCGCCAGCCTTCAGCCTCGCTTCTCAAACCCTGCCAAGCGACCAGCCAGCAATATAGCAAAGCGGGTGGCAAACAGCACCAGAGTCCCCAAGGCGACAGGATGGCTTCACTCCGAGTAGTGGAGGCGGGACAGCGGCGGGGGGTGAGGGGTGGAGGGGCCGTAGCCGCACCCAGCCACCCACTCATACACAATTACTATAGCTCGAATTGCAGGAGATGTCTAGCTTTACGCCGCAGAGGTTCTATTCCCCCCCGTGGGAACAGCAGACAATATCGCCTTCACTTAGGTCACTCTGACCTTGACTGACCTGACCCAGTTTCCTCTCTCGCTTCCTCTCCCGCAGAACGACCAGGCTAACACAGGACCAGATCAGATGACTGTACGGAGGGAACCACGTGGCAAAATACCTCCCCTCCCCTCCCACCCAATCCCTTTTTTTTGTATTATCTATTTATTTGATTATGCTATGATTGTCCCTCAACAGGTGATAAAAACGTACAAAACTAGAATACGAACGTCTATGAGCAAGCGAAGGAAATACTCGACAAATACCTGTAATAAACCTTCCCCGCACTGCATACTGCTTCCTGATAATAAAGCTACACCGTTTCAGCCATGCCAGGGCCCCGAGGGCAGGACCAGAGACGAGGACGACACGTGAGTCCGGCCAGACACTCCCTGGTCGAGGGGTGGGGGGACACGCGGTGGAGGGACACGCGGTGGGGACGGTCAGCGTATTGCTAAACCCATGGGAGTTTGGTTTCGATGCATCGTGTGTGGATACTATTGACAGAATGGTCCAGTCAAGGAAAGAGAGCAACAGTCGTCACGTAGAGGACCGGGACACTGCATCATCTAAACAGTTCCCAAGCGGGATGAGCAGGTTCACGAGAACCAAGGTGGGAGCCAATTAACGAACTGCCTTGGACTCTTCCCATATTCCAGAAAACAAGAAGGGTCTTGGACACGGCGAAATAATACTCCGAAGGTTGGGTTGAGATTGCAATCTAGGCACATTATATATAAGTATATATCCAGCAGGATTGGTTTTACTTGATTCACTCATTCAAAGATTTGGTACTCGGATGTTAGCACTCGATTCACTCATTCAAGATTGGGTACTCGGATGTTAGCACCAGATTTTGATTAGGTCGACTTTCTTCACCCACACACAGAAACAGACACTTCAGCCCGAGCGCCTATACAGACACGTGGCACATGCACCAACGGGACCGTGGCCACGTGTACTGGATCCAATCACCATAGAGAGAGGCATTCATCGACGGCGGCAGGAAGCAGAGTGACAAGGCCACATGGGGGGCGGGGAAAAACCAGGGGGGGGGGGGGGAGGGGGTGGCAGGGAGGGAGAGTCACCCTCCTATCAACTCAACTAAGAGGGGTGACGCCGTACATACATAATGGAAGTTTGCATATACATATGCCCTGGCAAACAGGTTAAATACGACCACGTTATAAGTTACACCGAAGCTGGTTAACTGGTCAAGTCAGGTGCGAGACACGTTCAGTGACGTCACAATGGACACTTAATACACACAAGTACATCACCACAATCGCAGCACTGTTGAACAACACATCAGGTTACATTACATCACATTAAAACGTTTAGGGTCAGACATAAGTGGAGGTAAAAAAGTCATAAACAACAAAGATTATTATCAATATCCTCGCTAAACACTTTTAAGGAAGTCTGCTATAACCAGCTATATTGTGTAGCCTGAGAGATACCAGCGACGGGCTTGGGGTAAATATATGGCAAGCATGTACACAGACTCTGGAAATCACAAACCTGCTGCATTCATTGTCACATAAGTATGATGAAGTAAGCACCCATATATAAAGATAAAAAGTCTATATACCACTGAGGACAAAAAACAGCAGCTCAGCGCTAGACGGAATGAGCACGATTCACAGTGAGCCATAGCCCCTACTAATTCTGGTGGTACGCGAAATGTGAAGAAATACCCTTGCACAGGGTCATTATTGGTACGATATACGCATGCGTAGAGACCAGCGCATGAACACTCAGCCCCTTCGCGGGTGGTCGTGCGTTTCCGGTTCCGCCCTCGCTGACGGCCCCAGGCGCCACGCCTCCCATTGGTCAACTGTCTCACCACGTGACCTGGAGTCAGCCAATAAGAAAGCAAACAACCTCGGCCGAAAAGATCAACTTTCGCACTCGTCTACCGTCAACCCGTTCCTTGTTATAGATCACTGACGAAACGTCCCAAGCTACGAAACCCACCACACAGCGCGATATGTCCCCAAATGACTCAGCTTTCCGAATATAGTGCGTTTCCAAACTAGCTCCGCGTGTCGTCTGCTTTCAGCCCGGCCGACCTTGACCATTGGTCACGTGCCACAGAGAGAGACTGGGTCTGATCACTCTACAGGTGGGATCAGTAAGGAGTAAATTACCCTTGCAATAGTCGGACTGGTATTTTGTCAGAATATGTCAGAACCATCACCCAAAATTACGTGAATATATATATATATATATATATATGCATGAACTGGTACATTAACACACAGGGAACAGTTATGGTAAACCGATATTGCATCAGAGCGTCGTCATAATTTACACAATTCTTAAGTACACAATAATACGTCACGCTGACATTGTTCACAGACACGACCACAAAAACAATACCATCGTCTACAAAATATCGCATCACTTTTGCTGCACAATATGACAATTATTAAGTAAGTCCTTTCGATTACTGTCTACACACGGTACAAGGCGACAGATGCGGCACAATGTGGGGTGTATGGCACACTTTGGGCAAGTGATCCTACAGCCCAGCGATACAATAGCATTTTGGTAGTACATCTCTTCTGATTACAGCGTTACCACGTGTCGTTGATTTGACCAGCGACAAGTAACCACGGAAACCTACTCCTTTTAAGGTTTACAACGGTATCGTCACCATGGCAACCGCATAACTACACGCGCTTGGGTTTAGACAGCGTGGTTTTACCTTTCCACTCAGACCCAAGAAGCCGGTGTATTACCAAAATTACTTGATATGTAACTCCCATTTCCTTCTATGGGCCAAGCCATAGACGAAAACCAGTCACTCCAGACAATTGTATATGGATTAGGGCAACTTTTTGGGCTAGACTAACAAATGGCATGGGCTGGGCTTCAGCCTTTGCCGGCATCACATATCACTTAAGCGTTTCCTTTAGGAGTGAACGTTGGCAACATTGTTTCAACCTTTATATGATATGGTCTCAGTCTCTCTCCCACAAGCACCTTACTTGCCTTCACTAGAAAATCTCTTTCTTTTTCGGTTTAACAACAACTGTGAGCAAAACCAGAAGCTGATCTAACAATGCATAGAATACACCATATAATCTAAGTATTTGACATTAATAAAACACAGACAATTACCGGTATCATATACAACTAAAACCCAGTTTAGATGATAATAATATTAAAGCATTCCATTTATATTTCATTTGTTCAAATAACGATATTGGCATCATATATAGACAACATTTGCATCTTGAACTTTTTTTTGGATTTTTTCATACATATTTTTTAATTAGCATTAACATCAACACCTAGTTAACTATATACATGACTTCTCTAGATAGACCCTGATATTGTGGACTTTAAATATAACATACAATTGTTAAATTTGATAATACAGTACCAGTTTTGAGGCAAAGAAACAAAGTACTGCCCTCTGGCAAGGCTTGGAACACAACAAAGCAGAGCACCTTGTAAGACGAGAAAGGACAAGAAAGACGCAGCCCATCAACAGGCCTTACATTATACTTAAGTTTTGATGACAGTCTCTAGTCTGTACCGTGGGTGGGCTACTTGTAACTCGATGCACATACTCGATAGTGGAAGTGAAAAGCACATTCGATGAAAAGAAAATGCATCATTAAGCTTGTTAAATATTTTAAATCAAAGGGAAGAAACTGTCGATTATACATTTTCAGCTCCCACATTATTTTCACTTCCAAAGACACTTTCAGTATGTAGAAAGAAGCCTGAGATATGCAAACTAAAATGTCTGGCAAGGAAGGTAGGACATGCCTGTTACCCTTGGACCTTATAAGTCATCATAGCACATCCCCTGTCCAAAATCCAACTATTACACGAGCAAAGCATTGCCCTCGACAGTGATAAGTGCTATCACAACCCACGATTGAGAATTTATACACTGTGAAAAATAACCAAAGTTAACACACATGCAATGCATACACTCCTGAGAAAGCCAGGACTTCACTTGGGAACTATGGCTCAGAGATGACCCCCACAACCCGACAGCAAGGCCTAATGAAATTTTGATCTGAGCAATGGCCATGACCGTGAAGGGGGCACCTGCCAAGGGGAGACATCATTATATGAGAAAGGGGTCCACTACATAAATAAACAGAGCAATTATTTGAGGCTCACAAAGAAGTTCCGCTCAAAATACTGCATACAGAGTATAAGGACACAGGATACACAGTAGAGATCAAAGTAGTTCCGACAGACCGTCAAACCCAATATGAAGTGGGACAACCAATACAAGGACTAAGGTACATATGTTTCACACACATTGGCCACGACTAGGAAAACTTTTGAAGTCTGCCGTAGATTCTAGACTAAATGCTCCAATCACATAATACTGCAGAGATACCATTTATTGCCCTGTATCAAGAGAATGTCGTCTAATAAGTGTCCACAATATTTATTATATCAGCAGATATATATGCACCAACGTCTCAGCAAAGGTTTGGTCCAATGAGCTTTCATATAGAACAGGAAATGACCCTCACCTGATAATGACAACGCTTGCAAAAACACGTGGATTTTGCTTCAGAAATAACTCACTTTTTATAAGTATATTTTAGTTGGCAAACTGGAAAAATCAAGACCCTCAAAACTGATCAGCTGTTATCACAGGAGTATCTAAAAGGCCAAGCCTCCATGCACTGAGACTAGAGAGCAAGATAATGAACGACTGCATATTTTATCAAAACCATTGTCAGCATGGTGTGAACAAGGAAGTGAGGATGGTCACAGGGGTGCTGACGTGTAAGTCTAAGCTGCTGGTAACATGGACTCGATTAACACAATCCTGTAAAGCACTCTTGACATGGTAGCTTCAGGAAGACACAAGCCTTGACAAGCCAATACATATCTACATAAGTTATAGGGATAAATACCATTAAAAATGCCTTTGTTCACAATTATCACAAGCTAGGAGACAAAGGAAACATGGTTAAGTGTAAATTGTTAAGTGAAAAAATCGTATTATTATTTTTTTTTACTAGAGATTCAATTTCACCTTCTCGAGAGAATTCGTATCATTGCATTACTATAGCTGGCCTTAGTTCCATGTCCAATGGGTTGAAGGCCTCACTCATTATCCAGGAACTAAGCAGGTAGTTGTTTAATTGCTTCAAACTCATTTTGATTAAACGAGTATCCATAACATGTAACATAAGTTAAGAACAAATGCAGCATGCCCGAAATGCCCACTTGATATGGCTGTGGATGATGTCTCCATAATTAACAAGCAAGTGCACCAGAGGAAACACAACTGTCATACATTACAGAAAAGCAGCAGAAAGCCCAAAGCTATTTGAGATCAGTCTGAACTTAAAACCATATGCAACCTGTCAAACCCGTCATCTGTATGTGAGCGTGCGCATAAAAAAAAACAAAGACACTTCCTCTACAAATCGATGTCCGAAGCAGCGCAAAAACTGGTGGAATCCAAGAACGACGTAACTGGGCGCTATCCCCAAAGCAAACTCTCTAGAAAGCAAGAAGCGTGGAAATTAAGCTCATCTACAATTTGTCAAACACTAAGATACTCAGTTTAGAGCAGAGTGGGCCGGGCGAATAGGCACCCGACATTCACAACAGGGCAAGAATGAGTTTTGGTCTTGGACGAAGCATGAGAAACAAAATACATTGCCCACCAGTGTTCTTTGGAAGATCCTATTGTGATCAATTATCCTGCGAATTCTTAGTTCATGTCCGATGTTACATGAAGTCTTTCAGCTTTGTCGTTGAGCAAGGACTGAAGGTCCAAGCGGATAAACGGTGACGAGCCAACAAATTTACAAACTGATTATCGCAAGACTAAGGACACTTGTTTCTTATCAAGAAAACAAAAGATATTATGCTCCAATAAGAAACCTTTAGCAAACAAGGGTAGGTAGCCTTCAGGCAACAAAATTTGAGGTCATGCCTATTGCTCGTTTCCCTACTATTCTGCCATAATAATAATGATAATACAATGGAATGACTACAGAAGTGAGAACACTGAAGCAGCTCTGAGTGCACCATACATCACAATTTCATCGCAATTGATTCCTGCAGTTGCCAGATACCCTCGGTTCAGAAACTGGCTGCTTGCAGCATCTACCTTGAATACCGCGTGGCGTTACAGTAGATAACAAAATATATACACTGGTTGGTGGTATCTTTAAACAGGGAGACTATGAGCATTGTAAGTTGGGATATTTTCCTGGCAAGGTAAAGTCATTTCTTTTGGCCAGATGACACAGTTATTGCATCTTCATTAATACTTTGAAACTAATCCACTGAGACAAACTAAATGGTTCCTGTTAGCCTAAGTTTTGCGTTTATGCTCGACTATCGTGACTAAACGTCCCAGAACGAAAGGTAGCCGGTAAGAAACCCCTTTCAATTCCTTGGTCATGACTAGACTCTGGTATGACTAAAATAGACATGTTGAACCTGAATGCTGTACCGATCGCCCGGATCTAGCTTGATGGTTTCTATCAGAGTCCTGTCCTCACAACACCTTGTGAGCAAACTTTTAAGGCCGAGAAGAGTGAGACACAGTTAAGTTCAATCATATAAATGGCATGAGCAACTAACTACAATCCACAGCACACTTGGCACATGAATAAAACATAAGCGATAGATATATATATATACGTTAAGATGGAAGCAAGGTACCCTATCTAGGGTAGGTCTATAAGTTAAACCTGACCATTACCACAAACTGTGAAAAGGGTATCTTTTTGTTACGGTCTGGACCATGGGAATACGCAGAACGAGATATCTCATTAATGACATGCAAGCTGGTCTTAACCATTCATGACAACTACACCCTCCGTTATACCGTCAAAATGTGTCACAGCTTTTTAACTCCACTCTGAATCACAAGTCATAAAACTCCCCTTATTTGCCTTTTCCATGAAAGTTGTCGCAATAAAATCTCATTTGGCCACCAAGTAACATCATTCTTCAGATTACCAATTACAACCAGTATAAAGACATAAAGACGTGTCGGTAGCACTGTGTACATCTCCTTTAACTTAAAAACATGAAAAGACAAAAATCTGGTTGAAACGTCACAGGACTAAATAAGCTAAACTGTGAATGTGTTTCCATCCTGCGAAATGTTTGGAATACTATGGAGCTATTTTGCAGGCACCAGTTCATTCAACATAATTGAGATGCACTTTTAGTTCAACAAGTTCAATAATAGGTTACATTAATTCACAAAATAGTGAGATACATTATCGAATGGCACACTCAGCAGTTATGTGACACAATAGCTTCTCTTATCATAATGCAAACATGGATAGTCACCAAGTACACTACAAACTACATAATATCACCAAACTCTTAACCATACGTAGCTTTCTTATGTAATAAAATATTGAAAGCAGCTACAAAACATCACGACAGGTGTCAACAGTGAAAATACTTTTTAAAGTGAAATTTGTTTTCATTACAAATCAAATTGATACTTGATCAAGGCCTGAGAGCTAGATTGACTTCAGTCAGTGACACTTTCTGTTGAATTCACAGGTAGTGTTTCTTAAAAAATATTTCGACTGCATAATATTAGCTTGAACACTGATGCGATGTTGTTGTTGTAGCACTCATATTGATATTCAGAGTATCAGCGCTGCAATGTATCACCCTTTCAACATCCATTAGCACCAAGCAGTGATATCGCATTGCTTTTGATTCCACTGAAAGAACATGATAAATACACACCACCAGCAACCATACTACTGTGATGGAAGCTTCTTAAAACTTAAACACCTTCAAATCTCCATATATGTCGGCACTGTTTGCCTTCAGGAATATGGAACTATCCACAAGAGGTTTTTGTCATTCTGAGTGGTGGTTAGTGGCTAAAACATGTAGCGGGTAGCATCTCTTGGTAATAACTTTTTTGTTTTACTTTCACTAAAATATCATGTCGGCGGTAAAAAAAAAAGAAAAAAAAAGAAAAAGAAAACAAGATACAAAATGGAAAGATCGTTGATGTATCACATCACATTTGAGGTTGGTTGGCACCCCCCACGAGGTCGGAGCGCTGGGCTGGGGTGCCGGGGTCGTCACAGCGACGGTCGCCACAGACTTGGTCGTTGGAATGCTCCAGGAAGGCTTTCTCCTGGCACGGTTCGCCAGGGCTGGCGAAGCTGCCGTGACTCGGGGTTGCGTTGTGGTTGTGGTCAAGCATAGTCTTGGGCGGCTTGCCGGGGCAGTGGGTGCAGTCAGCGTACAGGGGCACCTGGACAGCCATCAGCTGGCTGTCCTTGTCGTTGCTTACCTTTATCATCTTGGCCGGGGGAGGCGGCAGGAAGAGGCGCCTGGCGGACTGCTGGACAAGGATGCCGCTAGCCCGCATCAGGTCGCTCTCATCATTCTCACTGCAAAGGGAATCCACATCTTAAGATCAATACAAGGTGTGCTACACATATGAAAGGCAGGGCTGAAGTCAAGGTACTGTTTCATGGAATAAACAATCAATGAATCTTTATCATTAATAAGTGTCGCAATGTCATCGGCTTCATTATTTAAGTAAACAGATTTGAACGGATTACTCAATGAATGAAAATGAGACAAGAGCTGATGGGATAGACATCATAGCCACCATTTGGAAGGTGACAATAAAGAGTAATTTGATCAGAGATCACCAGTGAGCAGAGCAGGTCAAAGGGTGCAGTAGACGGTGCATGTCGAATAGCCGGGGCAGGAAAGTACCTGTCACAGAGGGGCGTACCTGGTAAGGCCAATAGTGGACTGCAATATACCCATCAAAGGCTAATAGAGGGCATGGAAAGTGCACGTCAAAGACACGGACAGTAAACTGTACCTGTCAAAGGGACCACTATCATCATCATCCTCCCCCTCGCTGTCAGTTTCATCCTCCATGATGGGCTCAAGGTCCAGGATGCAGCGTGTGCTCGGCCTCAGCTTGTTCAGGGTACGCTTCGACACACTCCAGACCAACTGCAGACGAGGCATTTTTGTAGGCTGGTTCCCATAGACAGCCAGGTAGTCAGTGATAAGGCCCCGGCATTGCATAAATTCACAATCTGATACCTGCATTTGTACAAAAAACAGAATATGGTTACGAAAGGGAATCTTATTTACTAACTCATCAGATGCATAATGAAAGCGGGTGAATTGATGAAATCTAAAGTTTATAAATCAGAGAAAGTGTCTTAAGAGCCTACCTGACAATAGTATTGCAGTTCAAGAATTGGAGCCAACTGCTCAGGACAGTTCAGCATGTTTTGGTCCTGCAGACAGCAGCTCAGAAGTGCAAGAGCCAATGTCTCTGCCTGAAAGTGGAAGCAAAAATAGTTTCAACAACTGGTCTTTACATCTAGCCCTAGAATGTCACAAGTAACCTGTAATCAAACTCATTGCTATTTCAGGACTGCTGGCTGTGAGTTTATCCAAAAACTTACCCTGTATTTGGTGAAGTCAAATTGGCACAGGAGAACTTCCAGCTTTGCAATCAGTGAATTGAGCAGAGAAGGTTGTACATCACACTGACCAGTCCCAGCATAGACTTCATAAAAGAGCTTGAGAAAGGACAGTGGAGTGACAGCCTCAAGTTCCCACTGGAGCTTGTCTAAGATGAGCATCTCCATGCGTCCAAGATCTGCTTCATTCCCTCCACACTGGCTCAATTTGACTAGCTCTGTAGCAGTGGGAATGAACACATTGCTCTTGCCATACTCCATAGTGCGGGCAGCAATGTAGAAACAAGTGGTTGTGATGCAAGAGAGGTAACGTGGCTGAGCCTGAAAATAAAAGGACCTCATTACAATACTAACATATTTTTCACTGATGCTACAAACACAAAAAAAAAAATGGGTTGCATATATATGTTTACATTGTTTTTGCAAGACAGTAAGTCAATGGATTGGTGCATACCTTTACTTTTCCAAGGAGTCTGTCCAACAAATTGACAGCCAGAGAGAATGTTCCTGAGGTGTAACCATAGAAAATATTTAGCAGTCTAAGGTTGTTGACGGCTGCGTCTCTGTGGAGACAGGTAACTGTATTTTCATCCTGAAAGTCCAAAGAAACAAAGCCATTGTAATATTCTCCTTGTTCACTTTGCACAAAAAAACGGTTAATTCATGATGAATAAAATAAATATTCCCAAAATTTTGACATTGTTGTGTAAATGATTTACTGTAACGTTGGCCTTACTAATATAGAAGCTTAACAAAACTACTTTAAAATATACTATATTACATGAAATTGTTCTAGTACAATAAGCAAAGGAGTTTACACCCTTAAAATTACTACAAATTTAAAGCTTACTTTGAAGTGCTGTTCCACAGCTCGAGGCAGATTGTTAAAAACATTTGGTTGAAAGACATAGGACATCTGCAGAGTTTCTTCAATCTTCTGATAAAGTTCACTCTTCCGCAGAAGAGAATGAGCCTGAAATAATAAATGTAAAAAATGAAGACATCAAATCTTTAAATTTCACTTAATCTAAAGCTTAAGCACTGCTACTTTAAATAAACTTAATTTGACAAATAAATATGTATTGAAATAGTTTTAATATTATATTTAATAATATTTTAAGTTTTAATATTAAAATTTTATTTTTTTAAATATGTAAAAGGTTACAATACTTTTAAAATTATTTTTCTTACCTGCATCAAAAGTTGCATTTGGTCTAAGCAATCCATAGGTTTGGCCTCAAGGTTGAGATCTGCAAGCCCGACCAGCAAGTTTGCAGTGTTGTCAACACCAGTCCAATTGCCCATAAAGTTATGGTCAAAAGGTCTCAAAGCTGTCAACTCCAGTGGCCCCTCAGAATTTTCCATTATTCTCTTTGCTGTATTCTCCAAACCTTCCAACCCCATCCTCTGCCAGTGACCTCTCTTATGCCTCTTTGCTATCAGTTGTCTAATGTGCCATAACTTCTTGCACCTGAAATTGGAGGAATCAGCCATGATTACAATAAGTTATTTCAGGTTGTAGATCTAATAACAGTTTCAGTGACAATTAGTGGAGCAGTCTCCCAGACAACAGCTGAAGGGTAAATAACGGTTTGGACCTTGGCGCGCTGGGCCAGCGTCCACCTGCCGTGTGTGATTGGTCGAGACACACCCAAGCCCCAAAAGGTGATGCGCTCATTTCATTGGTGTCTTAGTAGGCCACAACAAAACATAAACATGGCTACCGTCGCAAATTTTGGGCCTTGGTGGGGCAACTTTATCCATCCTAATTCTTTCAAACCAACAAATATACAGCTTCAAAAAGCATGACTTTCGCTTCTTTGCACCTTATTAAACATCGCAATAATAAATATACTCACGAACACAATGGAAAGCTGCAGAAATTCGCTGTTATTAGGCCATTTGGTGTGACCTTCACTCGCTCGCTGCTTCGGGACGGATAGCTTACGAGTCTACATGTAGTTCCGCGGTCAACAAAATAGTTCCCCTTGTAAACATAGTTCGTATTTTTGCTCATCATATTAAAATATTAAAGTAGATGAAATGGTAATTTTGTCATATTTTAACTAAAGGGGAATAACAATTTGAACACAAAGCGTAAAATTGCATTATGTTGGCCGAATTGGTCGCCTTAATATATTTATTCAAAATGTGACGCGGTCCATCAGCTGGATCTAACCAGAACTACTTGCGGTGTTTCGTCGAACACCGCAAATTTCGTATACATATCTTTATTTTTTCCCTTTTCTTACCGATATGTGTTAAAACTCCGTCATGGAGGCAGCTCTTCAGTAAATGGTACGATAGACGACGTGTATGGGACGTAGGCACCCAGATTTACACGACGATCACCGTGTAAACGGGCAGGTAAGATTACTGTCAAATTTGAAGGCTTCTTTCTGACGCAAACGTTTGACATTTCAAAATCCAGGTCACAAATGTCAAACAATTCTACGCTCGTAAGACGCTTTCCTGTGCATCAAAGCACACAAAAATGTATCGATGTCTGTATAATGATATCGTAGATTAACCTAGAGTCTTGTGGTTAAAAGATTATTTCAAAATGTTGGTTAAAGTATCAAACTTTGAAGTGGGCGTGAATCCTTTGTCACTTCATCTGTCAACGACGGGCCGTTACAGCCAATATTCAAACCTGGTCATTGAAGCCTTTGTAGGAACGCTACCCCTCTGGTCAGGTGCTTTGCATTTGTATAATAATATCAGGTTTAGTTAGTGTATTTTTCTGTATTATTGTGGACTTTTTTTCAACAGCAAATCTAACTTAGATCTATATCTAGAAGGTTCTAACTGCTCAAGTTATGCAATACTGAAGAGTGAAGTAATATTGGTCAATCTGTCATCACATGTAGACATTGTCATTGAATGCACGATCAGTTGTCAGGCTGTAGCTGTTTCTTATGTGCTTGTTCCACAGATTGAACCTTTAGGTATAGGGTAGTTGATGTAAGCAGATATATATGAATTCAATATTGAGATAGAGTAAGACTTATATATATTAGGAGTGTTTACATACCTGACCAATATAAGATTATAGATCTAGTATTTTATTTGGTGCATTATTAGATATGCTGTATGTTTTAGGAGTATCTAAACCTAAAGTATATTGAATGAATGGCATCTACTATTCATTTAAGAGCTTAGTACAAATATATTGTTACTAACTTCTAGAACTGTAGCCATATACAGTTTACTATGTTTACAAAAGCCATACAATTAGAAATATATAGTACCGTAATGTCGTAATGAGACTAGTGATTCCTCCTTAATCAAGATATGGTAACAAATGATATGAAGATAGCTTAGAGTATTATTACAAAATAGACATCAAGGCATTTGTCTGGTAAAAGTTTGAACCAAAATTTATATGAATAGAATGATGAAATATTACCAGATAAGAATGCAATAACACTTGCTACACATGTTCTTATATGGGTAAATTCTATGATTTATTTCTAAGACTTTGTAGATATCAGTAACCATTATAACATATTCAGAGCTTGTTCTTATTTCCAGGCTTCTTGGCGAGTAGGTGTGGGATTCCAGGGATACCATGAGGCTGCCACATGCCTATGATGGCCGCCAGCTTCTGATGATGCTAGGAGAGGCCCTTCACAGAGAAAGTCTGCAGTTTAAACCAAGGACATACAAGTTCATTGTCAACAAGGTATGTTTTATATTGGATTTACAAGTATCTTTTATTTAACTTGGGTCTTTCAAATGAGTCTTTCATAGTCCCAAACAATGTTTGTATATGTTGGCATATATAGCATTGTATATTTGTTACATTGTCTTTCATTGTTTAAAATATGGCTTTGCACTGACACATTACTTTGAGATAATGTCATATATGTGATGTCTGTTTCCCTTATCAAGTTGATTCTTGAATAAGATAAACCATATATGGTGATTTGCTCCAGACTGTCAGTGGCTATGTATAGTCTTTTATGTTTTACCTACCAGTAGTTTTAATAGTCTCTGCCTTATCATACCAATATCATTCAATACTTATTTTGTCTAAAACCCAGATCTACTTTGCTATTGGAATGTTTTCTTTGCACTTTGACAATCATTTGTGTGTGTGTGTTTTCTTGTGTATTTATTGCTAAACAAACTCAATTAATACATCAGAGTAAATGAAGCATATGTACCTGGACACATAACAAGCATTGGCAAGAGTGCCTGCCAAAAAGTGATCCCATTTTTGGCAAGTATTGGAAACTTTGACCATGAAATCATTTTAACATTTCTCCATATTCTCCTCTTACCCATCATTTACACTCCTGTAAGTATGGAGGGGCCTCCTTTGCTACTATTGAAGTGCCTGGCTACTGCTGTCTGTTTCATTCAACCCTATTTCTTTGTCCACACAATGGAGACCTCATGTATGCAAAAATAGCCTTAGATACAATGGTTATTTCGGGTAATTAGTACTGTGGCCTGTTATTTTCTGTGAACCTGAAAGTGGAAGATTGGCAGTAGGATGTTTCAAAGTGATGGCTTTCTGATGCATTTAAGTGCATCATGCAATATCTTATAAATTTATGAGCAAGAGCAACCACAATAGTGCCATTTAGCTTTTGTTGTCCTAGTTCAAATGAGTTCTATATTGATGTACTGGTTCATGTATGTGATAGCTTGTGTGAGCTATAAAACACACATTTTCAAATAGGATGGATACTGGATTTAGACTACCGGTGATCAAGGTTACATTTTAGTAGGGTTTGAATGGTAATCAAGTTGTTCAGTGCTCTTATGAATTATAGAACTCCCAATTTTACATCTTTTTACCTTGTTCAGGGATGGAACACAGCATTTGCATGGTAAAGTAGGTGCCTTGTTTATCTGACTGTAATCCATGACCTAAGCGACCTGTGCTGCGTAGGTTGTATAATCAGATAATACAGCAACTACGGCATTTACTAGACAGAATATTCTATCTATGTATCTCTTAAACAATTTTTGTCTGATTATGCCTGCATCCAAGCATTTCATGCAGTACACTCCAAATTATTTAAGCAAACCAACTAAAACCCGCCCAACCACACATATAAATGCTATATATACAAGATAACTTATTAAGTGCAGAAGTATTTAGTTCAACAAATTAAATGGGGTCCGCTCCCAACTTGGATATGTCTCGCACCAACGTTTTTGTTGCTACACAAAGTCTAATGTGGCTGGACCAAGAAATATTATGTTGAACACTGAATAGTGTCTTTTTTACTCGCCTAATGTTCTCTAATTCGTGGGTGCTATTATGCAGTATATAGTATTACTGATGCAGTGTTACAATGTAGATAAGAGTTACAGATTTTATACTTTGTGTTAGCAGCCGCCCAGAGGGACATTTGGGAAAAGGAGAATATATGTGTGATGTACAGGAAATCCTGCTGGTCATGTTGCAATGATAAAGTTAGTCAGCATTTCACTCCTGTTGTCATAGACCTATCGGTTATCTGAGCTGGAGAGGGTAATCTTGATGTTAGCTTTTCCTGACTAGGGGTGATTCAAATGCGCCTTACATTTATCTCTGTTGCTGATGTCATATTACTGACTGAAGTGACTGCAATGTATGCATGACGTCATAGTTCGGTCATAACATACCTTAGCCAGGGTGGTTGCTGGGCGATGAGCATTATTTGATAGCGGGGGTGGTTTTAACCAGTCCCCAATCCCACAAACTCCCCCCGCGAAAATCCTCGTTCAGACCCTCCATATGTGTCTAAAGGGCGGCTGATCTCATAGTCGCCGCGTGACGGATTACTTTATCTGCACAGAGCAGAACTCAAAGTACAGAGATTGCTATGACCAGGGGTGGTTTTAAAGGCCGCACGCCCTGGCTTGACTTCTTGCAGCGAGCGAGTGACAAAAACTGCTTGTTTACTGCATTATGCACTCAGTCGGCCGGGTATTGGAGAGATCCGTGGTGGGGAGGGTGAAGGGGGGGGGGGGGGACTGCTTGCGTTCACGACAAGAATCGTTTCCTCCTGACTATTTTCGGCAATGCAATACAGCTATGGCCCAATATTTGTGTCCGATGTCCTATTTGTGATGTTGGATTTGACTAACTGGGAATTGCTGATTAATAGTTATTGCAGAATAAATTAAACTCTTTTAATGCCATGACACCCAAGATCCCTGCCGACACTCGCATAAGGGGTGAACTTCTCGCATAAGGGGTGACATGTCTGTCGTGAGTATTAGGAAATCAGTAGCCCTGTTTATGCCCTTCAGGCTTGTGCGCTCCCGGGGAGCCGTTTAGAGTTTATAACAGCCATGAACAGGGCTAGGGAATCGGGTGCCGTATCCGGCTGTGGTTCAGCTGTAATCTTAAGCCCATGTAAACAGTTGATGACTGTGGAACATGTGGAAAAAATCTTTAGCCGCAGTCTGTGGTGCCGATAGCAGCGAATGTACAATATCGGGCAACGCCATTACTTTGGCAAGCTTGGTATTTGTCAGTTCGCTGCCTGAATCCTGGAGTTTCCTCCAGCAGTGGTTTCAGGTTCAAACCCCCACATGTCTCTGGAACCATTTCATCATCTCATCTCAATAGCCCTAGTCCGGCAGTCAGAGTGTTGGTTTGAACACCACCTGTGTAAATGTTTGCATTTTTTTCCCCGGTAACTGGTCAATCTCCCCTGACAAGGGTGAGGAATGCCCCCAGCGGCGTGGCTCCTGTCAACACTAACCCTCCCCCTTGTCGCGATATGACTTCACTTTGCATGTTAATTACTTTATTATGTTGCATCCGTGATGTCATAGCCCAGTGGCGTACGTTATGGTTATGATTCTGTTCAACTTGGGAGTAACACGCACATTGGTTTGTTGCAGAACAAGGAGGTCGTTCCCGACCAGAGGAACACCACTGTCCAATGGCTCTACAAACTCAACCGGCAGATGAGGTTCAACCCAGAGACCTTTTTCCTGACCACCGCTATTCTGGACAAATTTCTCCACTCTGTGAAGGTGTGTACAATAATCATTGTCACTTCATTTCCATTGTCACGTAGCCGAGTGACGCTGGGAATACCTCTCCACAAGTCCGACATCCTCACGCTACGGCCCTGTAGCGAACGATTCGGGAACTTGCTGTAGTTAAGGTTCAAGTCTTTATGGTTGTATTTATTGTCGGTGAATGGCGGGCACTGGTTTGTTCGTGTGTTTGTGTTTACCACCGCCGTGGTCGTTGTACGCCCGTGTCACCGTCTAATGACCCCGACCCATTGTGTAAAGGCCCTATGATATGTGAGTAATATAGTGGGGGGGAGGGGTCCTGGCTACCTTGTTTTTCCTTAGATACATCGGAGTTAGGTAGCTGTGTCCTTGGATACATCGGAGTCAGGTAGATGTGTCCTTAGATACATCGGAGTCAGGTAGCTGTCTCCTTAGATACATCGGAGTCAGGTAGCTGTCTCTTTTAGATACATCGTAGTTGGGTAGATGTCTCCTTAGATACATCGGAGTCAGGTAGATGTGTCCTTAGATACATCGGAGTCAGGTAGCTGTCTCTTTTAGATACATCGGAGTCAGGTAGCTGTCTCTTTTAGATACATCGTAGTCGGGTAGATGTCTCCTTAGATACATCGGATTCAGGTAGCTGTCTCTTTTAGATACATCGTAGTCGGGTAGATGTGCCTTTAGATACAAGAGAAGTAAAGTGGCATCTCCAGAAATCGTGGCACGTGTCTCCTGACGCTAGCAGCCCGCCCCATTCCCACCCCGTCTCCCGCCCTATGTAGAACCACATCTACCCCACCCCACCCCCTGACTGGGCCCCGGGCCGCCAGACTGAAGTCTCCGGATGACACTCTGCACGTCCTCCATCCTGGCTGCCTAATGTAATGTGATATCGATTGGTGGCAGCCAGGACGGCCAGACATTTCACAAGCGGAAGATGGCCGTCTAAACGTAGAATCTCCTTCTGTGGTCATAACAGTTAATTTGAGTTTTAATTAGCTGAAACTACATGGATTTCTTTTTAAAATTCCAAAATAGTAAAATTATCAGTGGGATGAAGCATTACAAATGCAGATAATTTGCCACACAGTGACAGCTGTTTTAATTGTTATGACTAAAGCGTTTTGGGCCATTATCGCTGTCTTAAAGCGGAAGAGGATGAAATAATAGCGTCGTTGCCAGTCCATGTACGTCCTGTATTGCCTACACTGACCGCATTTGTTATCAGTGAGCCTGTTTACCTAGGCCTCAAGCCCTTCTCTATAAGCGGACATGGAGGGTATATGCATACGTGTTCGACCGATTATAGCTGCGGCCAAGCCACCTCGCCTTATCTGGCCGCACGGCAACTATCTCTTGCCACCACCCCCCACCTCCCCACCGCCATACGCACACACCCACACGTAGCGCCGTCGTATCCAGGGGCAAGGGGTCGTCCCAGTTCCTTCATAAGGTTAAAAGTACATGTATGTACTTGACAACACGTCCTGTTTACGTCTATATTGGGCTGTCTACCACCCCCCCCCCCCACCCCTCCCACACACACACACACACACACAGTCCCCACGACCCGCCCGCCGTGCTGATGTCACTATGACGGCCTCAGGTTGCGTCCTGCTCGTCCCGCCGTGTACGCTGTACCGGCTGGTCACTCGCTATAAAGGGGGGCGTGCCCTTGTGTCACGGCGCCCCATGTGCTGAAGATGCCATCCTATCTGTAATATATATACATGGCGATTGGTATCATCAACGCATAAGAATGAGAAACATATGTTGCTTGATGAGGGTCGGTTTCAGCCTGGTGAAGAGTGTATAACAATACGATGATAATGGTAAGGGGCGTCAGTAGTCTCTCCCTTCGCCCCCTCCCTCCCCTCCCCTCCAACCCCACCCCTCCCCTCCCTCCTCCCCTTCTTCACACCCATACGATTGTGGCCAACGATTTAATCACCAACCGAACAATATGGCTGTCCTTTCTTATTCCTTGTTTGCCCGCTAGATGGCGACCCCGGCCGCCTCCTCGGTGGATATTCTGCCGTTGCTAGGCGACCTTCCTCCGTATGAGGGGGTACCACATACTCCGTACGTCAATAGTCTACCCCGCCGCCGCCACTCCGTGTCTGGAGGGGAGTGGGGGGGGGGGGGGCGATCCCCACATCAGCCGACGCCTGGTCCGGCCTGAACACGGAACGTTCTTGAACGAATTTTTGTGTGTGGCCGGAAGGAAGGAGGAACCACCTATTGGTGATTGAATAATCCTTTCGGTTTGGGTTTCTCGAGCACGGAGTGAATTACCTGTACATTCTGGCCTTCCTTAACGGATCCGAATGGAATATTGTAGCATTCTTGTTGTTGTCGAATATTGTTGGGGAGTGCTGTGTGTTGCCAGGAGCTGGGTGAATGACTGTACCCTTCCACCCCCCATTACCCCCCCCCCCCTACACACACACACACATATACGCCAGCAGACCCATGGCTCCGCTCCTCGTCCACTCTGCCCGTTACCGTTACCTCCATGAAGGTAGTCAAGCCCATCGCCTCGTTAATTACGCCATTCAACTGTTACTCATATATCATCTCTCATCGCGCGGGGATGCACCGAAGAGGAAATGTTGCGTCGATGTTTAACCTTACAGGTGCGCCGATAACGGAGTAGCGCAGGCCTATTGCGTATTTAGCCAGGCACTTCCACGTAACCCACCCACCATGTACTTACGTGGTTTGGGAAGGACCACCTGCATGAGAAGTCACCGTGCGCCAGGGAAGGAGCGAGGGGGCTGGAATGGGAGGACCGCTATATATGTGAGCTGTGGCTTAGGGTTAGGTCGCCGGTATTATAGACGTATGTATGACGGGTGTACTGTCGGGGGCAATAGATGGTGCAGATTAACCAGAAGACTGTACCGAGTGTTATCGCCAATTCCTGTGTGTCGTGGCTTCATTGATGGCTTTATGAGACAGCCTCGCGTGGCTGGGGACTGGGCACGTGGGACGTACGTGGGCGACCAGTGGTTGGAGATACGGGTATTTCTATAGTCACGTGACCGAGTGACGCTGGGAATATCTCTCCTAAAGTCCAACACCAGCATGTAGCGAGCGATTCGGGAACTATTTTATCAGCTGTTGTAAGGAGAGGATTCAGTTTTGAGGAGTGGGCATTTCGGAAATCACCTGGGAGTTTAATGTGAGTGTGGGGGGGGGGGGGTGTGGTGTTATCTCCAACCCTTGAGAAGCGGGGGACATTTTGCCACCCCCCTATCCCACCACCTCTTGGTCTCTGTGTACACCTGCAGGCCTGCCTTTTTAGAAATAACGTTTGCCTCCTGCCGTGTCAATGCAAACGTGAACCCTTCTGTTTTTGGTTTTATGTGTAAAAGCATCGTTCTCTCAAAAGATTAATGCAGCCCTGACATATTTATATATTCCCTGGTATGCTACAGGTGTTAGTCAGCATGCCTCATTCCATACAAGGTCAATGTGTATAGGCCTCGTTTCATATGACTGGTTCATCCTCATCTTCAGGTATATCTAAGTGGGACACCGTTAGTGATGTCCCTTCGCTGCACAAGTGGTGACACTGGTGACGAGGTGTCAGGGGGGGGGGGCACTGTTGACGAGGGGGTATGGGGCACTCGTGGCGGACGTGTGGCCTGTCTTAGGGCGTCTCCGCCAATGTCATTTCAAACGACACAGAAAGCTATCTACCCAAAACAATCCGTCCCACATATATATCGTTTCTCTTTCTCTTTCTCTCTGCCTGTTTGTCTCGCCCCCTCCCATCTCTGAGACCCCGTCACCTTTTTCGCATGCTCGCTCTCTTGAAATGAAAAACGGTCTCGCCAGGTAGAAATGGCGACGGACTCGCTTACGTGTGTGTGTGTGCAAGGAAGGCAAACATTGTCCTTTGCGGCCCATAGTTCACAATGTTGAAAACTGTTCGTTTCTGGGCTTGCCGAGGACGCTGTTTGACCTATATTTGGGGTACGCCTAGCTTTACCCCTAGCCTAGCCGGCCACACCGTCCCGGCTGTCACACCCTCCCCATATGGACCTATTGTAATGGTATCATCCTCCACAACAATTATATATATATTTTTTTTCCTTCTGGAATACCAACGTAAAACAAACAGGCTCGCTGCAGAATAACGGACGTTTGAGTAAGGACATAGCACTAGGGGGATGTAAAAGCCATAGCAATTGTGGTGTAATGCCTTATTGATGAGGTCCTAACTGCCTGGTGGATGGCATGGTGTGGTTCAGGATTGAATGAAGCCAACCCCGTCTGGCTACTCTGGGCTGGGCGTCCGCGTACAGGATGAGCCAGGGCCCAGTTACTGAAGGGGCAATGCCCAGTTGCTCAGCCACGGCACCCATTAACGAGCTGTCGTACTGCCACATGGGGGGAGACGAGATAAATCTTGGCTGGCCACCCCCCTCTTAGCCACCCCCCCCCCCCACTCTTACCCCTCACCGCCATTGCCACCGAGACTATTTGTGTTATGTTGTCTGGGCCACACATCATAGTTTGCCACCCCCAAGACATTCCTCGTGGGACGGGGGCGGGGTGGGGGGGCAGTGGAGTGTCTTATCACATTCTGGGCCGTCCTGCTGGTGTCTGCATTCGAACAGCGACGGGGGGGGGGGGGGGGGGGGGTATTATCCAGACGCTGCTGCCATTTCTCCGATGTGCTAAATACAGTGCAAGGCTACTATGTATGTATGCATATATACATCATGCTGGGCTGTATTTTATATTGTTTCTTCTACTGCCGAATTCAAGAATGCCTCCGTGCCCATCTGTAAGCGCCATTGCATAGTAGAACAGCCAAGAGAAGCAGGATTCCTTATAATGTAACAGCTTACGGCTGTGTAGTCGAGATGGAAAATATGTCGTGAAGAATTTAATTATCGGCGATGAGGAGGAATTCGTATGTGACGGGAGACGAGAATAAGGCGACCAGTGGATGGATGTAGAGCTATGGTCAGAATCTGAGGGGGCGTGGCCGGTGTGTATTGAGACAGCGGGCTGTACAGGGAGGAAAAGCGACCACCAGAGAGAGAGAGAAGAGAGAGAGGGGACCCTGGTTGGTGTGAAGCGCTCTCTTCAGTCCTGCCAGAGGGTGGGGGGGGTGGGGGGGGGGGGTTGTGGGCATTCGGGCGAGGGTTGGGAGCAAGGCCCACCTTGGCACTGTGCCCGTCCGCGCATTCGCTTTACCCCTCTCCCAGCACACCATCCCCCGCACCCCCAGGCCGAACTGTCTGGTTGGCTGGGTCGCTGCTATTTCCGGCGGCGCCTGTGGCGGCGGTGTGGGTAGCCAGGGCGGCAGTTGTGGTGTTTAGCGAGGGTGGCGGCGGTGGTAGTGAGGGTGGCGTTGGTGGTAGCGAGCGTGGCGGCGGCGGGTAGCTAGGGTGGCGGTGGTGGTAGCGAGGTTGGCGGCTGTGGTAGTGAGGATGGCGTTGGTTGTAGCGAGCGTGGCGGTGGCGGGTAGCTAGTGTGGCGGTGGTGGTAGCGAGGGTGTTGGTGGTGGTAGGGGGCTTGGCGGTGGCTGGTAGTTAGGGTGGCGGTGTTGGTAGTGAGGGTTGCGGTGTTGGTAGCGAGGGTGGCGGTGGCGGGGAGCTAGGGTGGCGGTGGTGGTAACTAGGGTGTTGGTGTTAGGCTGGGCTCGCTAGGCAGCAGACACTGGGGCGAGGTGCAGTAGACGGGGGGCGGGTCGAAGGTCGAGGCTCCGGGAGCCGGAGTGAGAGTTGGAGCTAGGCTGGGCGGCGGCCGGAGCTAGGCTGGGCGGCGGCCTGAGCGAGGCCGGCCGGCCGGGCGGGTGGCCGGGTGGGCTTGCAGGGTGGGGATGGCGTGGCGTGGGTGTGGGCTAGGCGAGAAGGGATAGAGAGAGGGGGGGGGGGGGGTGGGGGGGTGCGGCCGCTGTTTACTCCGTCCGGGTCGTGTCTTCAGCCTAGCTGGCGTTTTCGGAGGGTCCGTGGACGAGAGGGTGTAGCTCCCGTGCGGGGAACGCCGGAAGGCGGCCTGCAGTTTCCTGTACTGCGGTCTTGCACTGCTATGTTATGTAAGCATAGCAGCTACCGGGCAGTAGTCGAGCGAGGTTTACACAGTAGTTCATGCAAAGAAGGGGGGGGGGCTCCCGTAACATTATCATTTTCTGTTCATTTCAAAACATTAGAACCCAAACAAAAATACATAACAGCTTATGGTATTAATCAGAGGAAAGGAAATAATTGTCAGATTGATGGCGATCGAGTCGAACATACTAAAAATTAAGGGCAGATATGCAATCACAGCTGGAGAGAAGGAAATAGGGGATGGGGAGGCCATTGCTGGCTTATCGCATTCTGCACCAAGGGATCGTTGCCCGGGGCCGCCCGTGGAGCCTGTACGTGGACTGCCTGACGCCGCCTGGCTACCCTTGCCAACAACACCTGTATCCATGACAATACGGCGTGGGCGTACACATCTCTGGCCCGCCTGGCAACGACACCTGTCAATATGGTACTGGTATTGTACTGGGCGTGGGAGGCGTAGCAACCGATCGATATAACCAGTCTTTTTATGTTTAATGTCTTATTCAACAAGTCTGTGCTTCACGCGACCTAATGGAGTGCAGGAATGTGCCGTCGAGCACTGCAGATCAACCCCCATTTAACAACCAATCGACTTGTTTGGATGGGCTAGGAAGTATCGGCATGACGTATGAGCGAGAGAAATGGTCGACTAAGTAAAAAGCTGGTGTCCTTATACATTTGTTCTGTGGCCAGCTGTGAAATGATAGGGTGAACTATGACATTTATGACGTGGGAATGTGTACGTGCGATACAATATCCGTGGGCTCTTGATCTGAATATTGACATTTTAGTTATTGTATTTGCCCCCCCTCCACACCCCACCCTACCTTTCGTTATCACAGCAAACTCGAATCGATTTTAAAGCGCGAACAAGGGGAGCGATAATAGCCCAGTATTTGCTCCACAATAAGAGCATTCGCAAACACAAAACTCAACTGACAAATACCCCCCCGCCTCACACACACACTTCCTCTATGGATCCCCAACTTAGTTACATTGTGTCGGTATCGCTGTCTGTTATAATGATTGTCAGAACTTCAAAACCCATATTAATACTTGTGTGGTGGTAGCTATCAAACATGGTGTCGGAAGTTAACTGTCATTACTATTTCCCTGCGTACCCCCAGAGTGCTGAAGCGTATACCAAGCACCATTGCCTGTATGTGGCCTTTAACTGCCTCATGCACATCGCGGATCAATAGATCACCACCTGCTCCTTATTGGAATTCATTAAGCCTCTGCCGTTGATCATCCCGTGAGGCTTGTCATTAGCCATCGATTGGGAGAAGGGTCGCTTCGTCCTTGCCGCAAAATTAAGACTTGCCGGCTTATTGGTTGGAGTCCAGGGGATATTAGTTACCTAGTAATTAATCGTGTGTCCCTTTAGCTGTTGTAAAACGTATGTGTCAGTAATCCGAGTGCATTCAGGCAAGGCAATTATCCGATCTAAGTGCTGTGGGGTGCATAGATGAGAGGTGGTCGGTGAGCATACCACTCTAAATGGCGAGGGACATGTTTCATACGGCAATCCATAATTAAGCAATGTGCCTTTTGAAGGAAAATGATGGGATTTATCGAGAATTGTTGGTGCCATGCTGCGAAGATCAAAGGTAATTTTATCTGCGGATATGAATGCAAAACTATATATATGCTTCATATGTGTCGATTAAATTGTATTGCCTCCTTCACCTATTTATGTCTATGTTTGTTGTATGTTTGCAGGCCCACCCCAAGTATCTGAAGTGTATTGGCGTTGCTTGTTTCTACCTGGCTGCCAAGACACTCGAGGAAGATGATGTAAGAAGGAACTTCTTCCCTCTGCTTTCATGAATATCTTGTTTATTTATAATAGTTAACGTCATTTTACGGTACCTTTCCTTCTGTAACGGCCGGGTACCCATCTACAGTTCCATGTTCTGTAAATGTTTCCGCATAAAAAAAATCTTCCATCACTGGTACCTTAACATGAGATAAATATCATAAAAAATATTCCCACATTATAATTATTTTATAACTTTTCCTATGCATTCTCGTTTTTCTATGTCACGAATTATATGTCCATGTACATGTGATCTGTTGACCGGTCCGTTGTGTTGGTCTCGGCAGGTTATCCCTGGAACTCTGGAACTTGTGAGGACAAGTCAATGTGGGTGCTCCGTGGCTGAGGTGATCCGGATGGAGCGACTCGTGCTTGACAAACTCAACTGGGACATCAAGCTCACCACCCCGCTTGACTTCCTGCACATTGTAAGCAAACACGTGACCGCCGTCGCTATAGTTCATATGCTACATTGTCCGGCCTTCGGGTCCCGTGACGTCACGTTTCTCACGCTATATAGGTCGTTGTCGGGTCCGGTGACGTCACACCCGATGTCGTCACATCCGGTGTCGTCGAACATATTGCTCGGTTAAGGTAGTCCCCCGCGGCCGAGAACACTCGACTGCAGATCGATATGTCCATGGTTCCAAAAGTTCTGGTCTGGGCGATCTAATGTCTTCTAGGTGTCTGCATTGTGTATATTTTGCTCAAACTCCTCCATTGTCTTCGAAGGTTTCTTGGCCTAATTGAGCCCTCGTGTACTTAAAACATCCCTAAGGCAACACGCGTTTTAAAAAAAAGGTGAATCATTTAATGGCGATGTTTTTTGTTTTTTTGTCATTGTCATTTTGTCACGTCACTAGTGTTCCCGAAGATGAGCGCCTGTATTGTGTAGAAAGTTTCCTTAATAATCTGATTAATAATACTCAACTCTTTCCAAGAATTAATCAAGCCCCAAAATCCAATGCAATCCTAATATTTTCCTCTCGTTTTTTCCAGTTCCATAGCTTGCTTCTGTCCAACATCCCACACCTGTTGGACAGATTCGCCCACGTGACGCCCGCTCGCCAGATGGCGCTGCTGACGCGGAAGCTGGACGTTTGCGTGCAACGCCACGAGTCTCTGGACTTCCGGCCCTCCACGCTGGCGCTCAGCCTCCTCAGCCTCGAACTGGAGCAGTTTGCCGGGGATTGGTTCACCATCACTCACATGGTGCAGCGACTCGTACAGGTCAGTGTCACGGCTCCGGTCAGGCTACTGTGTCATACTGGTCGATGATGTCCGGCTGTGTAATAATGCAAGCCGGACCTAACTTGATATGCACTTTGGCTTATTAAAAACAAAAATCCCGTCAAATTGACGGAAAACGGCACATTGATTTTTTTGATGAGTATCTTCAGTAAAAATGTCGCCCCTCCCCCGCCTTCCCCTGCTGTATAGGTTACACACCAATAGAAACCATCCCCATGTTAAGTAATGCAAAAACCCAAATTTTCAACCCCATGCTAGAAAAAAATCGGTAACCATGTTTGACTATGTGGGCCATAGCAAATTATAGAGAAAGTATCCAACTTTATTTTAACAACAAACAGAACATAGGTTCACGTGCGATATTTTTAGCTACAGCCCATAGTATGACACCCCCCTTAGCGCGACCCGCCGAAAATTAAACACCCAGCGAATCAGCATGTGATGAGGTCGACCGAACCACGCACCCGTAACGTCCGCAAACATGATTAAATACGCCACAGATTAATGCAACAGGCAGTAATCTGGCCAAACATTAGTAAAAGAAACAATATATACAAAGAAAGAAGTAACCAGTAACCATATAACCCTGATATACGATCATATTTTAGGCACTACTTGACGGTATATACTTTTCTACGCACGACCTATTGGTGTGTAACCTTAAGCAGATGACATTTTCATCTTCCTTCATCTTCAACAGATACCCCGAACAGAAAGCACAATTTCCATATATAGTACACAATTTGGTCATCCCATATACAAAAATGACGACACAATAACAGTGTGAAATCCATATGTATAACACTTACTAGTCCTCTTTCGGTCGATCTATCCACGGTTTAATTATAACCATGAGACTGTTTTATGCTTCGACCTGCCCCCCCCCCCCGCCCCCGACGCCCCCCCCCCCCCCACCACCCTAACGAAATCGTCACCTTCCGCCCCTTTGGCGAAATCTTGGAGCCACATTTGTGGTTAGATAAACGATAGTTTGGTCTATTAAGGCCTAGCAGACGACAGGGTGGTACCAACCGTCAACAAATGGAACAGACAGATGAAACCTTCCCAGTATGGCCGCTAGATGGCGCCACTGCAGATAAGATTCGCGATATTTTCATGGGTTTTTTGTCCAAGAAGGCAAAGAACACATTTCGGTATAATGCTACCAAAGAAAATCACATATAAAACCAATAAATATATTACTTATACCGGTATTGCACGCAGGTAACGCCAGTCAGCGAGACTGCCTTAAGGTTACACACCAATAGAAACCATCCCCATGTTAAGTAATGCAAAAACCCAAATTTTCAACCCCATGCTAGAAAAAAATCGGTAACCATGTTTGACTATGTGGGCCATAGCAAATTATAGAGAAAGTATCCAACTTTATTTTAACAACAAACAGAACATAGGTTCACGTGCGATATTTTTAGCTACAGCCCATAGTATGACACCCCCCTTAGCGCGACCCGCCGAAAATTAAACACCCAGCGAATCAGCATGTGATGAGGTCGACCGAACCACGCACCCGTAACGTCCGCAAACATGATTAAATACGCCACAGATTAATGCAACAGGCAGTAATCTGGCCAAACATTAGTAAAAGAAACAATATATACAAAGAAAGAAGTAACCAGTAACCATATAACCCTGATATACGATCATATTTTAGGCACTACTTGACGGTATATACTTTTCTACGCACGACCTATTGGTGTGTAACCTATAAGAATTGACAACCTTACAAATTCCTGTTATTGTTTACACACCGTGTGGTTTGACAACGTTTTGTTTTCTTTCCTTCTCCTGACCCTGGTGTTATCAATAGGTACCAGACGAGAACCTGATTCGCTGCCGAGAGATGGCCAACCACTACCTCAACCAGAGCCTGGGCAACATCTACAGCGGCGGCGCCTACAGCGATTGTGCCGTTGGTGGCGGCGGCAGCGGAGGCGGCGGCCTGTACACGGTCGGCGCCCCCGCCGCCCCCGGCGCCACCCGAGCCGGAAAGCGCAAGGTGCCGGACGCCGAGGCCGACGACGACATCTACGAAGGCATCAAGCGGCTCTACAGCGACGACCCCATCGAGGTGTCGGCTTCGACGTCCGCGGTGCCGTCGGTGACGGTGACGGTGACGACGTCATGTGGGGGAGAGGCTCGCCAAGACGACTCCACCGCGCTGACGGCGCTGCAAGCGGTGGCCAACTACTGAGAGGAGACCTGGAGGGGGTGGCGGAGAGGGAGGACAGGGAGGGGAGTGATGAAAGCACCCACCCACCGCCCACTTCCCATACTCCCCCACCCCCGCCAGCAACCCGTCGGTTGTGAATCAGCGATTGCGCGTGATCGTTTTAAGAAGATCTTGCACACACAACTCCCTGTCCGCCCACCCCCACCCACTTCCTTCTCCTGACCCACTCGCACCCACCTAATCGTCCCCAATTATCGCCCATTTTATTTTCGCCCGACAACTTTTGAGTCTTCTGTGTCCTTGTCTTGTCCCGTGTCGCCCCCGTCCCTGTAACTCCACTTTACTATGTGTCTTCGTCGTGCACGACATATAGTCGTGCTAAATACTGTTTGTGTGCACTCATGACTTCAACGTCATAAGGACTGAGGGCCATCTGATAGCCAGTTGTACAAAGTATGCGCCTATGCGGTGAGAGAGGAAAATTGAGAAAGAACGCTGTCTGCTTCGTTCATAAACTCATTCTCATCAACGCAAGGACCATCACATCATCATCTCTTCATCCGTTCACTCTCATTTATTTGGGTGCGGTTTAAGCATAGAATTATGTCGCCATCTTGTGCCAAGGTGCGGCTGGACTTTTGCTCTGCTCTGCTGTAACAGCCCAGGACGTCGAAGCGATGACCCTCAGTCTCTTCTTAAAGCTGGCAATCCTTTTGTCTCTCCGTCCTTCCAAAGGAAGGGCTGGCTTTTCTAAAGTGGAACTTTCTTAGCAAGAGGAGCTGTGCTTCTCTGCGCTTTCTTTCTATTTATAACTTGTAAATTGTTATTTAATCTTAAAGGAGACACGCCTGGGTAGAGACGTTAGAGACCTAATAATGAGCCATGATGAAGCTCCTCTTCTTCCGACATGTAAATACAGAACTTGAAGTAAGCCTGCAGAAACTTTACCCCCCCCTTATTTTCATGTCATCGTTTGTTTTCTTAGCAGCAGAACGTAAACGTTAAAGCGAGCTGAGACGTCAGCATCCTGATAGTTAACAGCCACAACCCGTTGTGCGCCCATCAGACTGTTGTGGGTTAGACTCATCAGGTGGTGAGGGTTAAACTCGCCCGGCGGAGAGGGTTAAACTCGCCAAGTCATCTTCGCGAATATCAGTCGTGCGTGAACACAAGAGGGTCATTCAGAGAGAAAGGCCAACACTGTTTGAATTCATCCTGGGGAGATTTGGTTCATCATATCATTAATGTTTGTTCGTTTTGTTGCGTGTCTGTCATGTTTAAATCGATGTATTGTTGGAACTTTCGAAGTCTATAGAATTAGATTCTCTACTTGTTGTTTTAGGCTTGTAGTTTTTTTTAATTTAATTGTATCAAAGTGTTATTAACTGTATGAAATTTTTATGGGGAAGTTAAAGATATTGTTTTGGAATGGAATAGATACAGATTTTATGCGGAGAATAAGTAGCAACTGGCTGTCCAGAGCAAAATGAACAGGGCTTGAAGCAGCCTGACGGGACAATGTGAACTATGGCGCAGGCAAGCAGAAGACTCTCACTCGTTACCCACTGATTTAGATAGTGTTAGTACGGGAATGAACCCCTGGTCTACACATTGGGTATAACTTGTGTATAACTAACTTTAAAAAAAACTTGCTTTAGGCTCTTGCATTGTGTATAACCTTACCTAGATCCGTGCATTGTGTGGAACCTTACATAGGTCCGTGCATTTTGTATAACCTGTTCTAGGTCCGTGCATTTTGTATAACCTGTTCTAGGGTCGTGCATTGTGTATAACCTCACCTAGATCCGTGCATTGTGTATAGCCTTACCTCGGTCCGTGCATTCTGTACAACCTGTTCCATGTCCGTGCATTCTGTATAACCTGTTCCAGGTCCGTGCATTTTGTATAACCTTACCTAGGTCCGTGCATAGTGTATAAGCTTATACCAAGGTCCGCGCACTGTGTATAGGCCGGTAATTCTACATCCTGTGGTTCTCTATGCCACTTAGCCTTTGATTTTAGACGATGTTAAGAATAGTTCTCAGGGGAGAGCGTAACCTTTCTGCCATTTGTTTATTCCGCGATTGATTTTTAGTTGAGCGTCTGTTAATTGAAGTGTTCTGAAATCGGAAGTGCCGTGAATGTGACGAGCGTGATTCTGATTGGTCGACATGAGCGTGAATCGGATTGGTTGATCGCTACTTAATTTGTATATAGAGGAACTGTAGATGTATTACACCATTGGGCTGTATAGATTTTGTCTGTATAAAAACTACTTTTTTTACTGGGCCTTGTATATAGCTTACCTTTGAACTGGAACGTGTGAGGACGCGCGCAAAAGCGGATATATATCGTGGTGACTGTGTGTAAATCCAAGTTCACTTGCCAGAGCGGAGCGGCTCTCAACTCATTGGCTACCTGCAGTATGACGTCACTGTCTCTTGGCAGTTGGCTTTCTCTGGCACTTCGCAAAAGCGCACAGCTGACTGAGGGTAACCCACGAAGGCCTAGTAAAGTACAAAAAATCACAAAACATGATACTATCTTTACAAAAAAAATACAATATTTTTAAAAACAAGAAAAAATTTATAGTATATTGGACATGATCTGTATTCTTCGACACCTGGCGGTAATTTTTTTTTTTTTTTAAAGTTAAATCAGGTGTCTAAATGTTGGTGCCCCGTCTGTAGAAGCTTCGCCATTGCCGTCCTGTCTGTAAGGCAATAGCTGTAGGGTTTTTGTACGTAGGTAGTTTGTACGGCGTATGTGTCATTATTGTGTGCTAGACTGGGAGACTTCCCAAATGCTATACGTGCATATAGGCTGAAGCAAGCAATGCGTTACATTGACGATATTTTATTAATATAATATAATTAATATAATTAACTACAATAAGACCATGGTTCTGCGTATGTATGCTAACTGGGCCTGCAACGGGCTGTCTCCCTAATTTGGGTATTTTTTCTCCCAATTATTGGTGGGGTTACTATATTTGCCATCGATCTAGGCTGAAATATACGCCATTTGGTTTATACAACGTTGTGTTGTCCTGATTGATATGACCGACTTGTCTTATCCAGCAGTGTAATGTTGACATTATGGCAGCACCCTTTGAGAGATTGTGTCTCTAAGTGTAATTATTAAAGCTCCCTCTCTGTTATCTGTCCCACGTGTTGGTGAAACCAACAACGGAGACTGTGGCGAGAGGAGAACAACATGTATGGTTTAAATGGGAGACGGCCGTTGGCAGTGTCCAAGGGTAATCACGCGTTGCCATGGCGATTTTTTGTTGCACACTTTATTCGAATTCATTCACTGTTGTCTGTTCTTTGCGCGTTCTTTTGACTTTAATATCGTCCCTATCTGGTCCAGCTGACCTGAAAGGATCTGTAACACGCTGCTTGTTCAGCTTTCTTCTTTTTCTTAGTAATTCCGTGTTCTTTGTTCCGTTGACTCGCCGTGGCACGAACGGTTATTAAGCCATAAAATGTTGACATCAAGGGCGAATTTATGTTAATTTTAATGACGTCACACATAGAAGCCAAAGATTACTGTTCGAGCAGCATCGTCAGGATTGAAGTATTATATGGGAATCATTTGTGTTAGAGCATAACATTGGGCAGGAGAGGAGGAAGACATATAGGGGTATGTTATAGAATTCGGTCAATGTTTAGATTGAAGAGCATAATCGTTTTGAAGACCAGACGGATTTGTCTTTCTTTCGAGCAGACTTTTTATTTATTGTCATCTTAAATTGTCCCGAAGACAATTTGGTTTTATTATCAAGGGCAATAAACGAAGTTGTCTACCAGAAACCTTTGTTGCTTTGGATTTTTCACTTCTTTGCCGCTAGTTGAACATGTGCAGTATAATGTAACCAACCCCGTGGTCAAAAGCATAATACATGATAAAGCTTCGAAATGCCATTTTGTCGAGACGAAAGTCACTTTGTTCAACGGAATTACATTCCGTAGAGACGAAAGTCACTTTGGTAGACTGAATGTATTTTGGTACAGACAAAAGTAATTGGTTGACTGAATGCACTTTGTCTTTGGTTGGGGAAAAAACAGTGACTTTGGTCAACCGAACTTGCTTTCTGCCTGTTCTGCAGACCAAATGAACCCGGGGTGTAACCCTAGTATGGCGCCCCATACTCCCCTACCCTGCTGGTGCATAGCCGGGACCCCCATGTTTCGCCGCCACTTGGCCGCCCTCTAACCGTCTCGTACAACAATTTTCCATAGATACTTTGACACAGAATCTACCTAAAAAAAACCGAGAAACATCCTGTACATATTTTCTGATTGTTTGAATGGTAATGTACTTAATACTTAATATAACATAATTATGTTATCATATATGTTGCAAAGCAAAACAACCGCAGCGATGTCTGATTTTTAATGACGAAGTACACAAGAAAACTACAAGCACAAGCACAATTTGTCAACCCTATCTGTTGTACAATAAAGGCCTAAATAAACTTATAAAAACGATCTAACTTAATTACTCCATTTCCATTCAGAACATTTAAAACTTTTTCTCAGGGAATATATATATGACTTAACGATTTTGGGAAAGGGGTCGACGATAGTTTGGCGGGGGGGGGGGGGGCTTCTTTAGGGTATTCATTTTCCGCAAAAAAAAGTTTTTTTCGAGCTAGTGAACAATATTAGTGGCCAGGGTGCAATAATTTCAAGCACGGATCTAGTGTTTCAAGTTGAATGATCTGACACATTAAACGCTAGATGGAGCCACCTCAGCTCACGACGGTAGGACGGCAGAGGTCAGTGAGCATGGGAGTCGACGGGACGCCCTCTGGCGGGAGATTTGTCATGTGACTTCAACTTCAAAACAACAATGGCGTCTCTTAGAAAGGGAAGCAACAGTCTTACATTAGATTCAGGTGAATTTACTGGTAAGTTGAATTAACTACATGTTTGAAAGAATGCAGATTTACTCCACAAGTGCCGGTGAACAACTCTAGAGCGTCAGCAGAAAGCGACATTACTCGAAGCGTTGATTTGGATTGCAAAACCGACAGAGTCAGATGGCCGAGTGAGTCACGCCTCACGTAGCCTACGCCTCACGAGGAATACCAGGCAAACCGGCCGCAGACGAAGCCGGCCGCCGTCCGAAAACAGACGGTGGGAGGGGGGGGGGGTGTCGTTGTCTCGTCCTGGGGGATGTCAGGCTGCCGGATTAGTGTAAGGGGGGGGGGTGGGGGTCTGCCAATTGGTCTTTGTCTCGGCTGTGTCTGGCTGCCGGATTAGTGTAAGGCCACTAAGGGGGGTGGGGGGTCTGCCAATTGGTCTTTGTCTCGGCGGTGTCTGGCTGCCGGATTAGTGTTCGCGCCTAGTTGGCTGAGTGCACCGGGCCACTACTACCAGTTGTGGAATGAACAACGAGATTAACATATTAACATGATCAAGGGCTGAAATGGGCTTTCGGATCGGGTTGTTGAAATGAATAACAAAAACTAACAAAAATCTTTATGTATAAACATCTTTATTAACAGCCCTAAGCGGTGGAGGCGGTGTAGGGGTCTATATATTATTCGTGGGCGGGCGGCGAGCAGGTTGCTAGGCGTGCTCCTCCCGGCTCCTCCTGTCTCCTCGGCGGCGAGCAGGTCCCGAGGACTGCGATGCCCCGCTCAGTATTCCTCCCAGTAAATGACGCGCCGAGGTTTGTATGGTTTTGCTCCAGCTCGTACTTGAGGTACCATATCTTCCCGAGAAGCGAACGAGTAGGCCATACGCACGCACCAATCCCGAGGGATGAACACTGGCCCGTCTATCCAGGTGCTTCTCATGTAGGTGATACGCAAAACCTGACCAATTACCGTTAAACGATGATCTCATCACTTAACTAGATGTAAGACGCAAAAATACGCGAAATCTGACCATTTACCATTGAACGACGATCTCATCACTTTATTAGATGTAACCTAACCCAAAAGCCTATTTCA
This sequence comes from Arenicola marina, assembly GCA_964019135.1. Taxonomy (NCBI): domain Eukaryota; kingdom Metazoa; phylum Annelida; class Polychaeta; family Arenicolidae; genus Arenicola; species Arenicola marina. The sequence continues at coordinate 33,574,272 of OZ025260.1, read as the reverse complement.
CCCCTTGATCATGTTTATATATTTATATGTCGAGAGGCAGTGGTCGATAATGGTGGTCCCTGGGCACTCAGCCATAGAACAATAATCCGACACCTCCGAGACAAAGACTAATTGTTATTAGCTATTGGCAGACCCCCCCACCCCCCACCCCTTTATACTAATCCGGCAGCCAGACACTGCCAAGAAGACTCCACCCCGCTAACCCACCCCCTCCCACCGTCTGTTTTCGGATGGCGGCCGGCTTCGTCTGCGACCGGTTCAGATATAGACCCTCACGAGTCACGCCGCGGCTAGTTGTATTAGGCCTATCAGGCTATCGCCCATCGGTACTAGGGTGTGTATCAGTCGGCTATCAGTAAAATGCAGAAGTTTCAGGAAGTGTCAGAAATGGGTTTCTATGGCGAAGACTGTGGCAGGTACATATATATAATTGATGTGATCTGAAAGACTTACTTGTTTGAAACGTAAATGAAAATCCAACTTATTTAATATCCATTTGACCAAGATATATCCACTTCTGTCGAGGGCTGTTAGTCAAATGACTGATATCGCCTGTTGCGGCCTGCGGAAGTCTCATCAGCGTACCAAAATCTGGCGCCTGTGGCTGTCAGCTGGAGTGCAAGGTGTTGGCTTGGGGGGGTGGGGGGGAGGAATACTAGCTGTGCTGACAAGGCTGGCTGGTTGGTGAAGCCCGGGCAGGTTGGGGGTAGGAGGGTGGAGGGTGTAGAGGCCTCAATACAGCGAGGGAGGCGTGAATAACGGACCGTCAATAACACATTAGCTAATTGCTATCTAGACCGGTTGAGCGAGGTGTCATGTTTTACATCAAAAGCCTTCACAAGTAACATATTAATGACTCATTTCTCATGCTGCTGATATATATTATTGTTCAGGCATGTAGTTTTGTTTAATGTCTGTTCTAAAATTGGGTTATCGACCTCTGCCTTCTTACATCAACACACCGAAACAGAATGAAACAACGAAACTGAAAGGGGTGAACAATAAGTCTACTAGCCGCCCTGCTCGCGGACGTCTAGCGTTCGTAGTAATAAGCGAAAGAAATAACAGTATGACAGTATTTAGTTTTATACGTCAAATAGTAGCAGGCAGAAGGTAGACATTGGGCAGAAATAATATCGATAATCATATTGACATAAATTGAGACCGGGAGCTACGGAATAACAGGACATACATGTTAAGGATATTTAAACCCTGTGCATATATTGTGCATCCAGTACAGAATACTCAAATTGCGGCTAAAGCACGATATAAATGACTATCAGTCCAGTAAAACTAAGGCCCAAGCTCATACATTGATTGAGTAAAAAAAAGGGTTGATTGAGTTAAAAAAAGGGCTGTTTCCCGTCCGTTGTTCGTCATTTAACGTATTACTACTACCTTCAGTGGATAAAATCTGCCTGACGTCCTGGTTGGTCTATAGAATTGACGTGTAGACCGCTTAAATGAACTGTAAAATTTGATCAAAGATCAAAAAGATCAAATCAATTCAAATAGGCAAGGTTCCCTGGGCAGAGTTCATACTCTTGCTACTAATGGGAAGTTGTAGACGCGAGACAGTACGGGATTTGTTTGTTTTGATGACGGTTCGGGCGATAAGGCGTTGGGAGAAATATTATTACTGTTGGCACCAAGCCAGGTAGCCCGCCGCAGGCCGCGGGATATAAGGTGATAAGGACCCAGCGGTTGTGTTGACACATGCGATATCTTTGACACATCTAAGAGCGACGGCTGGATATTAATAGGTTCTCATGGCGTAGGTTCTCAAGGCGGCTGCTGGTGCCAATGGGCTCTTGCATGCCGCGGCATAGTGGGACAGACAGCTTCATTCTATTAGTATAGATATGCAGAAGAGCAATGACCAAACTTTAGTCAACCCATAACAAATCATATTTTCTTGCATTAAATACAAGCGTATGTTTCCCAGGCGTAAATAACAGGTATGCTTTGGTTACTGTAAGCACTGTCTTTTTGTCTTACCGATAAAGCTTCAGATACCTTTGTATATCCGGTACAAAGGCCTATAGAGGCTCACAGGACAGATACTGCTGCCAATGTATTAAACAAATATGATAATATGGTCTCTTGTACAGGCTTCAGGATACTAAGCTACAGTGTGGGAGGTGAGAGGGAGGCATACAGGTGTGTGTCTGCTACAAATGTAATGTAGTGTGACACTGGCTTATTTAAAAAAAAAATTGACAGTCAACAGTAACCCCTTAATTTGGACACTGAGGGGTGGGTGCGGGTAAGCCAGTGGACCCCAGAAACCACACAGTTTAGACAATGTTTTACAAAGGTATAACTTTAACAACAGGCATTCATCTATTCATTGAAGGGTAGTAAGTGTGATGATTAATCATTTCCAATGGTCCCTCCAATATATGACTCCCTCTGTTATCCAGTCTTTTCGCTGTGCATGGAACAATTTTACATGTTAAGGCCCCTTTATTATCAGACTCCCTCATTAATGTGACTTACTATTTTAACTCGTTATATGATCGGCACCATGTTTAATCATTTTTTTTTATCGTGCTGCATGGCGGCATGATTGTTGATTGGCTTTAGCGATTCTTGAGCAAAATTGGCCCGCCTTGGGGTATCCCTCTAGTATACGACTACAGAGTCCATTACACATTCTTTTTCGACTGGCAGAACAGAAGTTGTATAACGCAGAGACCACTGTCCCATGTTTACCTAATTTAATCCTAATTAATCACATCAAATAAGTTAAGCAAAGTCATAGATCTACAGCAAAATTTTCTCTAAGAAAGTTAAAAAATATTTTGATTGGAAATGATGTAATAGGTGGTATAGATTATTAATATTTATATATATTAAATATGGTAATAGACACTGAAGGCATATTGATAAGAATTATTTTTCCCAAAATGTTACAAATAAGCTGGTACAAAATCTGTTCAGTGTATGCAAACATGGTGCCAGCCAATCAGGATTGTCACATTTTGAGCTAGCAGTTTAGCAAAATAAATAGTAGTTCTTGTTATCATATAAAATTGTGAGTGCTATGATGTTGCGCTAGACATTGTGACGAAAAGGCCCTTTTTGGACAGGTAAACAGCACCTGAGTGCCTGTCTGCCAGAAAATCTACCAGCTAATAACTGTCCACCCATCTAGCTGGTTGAAAATAATAAATTTGTTATTGTCTCATTGGTTAGTAGTGGCAGAGCTGGATATCAAAAAATTGCATTTACTGGGAAAAAATTATATATATATGTATTTTATCTGCTTATGATGGAAATAATACTTATACTTAATACTTATGAAGTGATTTGTGCTGAATTTATCTTTCAGCATCCAACTCTACACATTATGAGACGCCAGTAAGCTCACCTCACTCGGGTACACCACAGTCAGGCTTCCAGTCACCGTTAACCATGTCCTCTGACGAAACAGATGCAATAGCCAGGTTGCCGGGCGATGGTGATGCAGACCAGGAATGTGATGAAGACATCCCACTTGATGATGGTTCCATGACAGTCAGCATCGTAGGCAATGAAGCGCCAGATACCATAACCGACTCCATCAGCAGTCACCTGCGGCAGCGAAGTGTGGCTACATCACCTTGTACAATACCTGACATTGTCCCTGGACCATCTAGAGCTGGTCGCCCCCCTATACAGAGGACTACAAGTGATTTCGAGAATCAATCCTTTGGATATGCCCAATCTTTGGATTATGAGGTCCTGCAGAAACCAGAAAATGAAGTCGAGGCACAGAGAATGGCTAACAATTTTGTGGTATGTAACCTATGTGTTAGATTTTGTACATGTATGCTGATATATTTATATTGGTTATAATGTATGTCTATATCAGTAGATTAATTCTTAGTTCCATTACCTTATTTCTAACCATTGATATCTAAATATTATTTTTTGGAATATTTATATATTTCAGTTTGGATTTAGGAAGTGGAAGAGCCATGTGACAAGGCGTCCGCTAGCTGAACGATCTGATGTTGTCAGGAAGCTATATACAGAATCAATTGAAGCTGAAAGAGGAGGTAATTAAACCGGGTGTCCAACCTAATTTAATCGCGATCGGCACCGAAAGTTTACATCTTAAAGTTAAATTGGCGAGTGTTAACGCTTCGTTTCCGCCGACTGGTAAGGAGAAAAAAATTAAGGCAACCCGCCCCCAACAATGTCAAGCAGAGCGCCATTTTGCCGGGAGCAGTGACGCGTATTGTGACTATTCATGTGGCACCGCCTTATGTTATCACTCGTGGGGAGAGAGATCAGGGCCGCGATTTACAGATGAACAGCGGCAGTTCCAAGCGGCGCAGTAGAACATGATCTTAGTGTTTAATGGAAATATACCATCCAAACAAATTGATATACGTCTTGCGACGATGGACTCCGCAACAATGCCATGATTGGAGTTAGAATCGCAGCTCTTTATATTAGCGATGATCACGCGCTCTTGTTTTGCTCACACAATAGGCGCAATTTCCGGTTTGAATAAATTAGAGTATCGCCTCCTGATTGGTCAATCGCGGACACCTCCAAAAAGGGCTGCCGCCTGGGTAGGCGGCGAAATCGTGCCCGGCGGTCACTTCTAAATTTGATTGTGAGCTAGAGATAGGACGAAAAATTCTGTAATTTGGAGGATAGACAATTGGGTATTATATGAATCGGTAAAGCAGCGTTAGAGGCCAGGCTGGCGGTTCACTTTAAGCTACTGAATTAGCTTAAAACATATTAAGCTTCTTCAGCTATTCATATTAACATTTTTATCAATTTTCATGGATATTTATTTGTTTGTTGAGAATGACAACATGACAATGGGAATTATCAAGGATAGAGTCCAACTCACCAGCTTGCATAACTTGTTGTCCTTTTTTCAAAGGGATATTACCGGTAACATCTTTATTGAACAGTATGCCGCCATGAAGTATTTGCGAGATATAGACTGGAGTGACGGAATGCACTTGACATGGTTCTATCTGTGGTTTACTGATTAATACATAGACTCCTTTTCTATATGTTGTGATTTCTTCTGCTTGATTCAGTGCCATCATGTCGACCTGGTCGAGTGGTTTATGTTGTGCTGTTCGGCTGGTGGGTGGCTCTGCTGTACCTTCTTGTAGCAGGTCTCATGGTCATCACAGTGGTTGGATTCAAGTATTGTGAGTATGATGTTGGGCTACTAGTCTCTTCCCTTTCAACCCCTTATGGTGGCAGTAGTCCCATCGAATGGGGATAGAAAATGTCATGTACAGTCTTTAATAGTGTGAGAGTTTACTGTCACATACAGATATCATGGTTATGGTCATTTTTTTGGATGATCAAAAAAGCATCTGAAAAGGCAGTATATATTTATTTAAACATATTTGTACCCCCTCGTTGTCAATACTGGTACTCGTCTTTAGGTGAAGACTTGTCCGCCTGCCATTGTCATTGGATTTCACTTTTGTGACTACTGGTACTCTAATAATATGAAAGTTTAACTGTACAATTGCTTTCAAAAGGATACTCTTTGAACGTGATGCAATTGTTGGCGTGTAGGTACATGTCAAGCAGTATTAATACCTAAATTACTGGTCTTATCATTCAATAGTTTTTTGAACTCACATCTAGGTATAGATTGCAATACATTCGCTTTTAAAAATAATATATTGATTTATTTTCAGCTCGTTTTTGTTTGAAGTTGTCGGGATATTTTCTCTGGCCCTTTGGCAAGTTTGTCTACAGGGTAAGTTTGGATACCGATGCATCGCCATTGTATTCCAAAATCAAACAATTTTATTTTGTCAACTGAACCACAGGCTACACCGCAACAGTGGTATTATCTTTTTATGTATTCCTGACCACCGTCAATTTTTGTTTGATTAGCTGAGCAAAATACTTACTGGTAAGCTATATTAATAAAGATATAGATGACGCTTGCACATGAATAATTGTAAGAATAAATTATTTCTCCTTACTCGAATTCTGACCAATCTGATTAAAATATTGTAGCGATATATTATGTCTATATAATAAGACCATGTGTTTTGAATCTTGTTTAATTTGTAGATGTCAGTTTGTCAGGTAAATGAATAGCGTAAAAATGCTTTACCTATATGTACTCCCACTGGACGGTGCAGCCTTTAGATTATAGTAAGAACGGCGCAAATACAATTAACTCATAATTATAAGTTGTCGTGAAGCTTTTTGTGCCCTCTTGCCCAAAGCTTGAAACTTCAGTACACATTCTGAAATGTGACTCCTTGCGTTTAGCTGCAATCAGTCTGATGTGCCTCTTACTATAAGGACAGTACGAGACATGTCCTGAAGTGTGAACACTGCAATGTATTTCGGAATAATCAGCCTAAATACTCTTCGTTAAATGAGAACTTCTCCTTATGCGCGTACCAGGGCCTGAGGCTGTGGTTGTTGATTATACATTGGACAGAGTGCTTTCGCCGTTTTATCGACGTTCATCACATGACGTATTGCCGTCTCATTGAGGCATCATATTTATGACGTATTGCCGTCTCATCAAGGCAGCACCTTTATGACGTGTTGTCGTCTCATTGAGGCAGCGCCTTTATGACGTATCGCCATCTCATTAAGACAGCACTTTTATGAATTATTGCCATCTCATTAAGACAACAACTTTATGACGTATTGTCTCATTAAGGCAGCACCGTCATGACGTATTGCCTTGTCATAAAGACCACACATTTATGCTGTATTGTCGTCTCATTAAGACCACACCTTTATGACGTATTGCCGTCTCATTAAGACAACACCTTTATGACGTATTGCCGTCTCATTAAGACAACACCTTTATGACGTATTGCCGTCTCATTAAGACATCATATTTATGACGTATTGCCGTCTTATTAAGGCAGCACCGTTATGACCTATTGCCATCTCATTAGGGCAGCACCTTTATGACGTATTGCCGTCTCATTAAGACATCATATTTATGACGTATTGTCGTCTCATTAAGGCAGCACCATTATGACGTCTTGCCGTGTCATGAAGACAACATATTTATGACGTATTGCCGTCTCATTAAGGCAGCACCTTTATGACGTATTGTCGTCTTATTAAGGCAGCACCGTTATGACCTATTGCCATCTCATTAGGGCAGCACCTTTATGACGTATTGCCGTCTCATTAAGACATCATATTTATGACGTATTGTCGTTTCATTAAGGCAGCACCATTATGACGTCTTGCCGTGTCATGAAGACAACATATTTATGACGTATTGCTGTCTCATTAAGGCAACACTTTATGACGTTTTGCCGTCTCATTAAGGCAGCACCTTTATGACGTTTTGCCGTCTCATTAAGGCAGCACCATTATGACGTCTTGCCGTGTCATGAAGACAACATATTTATGACGTATTGCTGTCTCATTAAGGCAGCACCTTTATGACGTATTGCCGTCTCATTAAGGCAGCACCTTTATGACGTTTTGCCGTCTCATTAAGGCAGCACCATTATGACGTCTTGCCGTGTCATGAAGACAACATATTTATGACGTATTGCTGTCTCATTAAGGCAGCACCTTTATGACGTATTGCCGTCTCATTAAGGCAGCACCTTTATGACGTTTTGCCGTCTCATTAAGGCAGCACCTTTATGACGTTTTGCCGTCTCATTAAGGCAGCACCTTTATGACGTTTTGCCGTCTCATTAGGGCAGCACCTTTATGACGTATTGCCGTCTCATTAAGGCAGCACCTTTATGACGTTTTGCCGTCTCATTAAGGCAGCACCTTTATGACGTTTTGCCGTCTCATTAAGGCAGCACCTTTATGACGTCTTGCCGTGTCATTAAGGCAGCACTTTATGACGTATTGCCGTCTCATTAAGGCAGCACCTTTATGACGTATTGCCGTCTCATTAAGGCAGCACCTTTATGACGTTTTGCCGTCTCATTAAGGCAGCACCTTTATGACGTTTTGCCGTCTCATTAAGGCAGCACCTTTATGACGTATTGCCGTCTCATTAAGGCAGCACCTTTATGACGTTTTGCCGTCTCATTAAGGCAGCACCTTTATGACGTTTTGCCGTATCATTAAGGCAGCACCTTTATGACGTTTTGCCGTCTCATTAAGGCAGCACCTTTATGACGTTTTGCCAGCCCGCTGTTGGTAATTCAGATGAATTTCAATGACGTTAAACGTTTCTTTGTTTTTGTTCGTTGTCTTTGGTGATTTTGTCTCGTCGTTCATGCTGTTATCCCAGATGGTGTGTGCACGCCAACCGATCTATATTACATTGCTAGATACATGCTTTTAGGCTTCATGAAAAATCATTGTCATTGTTATATACGCAGTAGGCTTCATCATGTATCTTGCCGTCACTGCATCTTTGTTGCTTGGGAATATTTCTGGAAATTGAAACAAATTTCGAAATTCAGAAATGATTAACTATTTCACCTTTCGCAAACTGACACGCAAGCGAACAATATTACTATTCCGCCGTGATAGCAAGAAAGGCAATCAAATAATTTCTACAATTGGACTCTATATGGTTAAGTTTTAAAGTAATAATTTATAAATACTCCACCAAAAGATGATTAACACGAAACAACATATGGAATAATAAGAAAAAGATTCATAAAAAATTAAAATACAGTTTGTTTATCAACTACAACGCGGTCATGTGCTGTACCGCCGTTGCAATTTTATTCCATGAAACTGGAATATGAGCCCTTGTAGGCGACAGGATATTTTTGGTTCATTTATATAGAGATTTCTTCTGAAAAAAAAATACGCATATAACGCCACGCGAAGTACGACAATAGTTTTGACATATATAGGACGGTCTAAGCTTGCAAGTTTTAATTCAGTATTTTTGTTATGACAGGATATTCCGTCGTCGCATTCGCTGTGTGAGTTGGACGGTAGCGACACACACGACGAAGGATCTCCGGTCGCCCTGTCGTTTCACAACATCAGACGCTACAACTCGAACAATAGCGCTGAGGGCATGGATACGGAACCCCTCCTTCGGCGCCGCGATAAATGGGGCCACAGGGAGACGCGTTACTGGGTAGGTACCTCTAATAATATGACTCTGTCTTCGTTGTTAAAGTATATGGTTATCGGTCGGTCGTAGTTGGAGAAGTGAGGTAGCTGGTTCACTGCCCCTGCATCTTGTATCCCTCCGCGTATATGATATTCTTCCACAAATGAAGTAATCCCAATGTTACTACACTAGCGTAAGCCATTCTCACGGAATCGACCGCGAGTAATACTAGGGCCCCAGAGGGCCTTTTTCGACACGGCGACACGGCGATTTTAAAAATCGAACAACGCGACTTTAGGGTTGCCTTAAAATCGACATAAGACATAAGACGTAGCGACACGCGACATGAACCTTTTCTTAAAATCGACACGCGACATGGATCTTTTCTTAAAATCGACACGCGACATGGACCTCCTCTCAAAATCGACATGCTACATGGCTACCCCCCTCAGGAGCCCTAATACTGACTGCAACGCTGTATGTCTGCCCTGTGCAGGGTTTCGGTTGTCGCTTTCCCGCCAAAAGCGAAACATACGCAAGACCTTATTTGTTTGTAAGTTTCATCCTTCAAGATGAAAGAGCAGTGTTCAATTTGTTATTATGGAGCCTAAACCATCAGTGTTGTAACAAACACTGTCTGCAACGCTGTATGTCTGCCCTGTGCAGGGATTTAGTTGTCGCTGTCCCGCCAAAAGCGAAACGTGCGCAAGACGTTGCTTGTTTGCAGGTTTTCATCCTTCAAGATGAAAGAGCCATGTTCAATTTGTTATTATGGAGCCTGGACCATCAGTGTTGTAAGAAATTGTATACATGTATAAAAATATGCAACGAAGTCAGGTTGTCAGTAACGGTTATTAATACGTAGGTGCCTTCTGTAAGCCGTCGGTGTACACTTGTTCTTCCAGAAAAGGCCTGCCACGTACATCTGGTTGTTACTCGGCCTTCCTATTCTCTCACTAACGCACATGGCTGCGTTCCTCATCAGCTGGTTGCCCGTGGTTACCATCCCTATTGCCAAGGTAACCTGAACATCCTTAGAAGCGTCTATTCATGAGTGCCGATATTTACAATCGGATCATATTGTACGAACGTTTATTGCATTTTTTGTTCATACAATAATGGGTTTAATAAACCTATTTTTCACATAAAGCTCTTACAACTGTACCGGTACATATTGTCTGCCAGTAATATAGCAAAGTAGTATAATGATGACGGTAAATTCTTTGAATTCATGTTGTTTCCCCGTATGTTTCAGATTCACCTTAGATCCATGGAGAAGTTGTTGCTGTTGCCTCCAGAGTTGTTACGGATTGATAACAATAGCCTGGTTTGTACACGTTGTGTCCATCCATTGTATCACAAGTTTACAGGATAGGTTCCAGCATCTTTGGGTGTTCAAAAAGTCGAAACTTGTCTTCATAATATCATTAAACGTAGATTGGCAGAAACGTTCTTCAATTACTTAGTCACGGGCACCTTTTTCGTATTTATATTTACCTCATGGAGCCAAAAATGTGCTTCACAAATGTCTCTTTGTGTCACTTTTTTTTATTCATACAACAATATGAATGTAGTATTTACAAGACCACTACTGTAAAACGGTGTTCGTATGCCGATCAGCGGTATCAATAACTTTAGGTTTGTAGGTTTAGGTAACTCCTAACCAATAAACTGCGTTGCTATAGCCTGGTTTGTATATGTTTGTCATTTAGAGTTCACCTTTTGTCTTAACACGGACGGTCTGGTGCGTTATAAAGTATTGATGTGTTGTGTTTGCGTGTCCTTCCGTTTAGAATCGTGACCAGGCGCCGACTGAGATCATCATGTACGCCTGCGACGTGGCCAATGTGTACTACTACAAGTACACTGTCGATGGCATGAACGTCATCTGTGTCAGTATCCTTCTAAACAACGGGCCCCTTGAGACCCGACCGATATATACCACACTCTACAACGGCATTGCAGGGCGTGCACCGCCCATTGGTGTTACATGATAATAGGCTCTGTAAGTGACATCACAGACAGCGCGTGTTCACCTCCAGCAAATCCGGTTTTGTGTACATGACACTTCACCGCCCCATATACAGAACATGGGGAGCTCTTTGTAATGGTGTGAAACGCACAGAAAACTAGCGTCTTTCGATTTAAAACTAGTATCAGTATGAAGGTACACCCCCAAACATTTACTCCACATGGTTTCAACTCTAACTGTGCATTTATATCCAAAACATCACTTTTTTGTCTAGTTCGAGGCCCATAGTAAAGTATAGGGACCCGCTGACGCGTTGTACCCATTGTGAAGTATAGGGACCCGCTGACGCGTTGTACCCATAGTAAAGTATAGGGACCCGCTGACGCGTTGTACCCATAGTAAAGTATAGGGACCCGCTGACGCGTTGTACCCATAGTAAAGTATAGGAACCCGCTGACGCGTTGTACCCATAGTAAGGTATAGGGACCCGCTGACGCGTTGTACCCATAGTAAAGTATAGGGACCCGCTGACGCGTTGTACCCATAGTAAAGTATAGGGGCCCGCTGACGCCTTGTACCCATAGTAAAGTATAGGGGCCCGCTGACGCGTTGTACCCATAGTAAAGTATAGGCACCCGCTGACGCGTTGTACCCATAGTAAAGTATAGGGACCCGCTGACGCGTTGTACCCATAGTAAAGTATAGGGACCCGCTGACGCGTTGTACCCATAGTAAAGTATAGGGATCCGCTGACGCGTTGTACCCATAGTAAAGTATAGGGACCCGCTGACGCGTTGTACCCATAGTAAAGTATAGGGACCCGCTGACGCGTTGTACCCATAGTAAAGTATAGGGACGCGCTGACGCGTTGTACCCAGAATGGTTGTTTCTAGAGATGAGCGCGCGCTGTCTGTGACGTCACTTACAGACCCTATTCTCAGTCCGCCTATCTTACATTAAAACGTTAAGCTTGTTAGTGAGAACACAGTGGCATCTCATGTGTTTACATTAATACGTTAAGCTTGTTAGTGAGAACACAGTGGCATCTCATGTGTTTACATTAAAACGTTAAGCTTGTTAGTGAGAACACAGTGGCATCTCATGTGTTTACATTAAAACGTTAAGCTTGTTAGTGAGAACACAGTGGCATCTCATGTGTTTACATTAAAACGTTAAGCTTGTTAGTGAGAACACAGTGGCATCTCATGTGTTTACATTAAAACGTTAAGCTTGTTAGTTAGTGAGAACACAGAGTGGCATCTCATGTGTTTACATTAAAACGTTAAGCTTGTTAGTGAGAACACAGTGGCATCTCATGTGTTTACATTAAAACGTTAAGCTTGTTAGTGAGAACACAGTGGCATCTCATGTGTTTTCATTAAAACGTTAAGCTTGTTAGTGAGAACACAGTGGCATCTCATGTGTTTACATTAAAACGTTACGCTTGTTAGTGAGAACACAGTGGCATCTCATGTGTTTACATTAAAACGTTAAGCTTGTTAGTGAGAACACAGTGGCATCTCATGTGTTTACATTAAAACGTTAAGCTTGTTAGTGAGAACACAGTGGCATCTCATGTGTTTACATTAAAACGTTAAGCTTGTTAGTGAGAACACAGTGGCATCTCATGTGTTTACATTAAAACGTTAAGCTTGTTAGTGATAACACAGTGGCATCTCATGTGTTTACATTAACACGTTAAGCTTGTTAGTGAGAACACAGTGGGATCTCATGTGTTTACATTAAAACGTTAAGCTTGTTAGTGAGAACACAGTGGCATCTCATGTGTTTACATTAAAAGTTAAGCTTGTTAGTGAGAACACAGTGGCATCTCATGTGTTTACATTAAAACGTTAAGCTTGTTAGTGAGAACACAGTGGCATCTCATGTGTTTACATTAAAACGTTAAGCTTGTTAGTGAGAACACAGTGGCATCTCATGTGTTTACATTAAAACGTTAAGCTTGTTAGTGAGAACACAGTGGCATCTCATGTGTTTACATTAAAACGTTAAGCTTGTTAGTGAGAACACACTGGCATGTCATGTGTTTACATTAAAACGTTAAGCTTGTTAGTGAGAACACAGTGGCATGTCATGTGTTTACATTAAAACGTTAAGCTTGTTAGTGAGAACACAGTGGCATCTCATGAGTTTACATTAAAACGTTAAGCTTGTTAGTGAGAACACAGTGGCATCTCATGTGTTTACATTAAAACGTTAAGCTTGTTAGTGAGAACACAGAGTGGCATCTCATGTGTTTACATTAAAACGTTAAGCTTGTTAGTGAGAACACAGTGGCATCTCATGTGTTTACATTAAAACGTTAAGCTTGTTAGTGAGAACACAGTGGCATCTCCTGTGTTTACATTAAAACGTTAAGCTTGTTAGTGAGAACACAGTGGCATCTCATGTGTTTACATTATAACGTTAAGCTTGTTAGTGAGAACACAGTGGCATCTCATGTGTTTACATTAAGACGTTAAGCTTGTTAGTGAGAACACAGTGGCATCTCATGTGTTTACATTAAAACGTTAAGCTTGTTAGTGAGAACACAGTGGCATCTCATGTGTTTACATTAACACGTTAAGCTTGTTAGTGAGAACACAGTGGCATCTCATGTGTTTACATTAAGACGTTAAGCTTGTTAGTGAGAACACAGCGGCATCTCATGTGTTTACATTAAAACGTTAAGCTTGTTAGTGAGAACACAGAGTGGCATCTCATGTGTTTACATTAAAACGTTAAGCTTGTTAGTGAGAACACAGTGGCATCTCATGTGTTTACATTAAAACGTTAAGTTTGTTAGTGAGAACACAGTGGCATCTCATGTGTTTACATTAAAACGTTAAGCTTGTTAGTGAGAACACAGTGGCATCTCATGTGTTTACATTAAGACGTTAAGCTTGTTAGTGAGAACACAGTGGCATCTCATGTGTTTACATTAAAACGTTAAGCTTGTTAGTGAGAACACAGTGGCATCTCATGTGTTTACATTAACACGTTAAGCTTGTTAGTGAGAACACAGTGGCATCTCATGTGTTTACATCAAGACGTTAAGCTTGTTAGTGAGAACACAGTGGCATCTCATGTGTTTACATTAAAACGTTATGCTTGTTAGTGAGAACACAGTGGCATCTCATGTGTTTACATTAAAACGTTAAGCTTGTTAGTGAGAACACAATGGCATCTCATGTGTTTACATTAACACGTTAAGCTTGTTAGTGAGAACACAGTGGCATCTCATGTGTTCACATTAAAACGTTAAGCTTGTTAGTGAGAACACAGTGGCATGTCATGTGTTTACATTAAAACGTTAAGCTTGTTAGTGAGAACACAGTGGCATGTCATGTGTTTACATTAACACGTTAAGCTTGTTAGTGAGAACACAGTGGCATCTCATGTGTTTACGTTAAAACGTTAAGCTTGTTAGTGAGAACACAGTGGCATCTCATGTGTTTACATTAAAACGTTAAGCTTGTTAGTGAGAACACAGTGGCATCTCATGTGTTTACATTAAAACGTTAGGCTTGTTAGTGAGAACACAGTGGCATCTCATGTGTTTACATTAAGACGTTAAGCTTGTTAGTGAGAACACAGTGGCATCTCATGTGTTTACATTAAAACGTTAAGCTTGTTAGTGAGAACACAGTGGCATCTCATGTGTTTACATTAAAACGTTAAGCTTGTTAGTTAGTGAGAACACAGTGGCATCTCATGTGTTTACATTAAAACGTTAAGCTTGTTAGTGAGAACACAGTGGCATCTCATGTGTTTACATTAAAACGTTAAGCTTGTTAGTGAGAACACAGTGGCATCTCATGTGTTTACATTAAAACGTTAAGCTTGTTAGTGAGAACACAGTGGCATCTCATGTGTTTACATTAAAACGTTAAGCTTGTTAGTGAGAACGCAGTGGCATCTTATGTGTTTACATTAAGACGTTAAGCTTGTTAGTGAGAACACAGTGGCATCTCATGTGTTTACATTAAAACGTTAAGGTTGTTAGTGAGAACACAGTGGCATCTCATGTGTTTACATTAACACGTTAAGCTTGTTAGTGAGAACACAGTGGCATCTCATGTGTTTACATTAAAACGTTAAGCTTGTTAGTGAGAACACAGTGGCATCTCATGTGTTTACATTAACACGTTAAGCTTGTTAGTGAGAACACAGTGGCATCTCATGTGTTTACATTGACACGTTAAGTTTGTTAGTGAGAACACAGTGGCATCTCATGTGTTTACATTAAAACGTTAAGCTTGTTAGTGAGAACACAGTCGCATCTCATGTGTTTCTTCTTTGGCCGGTAAATTCATGTTTGAACAAAGGTGGCTTAAAACACCAATCCATCCGTAAACACTGTTTGTTTTCGAGGGTTGCCTGCCGCTGTTTGTTTTCGAGGTTTGCCTGCCGCTGTTTGTTTTTGAGGGTTGCCTGCCGCTGTTTGTTTTCGAGGGTTGCCTGCCGCTGTTTGTTTTCGAGGGTTGCCTGCCGCTGTTTGTTTTCGAGGGTTGCCTGCCGCTGTTTGTTTTCGAGGGTTGCCTGCCGCTACGCCATAGAAAGAAACACTTGTTACATTTCAGGACTGATGTACACCGAGATTGGTTCTAGCTACATTGCAAACCTCAGTGTTAATTGGTGATTTATTTTACATACTTCGTCTTTTGTTGGGCAATTGGAAGACCGGAACAAATATTTAATCTCCTCTGATTTATGTGAGGATACATTCACAACAAGTGCTATGAAGTGATATAATTCACTTGTTAAATGTGTAAACATTAACGTACTGGGCCGATATTTAGTATCTAACTGGAGTCGCTGTGAAACGTGATATTTGCTGTGTTAGATGTATGTCTGGTTTCCTTGACGACCGGCCAGACATGCTCGCGCTGGTCGTTGTTGCTATCCTGGCCGGCTATCTGGACGAGGAACATCACATCTTCCCCCAATTGGTCGTAAGTCACCACAATATCGTGTATATCCACCGTTATCTTCTGTTTCCTTCTATTAAATTTTCTATGCATCCTTAAATTAACTTTCCGGGGTCAAAGTAATATATTTTGCTTCGGTAAAAAATGCGTGCCTTTTCTGCGCGAATATTTGACGAGTATGGCATTCATATACTATAATATTGCACAGGGCAATAAACGAGGTACAAATCCATGATGTTTCTTTGATAAATAAATATAATTATTGGTAATATAAAAAAAAGATGCATGTCTAAATGTAATATATGTGATAATTTTTTTGTTTTCAGGTATTTATTCTGTCGCTGATCTCCATTATCCCGCTGGCATATTACATAGGAATGGGCATCTCAAGGTGGGGTGAAAGTCAATTAAAGTGTTTCTGTGTGTCGATCTTTGGCGCACATGTTTGGGACAAATGTGCGTTCATGACAGTTGTCTAGAATATATCTTGTTGTGCTTTAAAGACGTGATTCAGTAGGTATCCCATCCTACAGGAAATGTATGATAGTAATCGTGACGTTGTAACCACTTGTGACGTCACCATTGAAGGTGTTCGAGATGACAATACTATTCGAAGAAAATCCTGCTCTATCTCAGCTTTGAAACACCTTATAGGAAGTACTTGTACACAAAGTTTGGTGAAGTTGTATTTGCGTCAAATTTGTTACAATCCTTCATTCCATGTTGAAGCTATGCATACAACCAGGGATTGCCCAGTAATAAAAATAATGTAGCAAAAAGTCGTTATAAATATCTTACACTACGACACCTGCTTAATATATCATGAAAATGCAGGTTTGATATCTATTCTATGTACGGTATATAAAGTCTTTAAGCGAGAGGGTTCCTGGTGAGTCACGGACCGGCTCTGACTGTGTTTGGTTGGTGGCAGTTTGTCGGCGCAGACTAACTTCGCGGTGGGCGCCGTGCTGAACGCCTCCTTCGGCTCCACGGTTGAGATCATCCTCTACCTGACGGCCCTCTACAAGGGCAAGGCGGACCACGAGGGCCAGTGCTACCAGGACCTCGTCAAAGCCGCACTCGTCGGTAGGTGTCACTAGGCAATGCGTCACCTGGATCATTTCCTTTTGAACTGGGTAATACTATGTAACACCGAACACTACATGGGCCCCCTACATGTAGATTGAGCATGCTCGCTACGCGCGCTCTGCGCGTCTCGTTGGGTTAGTACGACTTACGTATCAAACTCTTTACGAAAAATGATTATTTTGATTGGTATTGCGTCAGTTATGCGTTAGTTTTAAACCTAAATGATGTTGATGCTTTTTGTTAACCGAGAACAAAATTACATTTATATGTTTCAGGTTCTTTACTCGCCACAACATTGCTTATTCCGGTAAGTAGTCTTGAACCTTGAAGCCCAGTAAAAAAAAGTGATAAATTAAAAAACTAACATCCTTCTCAATGCCTCGTGCAGGCGCTACAGTTTTTAATATAGAGTTTATCTGTCATGGTATCCGTATCATTATAATAAAACGAAATAAAATGAAATATTGATTCAAATGCTATTTCTGTGGACATGAAGCAAAAATGGTAAAAGCTCCCGGGACAATGAATGGCTTCATTGTATAGATGCCAGGTTTCAAACTCCATGAAGTGGGGTCCACAAGTTAGCTCGCTTACAAGCTGTGGCTGGGGAGGCTCACTTTATAAAAATAGGAAATCTTCATTTCTTTTCATTTCGTTGCCAAATTCCGTATTTTGCATGGTATCATGCTGCCCTTTACTGGCCAAGTCTTTTACCATACTTACTATCTGTGGGTAATTCCTTCCATCCGAAAGCGTCACTGTTAGCTACGGTGTTTTCTACGGAATTGGGCACCGAAATGGATATTTTGATCAGCCTCGGTTATTAAGCCCTTTCCGGGGTATTTATTTTGTAGTCTGTTCTCACGTGTCCTAACGGTGCCCTTAACCACCAATAAATGCATCCATCTCCGTGCCAACGGTTCCTTGGCCCTGTTTAGCCCATTTGTGTACACAAGTGGCCCTAGATATAACGCCCATCCTTCCACAGGGCTTGTCGATGATTGTCGGTGGAATCAAGCACAGCGCTCAGCGGTTCAACCCGACCTCAGCAGGAGTGACGGCCACGCTGCTCTTTGTCTCAGTCGCAGGTCAGATGTCTACTCCGCATTATCCGCCATCTTTTGAATAGCATGACTGGCGCACTGAGTTCTGGGAAATAGGTTTTTGTGGTTATTTTTCAAATATTATTATTCTTTTATATTTTTTCTTAAGATATCCATACAATATATCCAGGAGAATGGAAATTAGGGTATTAATGTTGTCTGAAGTACTTGCTGACGTTGAACAAAGACACATTTTTTTTACGGACTATAGCATTTCATAGAGAATTTATATATTTATATATAATATAACTTGCTGACATTGAAAAAAGACACATTTTTTTACGGACTATAGCATTTCATGGAGAATTTATATATAATATGTATTTACAACAATTACTCTTACTTTATTACATATGTACTATTATTATTTCTCTGATTTTGCAGTTTTATTGGTCTTTAAACCAGATGGGCAGTGATATGTTTCCTGTTTCCTTGAAAGATGGTGGTAATGTTTTGCCTCTTTGCCGCAGGAGTGTTCGCCCCTTCCATATTCTCTCGGGCGTACGCTCTGTTTCAATGTGACAACTGCAAGGCGTACAACGGAACTGGCAACGGCTCCTATGGGATAGAATGTGACCAGTGCCGGTCTGACATGGTAAGTCCGCCCGATGATGTCATTGTCGACCTGATGATGTCATTGTCGACCTGATGACGTCATTGTCGACCTGATGACGTCGTTGTCGATCCCATTTGCCGTCTTAAACTACATGAGGGTGACGAGAGGTTGCCATTAGTTTCAACATTAACACATTTTTAACACCCAAGAAAACATTTAAAGAGCGGTTAGGACCATCTTCAAACTAAATGTTATATAAATGAAGATTTATTATCATCTTCCCTTTGTAGACCCGGTGTACGTAACATACAGGTAAACCTGATCATGATTTCTGATTTCGTCTCCTGCAGTTCGGTCCAGGCAAAAATGTCGAGATATACCGTGACCACGTGTTGCCGCTGATCTACACGTGCATGTTGTTGCTGCCATTGGCCTATGTCGTAGGTCTGGTGTACAGCCTAAAGACCCACCGCGCCACGGTCTACGACGCCTTCATCACCGAGATGGGACCCAATCCCGGTAGGTGGGGCTTCCGCTGCGTGCTACTACAAGATATCTCGCGAGGATATGAAACTATGAACTATGCAATCCAGATTTTCCAGAGTTGATAGATCTGTCTGTACTATATAGATATGGTTGGCGGTATGTTGCGATGACAGTTCCTTTTGATTTAATCTGATTTAATTAATTTAAATTTATATCTTGCAAAATAATTATTTTTAAGCATCCTGATAGCTAATCTAGAATGTGTCTTATTTTGTTTAATTAGTGCTGATGTACACTCCTATGTTAATGCAGCCTTGAAATGTAGAGCATTCCATTTATGTCTATGTGACATAAACACTACTGAAAGATAAGAACACCCTGATGAAATAAAAGACATTTCAACACAAACGTGGCTTATTTTATACAGAACAACACCATATTTGTGTCCAGTTTATATAAAATTTTCGTTTTATAGATTGTTAACTTTCATAAATCTGACACGTTTTGCTGACCTCGACCTTGGGCATGTCGTCTGCTTTCAGATTCAGGCCACGGGGTGGCGCACTGGGGTCGCGTGAAGAGCCTCCTCATCCTGCTCGTGTCCATCGTCCTCATGTCGCTGTGCGCCGACCTGGTGACCTTCAACATCAAACCACTGCTCGGCGGCACCGTCTCTGTGGTCAGTGCAATCACTTTCCTTCTTTTCTCAATATTTTACACTATTAGGGGTGTGGAAGCGGTGTCCAGTGTCGTTTTTTTCAAAAGTCTGCGTGTCGAATGTCGATTTTCCACGACGTTCCGTGTCGCTTCTTGTCGTGTTGTCGTGTCGTTTTTTTTCACAAATCTGTGTCGCTTTTTCAGATCCTCAATTTCAGAATTTGGGAGTCAATGTGGAATGTCGTTTTTTTCAAATATGCCAGTGTCGCGTGTCGCCATTTACCCCTTTCAGACCCCATGCTATTTAGATAGTGCTACTACAATGCTATGTGGGATGGAAAGTAATTCGCGGTGACCGATGTCGTTCAATAACGTGTACACGTCAGGTGCGGATCATGGCGATACGTATTTTTTATGACTAACAGGGTACGGGTTGCAAGATTTATGTGGTCAGTGACATAGATATACTTTTTTAGTTTAGGATCTTGCTGTGGGCAGCACGTTTGGGGAATAGCTGCGTACAACCTGTTTAAAGATAAGCAGGTATATTATGTAAATTACCCGGTGGGCTTCGATATACAGCTTCTTTGAACGGATTCACGGATTTGGCCAATAATAATAATAAACCCAATAGTACTAGTGCTAACCCGCTGTATATGGTTCGCTTGCAGTTCTTCGTTGGCGTCACGTTGTTGGCGCTTGTGCCGGATATCCCAGAAATCATCATTGGTATCCAGTTCGCGTTGCAGAATAATATTTCTCTCAGGTATGAACACCCAGAGATTAGAGATTAATTAGTTATCAAAGAACTTTGAATTTGTCGTGTAATTGTTGGTCACAGGAAGGCATTAATTTGTATATTCCTAGTCTTAACATGTTCATGCTTCTAAGACAATATAAAAATAATATCATGATCTCACTTATGCATAGATTTTTTTATATAAAAGCTTAACAAGATAAAAGTGGGAAGATAAATGCGATCAAGTATCGTAAGCAAAGATCTATACATATTCTTTGTTAAGATTTAGATTTAAATGTACATTCCATATTGTGCACAAAAATCTCTGCACAATAAAGTCGAACATCGTTTCTTACCAGGCGAGATTCAAAGCCAAATACGACACCGTCTCTAGCGCTCTGGTTCCCATGCTGTATGTACTGTCTTGTCTCCTTACAGCATTGAAGTCGGAAGCTGCATTGCTGTGCAGATCTGCTTGCTACAAATCCCCATATTATTGCTGGCAGACTTAATAAAGGTCAGTGAAATGCTTCATACTTGTTCATCTGAGCCAAGTATGGAAAACACAACAAGGATAATTTTACAATAACAGCTTAGTCTTGCCAGTCTTGGATCAGTATACGATACTGTGTGATATGCATTGCCGTTCTCGTGATTTGAAAGTATTGTTTGGAACTTAGATAGCGAAACTACGCGAAGCCAGGTAGGAACAAAACATAGGAGAGCGACAAGCGGCGCGCTGAGCCTGCGTGCGGAGGTAGGGGTGGAGGGGACCTTGAGGTTGCCAGGGTGGTCCCCTCAGCGTAGGGAGGGGCTGGCGAGATCCAGACCCCAGCAGTCCCAAGTTTTCCTATGGCTGGTAAGGGGTGGAAGGAACTCTGAGGTTGCCAGGGTGGTCCCCTCAGCGTAGGGAGGAGGTGGCGCCGTCCACACCGCACTTTTCCCAAGTCCCCTCGGCTTTAGTAAAGGTGGGGGGAATCTTGAGAATGCCAGGGTGGTCCCCTTAGCGTTAGTAGGGGTGGGGGGAGAATCCTGACGTTGCCAGGGAAGGGTCCCCTCAGCTTTAGTAGGGGTGGGGGATATCCTGGGGGTGTCAGGGTGGTCCCCTCAGGGTTAATAGGTGTAGGGGGAATTCTGAGGGTGCCAGGGTGGTCCCCTAAGCGTTAGTGGGGGTTGGGGGGGGAGAATCCTGACGTTTCCAGCGGGGTCCCCGGTAGGGGTGGAGGGGCTCCTGGCCTAGCTAGTATAGATAAGTGGTTTGGGACCGTGAGCCGGGATCGTCATCATCTTCATCGACCGAGAAATTAGGATAAGAATGTTACAAATTCAGAAGTGGAAAATAGATGTATATATCTTTGCAACCGGATTGTGATTGGAATAAACAACCAAGAAATGAAATACGTTTTCTCTATTTTGACGTCGCATGCCAGCGAAAAAAATAGAGTGGTGTCAGAGAGAAGAAATCGCCACAGTATACATAAGCGTGTGGATAAATCTGAGGTCTTGTCAGTCCTGGGTCAGTGTTCACAATTCTCGTGAGTTGAACGTATAAATATTCTAGCGTATAGTTGAAGTTGAGGTAAATGAGGGTTACTGTCTCATATTAATTATTTCCTTCTCTCCTTAGCCCACGGGTTTCTACCTGTTGTTTTCTGACGTCCATATTTACTCAGTCATCATTGGAGTGCTTCTGAACAACTACGTCTTTCAAGATGGAAAATCCAACTACTTTCAGGGTAAAGATTTTGTTCATACATTGTTTTCAATTATGGCTGTTTCTTTTCCGCGTTAATCCTTCGGTCCTTAATTGCCTCGGTTCCTTACACCTTACTGGAGAGTTACATGCTAAGGGAAAAAAAACAAAAACGTAAAAAAAACGAAAGACGGAAAAAGTACGAAAAAAGTTATCTTTAACTTATTTGCATACTGAGATAAGGTTAACAGTACCTTGACCTACGTTCATAGGCGAGGATTTGCCAAGTACTCGCGCAATAAACACTGGCCGCCATATAATTGTTTAATAATTTAATAATTCTCTGTTGATATTCTCGTGGTAACGGATGTATCATTGTTTCATTAAAACCGGCGTCTGTTCTTTGATTTTCAGGCTTCGCCTTGGTGCTGACCTACATGGTCCTCGTTGCCATGTACTTCTTCGCCCCTAACCCTCCCGGATCTCACTGTTAAAACCTATGTATACGGTCTGTATGTACACGGTCTGTATTTACGCTGCCTGTATGTACGCTGCCTGTATGTACGCTGTCTGTATGTACGCTGCCTGTATATACGCAGCTTTTGAAGCTTTATCATGCAGCCGTGGCAGTTGACGCGTGTAGCCCAATATTTTCACCTATCATGGAGATGTAAATTGATTATGTAAAAGGTGTAAAATGTAGCGACATTCCTTAATCAGTTAGTGACTTCAACATCAGAAACGCAGAAAACGTTTGCACGCAAGTGACCTGCACGTGCCCTACACGTGACATACAAGCGACCTGCACTTGACCTGCACGTGATCTACACTTGATCCGCACGTGACCTGCACGCGATTTACACGTGACCTGCATCTGACCCGCACGTGTGTTTTTAATTTGTTTATGCACTTTAAGTAACAGGATTGGTGGGAAAAAGTACGTAGGAAAAAGAAATGTCAAGGATTCGCTGGATATTGCACTAATTTTTGAAAGTAGGAATGATGGACGTTTGTAATAACTTCCAAACCCATATTTGATGTGGCTTTAGTTACTGATTTACGCGACATTTGTGTTCTGTACATATTTATATTATATATTATATCTCTTTTTTTTTATTTCGAAAGTGCTGTTGAACATTATGCTAAATCAAATATACTGTTTACGCACCCTTACAAATATTTGTCGCAACTGATCTTTCTTGTTTCTGCGATAAATTGCGAGATGGAGTGATATTGCTATAATGTGCTGTCTGTGATTGTTATAGTTTAGACCCAATGGGTGGACCTACCTGTTACTGACAGAGCGTATGAACGTGTTCTGTGCTTATGGATATCATCTGTCCGTCTTACACTGTTAAAGCTATGCTGTACTATGCAAGTACGTTCATATTATGAAGCATGTTAAGTATTAAGAAATCTGTTGGTCCATTCGCTGAGGCAGGACCTAACCGGGTAGTTATTCATTCGTCGCAATAATACGAAATGTTCCAAACAAGCGGCTTGTCGATAGCGATTGAGGAATACTGTTACTGCTATCACATTACCTTCTGTATCTCAAAGGGTTCGTCAAGTAATCTCTTACCGTTAAGACTGTTTGAATGTTTGAATTTGCATACAGCCTGATCATGACTATGTCTTGCCATCGGTGTATCAACAATTCGCTTTTAAATTCAAAGCTTCACGTAAGAAGTCAACGAGTGACTTTGTATGTGGGTGAAGCGCTGAGAGTTTCTGTGTGAAGGTTCATAATCAAAGTTCACGAAATCGATTGTTGTAATAAATTCTGAGCCGGGGTACTACGTGGGATATTCCGACACAATAGTTGCTGCCTGTTAACATGGCAGAAGGGCTCGCGTGAATGATTTATTTATGTAGTCTAGGATACATTGACGAATGTACAAGGTCTACATTCGTTCGTTAGCGGATCGCGTAGTCTTATTCCAAATGATTGTATATCTTTCTCGGCCGCAGCTACGATGTAATATATGCGGAGAAGTAATTATAGTATTATAATAATTAGAATTTGAAACTCATATGTATTCTGCAAGAGTAAGAAGTCTGTATACATTGTTCCTGTACTTATTTTTGATAGATTTTAGTAATTAAGATATTAGATGTTCTATTATTTCAATATTGTAAGAAAATGATGGAGAAACCTGTTACAAAAAACATCATCGGTTGCGCATTAAAGGTTTTGCGGAGGCCATGGGCCGAATAAAGCGGGATGTGAACAGCTTCCGTCCTTCATATTTTATCTTTATGATAAATCAAACATGGGCCGAAACTGGCCGGACATATGCCTAAACATTGTTGAATCACCAGAACATCAAGGAGGAGATGGAATGGACGGATCCTGTTTGTTTACATAAAATCTAAAGCAATTAATTTAATTTATATACCAAGTTTACTTGTAAATCAGTAAAAAGTGACTTGTGTAAGAGATAATACAAAAGAGCCACCCTTTTCCACATTAAATGTAGGTAACAATGTGACAAATCAGTTTGGAATTATTATCCTTCTAATTTTTGCCCACCACGGTCAAGATCGTGCAATTAATCCGGCCCAAACTAAAGAAATTAACTAATTGTTTTCCGGGCTTCAAGGCTGCATGAAAATCTTCATTTGATTAATTATATCATTGCGACACGTTCGGACTAGTTTACTTAAGTTTTAATAAATACAGTCAAACATCGTCTGGCGACTTTAGTGACCGCACCAAAGGAGACAAATTGAAGAGGTTGCAATATCACAGACTTTATTTCTTAAGCACACTGACAAAGGCTTCTTTCGGGATTTCTATATTTCCTATTTTGCGCAATTTTTTCTTGCCCTCGGCTTGTCTCTTCAGCAACTTCATCTTCCTGGTTATATCTCCACCATACTGAAAACAAATCGGGAGATAAATTATAATAAATGAATAAAGTTACCACCGATATCGTTTTTCCTGACTTCTCTAAAGCTGACGAGGATGACTTGTAGCTTCTATTTTGTTGTTAAACACACAAAGGACCAACAGAATTATTTTAAAGCTCCGAACTGTTTTCAAAATTGTCGTAACGTCATCATACATGACGTCATGTGCGACTTAAACATAGACGACGACGTCTTTACGACCACTGACTGATCTCACTTACACACTTGGCGACGACGTCTTTACAACCACTGACTGATCTCACTTACACACTTGGCGACGACGTCTTTACGACTATTTACTGATCTCACACACTTGGCGACGTCTTTACGGCTATTTACTGATCTCACTTACACACTTGGCGACGACGTCTTTAAGGCTATTTACTGATCTCACACACTTGGCGATGACGTCTTTAAGGCTATTTACTGATCTCACTTACACACTTGGCGACGACGTCTTTACGACTATTTACTGATCTCACTTATACACTTGGCGACGACGTCTTTACGACCACTGACTGATCTCACTTACACACTTGGCGACGACGTCTTTACGACCACTGACTGATCTCACTTACACACTTGGCGACGACGTCTTTACGACCACTGACTGATCTCACTTACACACTTGGCGACGACGTCTTTACGACTATTTACTGATCTCACTTACACACTTGGCGACGACGTCTTTACGACTATTTACTGATCTCACTTACGCACTTGGCGACGACGTCTTTAAGGCTATTTGCTGATCTCACTTACACACTTGGCGAGTACGTCTTTACGGAATGGCTTGATGTCCTCCCGGGCCAGCACCTTGGAGCCCACTTTGGCCTGGACGGCGATGAGGAAGAGCTGTCGGGGGATCGTCTCCTTCAGCTTGGCCGCCATGCGCTTAGCAACCTCACGCGCCTTACTCACGTGGGTGATCTGTGCCAACTCCTCTACCTCGTTACCATTGAGCGCCACGTCCACCTATGGCGTCACCGAGACGGAAAACGATATATATATTATATTTATATCTATATATAACCCCTTTAGTCTCACAGAAAGCACATCATGCTGACATCAAAGGTTTTAACTTCCATTAAAGCAGCCTACTTACATGCGCCATCTTATATTTTTTACATTTTAAACTCAAGACTAAAAATATCTCAAATTTATGTTGCATATGTTTTATATCTCTTTGAGTGTGTAAAACAACAATTTCAACATAAAACTGCACGGTTTATTTATATCGCGCATCCTAGCGAACCGCGGTTGACTTCACACAGAATACCGTAACAGCGAACAGGCGCGCAGGGATATAAGCCTAGCCACCAAATTCTGCTCCGGTGAACAAATTTGTTTCTCTCCGGATAGCCCACAGGCTTTCAGGATTTAAATTCAAGAGGATGGTAATATCAAAAATTACAGAAAATATTACTTAAGGGCCATTCGATGAGTCACGTGATACATTTGGTCAATGTGATGCTCTTTATTTCACACACAGACCGAAAGATATAAACACCCGTTTTATCCATTCGTTGATTTATGCAATCTTGTACTACAACTTCATTGATTTCGTTTCTCTGTGGACGACCGGTAAATGTTGTCATAATATAGTCAATGGAGCTCTGCTTGAAAACGGTTACCAGTTCGAAGTCTCGTCTCACAGCGAGACTAATTTAGTAAAACACATTCAATGTCCGTTACCTTGACCAGACTGGTGATCCTGTAGCCGTAATCTTCATAGTCGAAGCTGGAACAGGACCAGATTGATAAAGACAAAGCTACCATGTTACAATCACTGACGAGCCAAGCGGCCAAAGCCATCCCCTTTGGGGTTAAGACCTGCAACCGGCAATGAATGTTATTACGGATACAAAAAAAACGTTGTCACTAATGAAGCAAATGTTCACAATTTCCTATTTCTTGGCATTAAGCTACTCACCCGCCTGACGAACACACACGACACCGTATCGACGAGGCGCCAGCTCGAGTGGAGATTACGACGTAAATCATATTTAATTAATTAAAGTTGTTGATTTCACCGCTAATCACCTGGCGTAGCCAGAAGTGATCGATTTCAGCTCATCGAAGAAGTCGATGATGATTTCGTTGAGTGGGAAGACCACTTTGAAGAGAACTCGCTTGTCGTCGATATACGTCTGCTCCCTCTGCTCACCGCGCCGACTCTGTTCGGGGGAATGAGCGAGGGTTGTTTTAGACCAGCTTTGTACACACGTGGAATCAAGTGATCGAGGAACCTTTCGTTATATAGACATGACATAAATGAGACAATTTCCGCACAAAATACTTCAAGGAGAGTTCGACTCGTGAATACTGGATTTTCTTAGCATTCAAAAGTGATCTGTATCAAACAATAGTACAATTTCGTTATCACAGGGATCTCCACATTAACATAGGTTCTTGACAAAATCTCTCGTGAGAGTGTGTGTGCAATTGATCTCTTCACCATTTTACGCAAAGAATACTTGAATTTCCAGATACGCTATGATTCATACGCAATACTCTCGGCATCAGTTTCTGGCGTTATTTAAACAGACAATACTCAAGTCTAAACATAAGCGACTTGCTTATTACGAAGGGCGCATTTTACGTAAAATAATACCCTCTGAAATAAAATGTTAAAATAAAAAGTGATCTTCGCTATAAACAGTGTTGCACGAGGTAGCAGTCGACATGTTTTCTGCGATCCCGACTGACCAGGAAGACGGAGATGAGCGGCCCGATGTAGTCATCCGGAGCGATGATCGTGCCCAGGACCATGGGTTCCTGGTACTCCACGATGATATGTGGATCCGGGAGCTACAAGGGACGCCAAGGCATGTTGACAAACAAACACTTTAACCAGGTCACTATTCATAGAATACTCAATGAGTCAATTAATAGTACTGACAAAATAACAATAATGTTCAGAGAACCCGGGAGCCATACACATAGTCTACATCAAATAAAACACTTTTATATAAAATAACATAATAAGATATATATACCAATACTATATTAATTCACACTAGTCTACAGAGGCCAAACGAGCGTAAGAATATTAGGCTAAGTTTTTGCTGTAACAACAAACAAAGATAGCCACAATAAGTTAATTCAGCTGTGAGAGGCTCGGCCTAAAGAAGTTATCATCAAAATAAAGACGTATAATTTACACTGTCTGTCGCCTGATGTAATTACTAACCACTTATTAGTTATCGCTAGGAATATTTAACACGACACCTTTGAGACAGTCACACATAACGCCTCGTGATTTTAGAATAAATCTATATTTCAGATGTAGGATGAGATAAACATGTCCGTACATGACTTGGGTTTAGTAGTGTAATCTCGTCTGTGCCATATTTCTTAATATTTTTCGCTCCTTCAATTTTGACTGGAAACAAAACAATATAATGGAAAACATTGCAAACTGTTAAATTATCATAAACTGTTAATATAAACAACGATATATTTGGAAATCAGTCACTGAGTAATTGTGATTAAATAATAATATGATTCAGAAATAGCAAACTCTTCATGAATTATTGACGAGCGCAATCAAGGGATATTACATAAAAACAATCTTCCTTATGGTTCACAATAGAAACATTTGATTACTGGTTGTTCTCCCTTAAAACTCTTGAACCTATCTCGGCTCGGCTCGCCATAAAATTATCAATTACGATACGCCCGCGCGACTAGGAATAGGCGAGAAAAGTCGTCTGCTTTGCCGACCTTTGTAGGGCACATTTGGTGACGTAATGATGACGTTAGTGTCGTACTCCTGCTCCAGTCGCTGTGTGAAGACATCCATGTGGAGGAGGCCCAGGAAACCGAGACGCCAGCCCTGGCCCAGGGCAACGCTGTCACGGCACAACAGGCGCACACAATAAGTGAATGACTATGTACATACCATTATGTAATGCACACATAACATAACTATCGACACTTGAAAGTTGTGCCTTTACATACCCTCCTTACATCTGCCTTTTAACATGTAAGCATCTGCAAGAGAATGTACACTGTAGTAAGGTTTATTTTCATTGTTAAAAAAAAACGGTGCCAAGTACCATTACAGGTTTGTAGGGAAGACTTTATGCTCATATGCATTCATGAAACAAAAGTTCTATGAAATGATTAACATCTTTAACTATTCCTTATTAAGTTCAGTGCTTTCATAGTTCAACAACTACACGGGTTAAAATCCGTATGGAATCTACTTTAACAAGTGGATACACTCGTTTCTCAAATTATCGATGACGACAAAGTGACCTTGGTATGACCTTCACCTGCTGTCGGCGTTGACGCTGACACTGGAGTCGTTAAGAGTGAGTCTGTCCAGGGCGCTACGCAGTGCCGGGTACTCAGACTGATCGATGGGAAAAATACCCGCAAATACCTGGAAAATCAAATCAAACGTCGGCGTTTAGGCCACTTTTCTGCACATGTAGGCTACACTAGGCCAACAAGCCTCACGCGACAATTAAAATGAGGTGGTTTAATCAACTATGCCCCAAAATGCATGTGCGCGAATACCTAGAAAAATCAAGCCACTACTAGTTATATCTCACTGCTATTCATATGAAATTCATATCTGAATTCAACTTCAGAGATTGACTCAGACGTGGAACGCATTTAGTGAATATCTAGTGAATAGTCGTAGTGACTCAACAATAAATGAAAAAAAAAGACACTTGATGACGGTAATTAACAGGAGTACCTCAATAATATAAGTACATTTGAGTTTAAACTTCTAAACCTGCAAAAATATTCCTTCTTCTATGTTAGCACAAACAATTGTTTCAGTATGGTTCACGTAATACATGCCGCCGCATATACGTTTCAGGGGAACCTCCAAAAACATATGTTAAAAAAAAAAAAAAAATGGAACGCTGGTCGAATCAAGAAATGACCTGTTCATAAGCAGCCATTTTATTTTACCCGCTGTTAGAAACGAAAGTAGTGACATACCATGGGCCTGGCGGGCTTGAAGCCCTGCAGGGCCTCGACGGGCTGATTGTGCCAGTGAATCGTATCGCCGACCGGCGCCTCCTTGGTGCTGCGCATGTTGGAGTAGAGGTAGCCCACCTGGCCGGCGTGACTGTCAATATAAGACGGCAATCATTGCGCATGACACCCAGAGTATGTAGGTCAAGGCGACAATCATTTCTCGTGACACGCAGAGTATGTAGGTCAACACGGTAATCATTGCTCGTGACACCCAGAGTATGTAGGTCAAGACGGCAATCATGGCTCGTGACACCCAGAGTATGTAGGTCAAGACGGCAATCATTGCTCGTGACACCCAGAGTATGTAGGTCAAGACGGCAATCATGGCTCGTGACACCCAGAGTATGTAGGTCAAGACGGCAATCATGGCTCGTGACACCCAGAGTATGTAGGTCAAGACGACAATCATTGCTCATGACACTCTCTACTATAAATTGCCTTTAGTAACTTCCCTTTATTAATATTTCCGTCAATAATGGCGTGTAAAGATTCCTATCCTTCATGACAATTGTCTTAAAGAAAGTGACTGGAATGAATATGATCCGTTTCTATGGAACTCGTAATAAATTGGCAAGTTCATTGTTGAGCGGCGTCTCGCTAGAGGGCGCTACTTACAGGGTCTCGGTCGGTGTCTCATCCGGATACATGATGCCCACTTCCTGTACGTCATAAGATTTACTGGAGTGTACCGACTGGACTTTGTCCCCTGCGAAAAACAAATAAACATAATGTTAGAAAGCGAGTCTCACTGAAACACAATCACATGATGCATTCGCAAAATGCAAAAAAACTATTCTTTGCAAAATACTCCATTAATAAAAATTAAAACAATATTAATACATATAGAAATGTACAAAGAAGATCAAAGACAGCCTGTCGCTTGTTATTTTATGGTAATAAAGCTCTTCATATTATTTACATTCAGCGGCAGTTTTGCAGATTTGTCCATCATGAAATGAATATTGACAATTAGGTCAGCTTTGCTAACATGCAGACTACCCTGGGGCAATACACCTCAACGTGGGAAAATGACACTGGGTGCAATATACTCCAGATGCAGGGACCAGGCTTCAACCCACGACCTGATGGCATGTATCACTCAGCCTGCATATCAATAGACCGCCAATTGACGTCACTGTTGTGTCAATTTATAGTAGAGAGTGTCATGACGGCATTTTTTTCCAATTATATGGCAAAAAAAAATTTTCCACGTGCGTTACGTCCGACAAACAAGTCCGACAAACAAAGCAGGATGTAACTTTTTTGTCCGTTTTAGACATGAGTACTTCTCACTTGTAAATCAGCTACCATCGACCTGACCTTTGCTAATGGAGCCATCCATGACAGCGATATTGCACACAGCCCCTCGGTAGCGGTCATAGGATGAGTCAAAGATGAGTGCCTTCAGCGGTTGATCCTTTCGTCCAGGCGGACTAAACAGGGAGAACGTCACATAATATATGATACTACTATCGCGTCAACGGGCACGATGGCTGGCCTGGCAGAGCACGGTTACTTGTTGACGAATGGTCACTTGTTGACGAATGCAATTACAAGATACCTCACAAGCTATATCACATCTTAGCAAAACACTCACACTATTAACAAAATTCTTACTGATTTTTTTAAAATTATACGCGGCGAGTTATTATTTCATTTACTTGTTTTCTTTTTCTATCTTTGTTTTGTACTTATGCAGTTTTATGAGGTATGGTAATATATATAATGAGGTGGGGTCGGTGGGTACGCGACTCACCAGGATAACCTCTCGACCACTGCTCGGAGCACCTCATCGATACCAATCCCAGTCTTAGCGGACACCTAGAGGGACAAGGTCAGCCACATCACGCCCTACGTCACGTCATCCTACGCCACGTCACGAAACATCGCCTTCAACGTGACGTCACCTAAAGTCACTCACGTGACGTCGCCTTACGTCACGTCACAAGTCTCACGTCACGTCGCCCTACGTCACGTCACAAGTCTCACGTCACGTCGCCTTACGCCACGTCACATCGCTTTACGTCACGTCGCCTTACTTTACGTCACATCGCCTTACGTCACGTCACTAGTCTCACGCCAGGCGTCACGCTACATTACGTCACCTTACGTCACCTCACGCACTGGCGCCACGTTACCTTGCGTTAAGCCACCGTGCATGTGGATGGTGCATTGATAACCGCTTCACCATGTTGAGTTGGCGGTAACACATGGCTCCTCATCCAACCAGTATTCCCTTATGTTAAAAAACCACCCCAGACCTATATATATATATCAATGTAGTAAAAAATTAAGCTTATTTCCAAACACGCTGCATCAAATGTCGCACATTACCCTTCGCCACGACGTGTCCTACCTTGATGACGTCATCGGGGTCGATGTCAAACAGCGTCTGCATCTGCTGAGCGACAACTTCCGGTTGAGCATTCTTCAGGTCAATTTTGTTGAGCACTGGGATGACGACCAGGTCTCGTTCGAAGGCCAGGTAAAAGTTAGCTACAGTCTGCGCTTGGACACCCTGGTAACAGAATTAATGTACCGACATGAAATTTGCCCTTTACCGATTGCAGCAGCATTGCTGATTCGCCTCAATATATGTAAACATAGAAAAGAACAGGTTACCTGTTTTTTTAACGACAGGGGTATTAGAGATAGCGGGAGAAAAGTTTTTAACTTTTATCCTTAACCATTTCGCATAAGACTTTTATTCATCAAATGTACATTTGTGACTGACGATTCTCAGTGTATGCAGCGGGCTTCCAACAGCCAATCTGATATGTGTCGTGATATTGGTTAGGGGTTCGGTTACCTGGTTGGCATCGACCAGCAGAATGACCCCTTGACACGCGGCGAGGGACCGAGATACTTCGTAGTTAAAATCAACGTGACCCTGAAAAATATTTTGTCCAACTCACCTTCAGCACAATAACACAAGAAGCATAGATTCCATTATCTGTGAACGTTGTTTATAGACCAGCACGTGCAATCCAAATAAACCTTAGGCAAGCTGGCATTAAGCCTTACAAGTCCGTTCATTGTTAACACGTGTTAACACGTGAGTGTTCACGCGGTGTGCATGTGCAGGTCTCCTGCCGTTTGGCTATTTATTGAAACGCTTTAGCCACTGTCGGTTCCAGGCAAGGACCGGATTCCCGTGGCCTGCAACTGCACACCGCATGAAAACTCAACGGTATGGTTCAATGCCTCACGTTTTTTTCATTCAGCAAAGCATACTCATCATCTCTGGGTCATGATAAATGGACACGACCTTTCAAATCCTTTACCATAAACCGCACAAACTATGTTGAAATAAACAGAAGCAAGCATGTAATATGCAAATTATACTGACAGGCGTGTCAATCAGGTTGAGGAGGTGCGGCTCGCCATGGTAGTCAAACACGAGGGACGCGGTCTGCGCCTTCACCGTTATTCCCCGCTCACGCTCCACTTGCAGCTTGTCCAGAACCTGTTCATTTTTCTTGTCCTTGGATATAGTTCCTGAAGTCATACAATTATAGTGAATACAAAATAGTGAATGCGATTTTCACGGTAATTTTCCAGCGAAGAATGTTACTTTTACAGAAAGCGGTCAAGAGACTGCCAGCGAAAATGACCATTTATGTATTAAGCAGCTGGTGACATAAATTCCACATTTAATAATATATCTTGAGAGATCAGTCATTATCAAATATATAAGCATATTTGATCAGTTAACATAAATACTTTTGTGTTGTTGGCAAATCATGTATGCCTTACCAGCTACCAAACAATTCTGAAGGCAAGAACATTTGCAACATATATAACACACCCAATACCTGTGTGTTCCAACAGTCTGTCAGCCAGGGTACTCTTGCCATGGTCTACATGTGCGATGATGCTGAAGTTCCGAATTTTATCTATAGGAAACTCTGATGTAGCGATCTAAAACATATAAAATTGCTTCTTTTATGAAAAATAGATTTACATTCTATGAACAGATTGAAAACATTGCTCAGTATGCTAGACACAAAACTTTAAATCAAACCACCTATACCCATGCAGTTATTCTGATTCTGATTCTGAGGTAGGCCAGAGGGTGGGCCTCAGTGTCCCAGAGTTCTTTAAAATTATAGAACATCCAAAATATAATCGGACAATGATTTAGATATATATATATATAGATATACAATGTGTCACCATGTCCACTTACAGCTTAATGAAAT
This sequence comes from Arenicola marina, assembly GCA_964019135.1. Taxonomy (NCBI): domain Eukaryota; kingdom Metazoa; phylum Annelida; class Polychaeta; family Arenicolidae; genus Arenicola; species Arenicola marina. Next base: position 33,539,917 of record OZ025260.1, on the reverse strand, counting down.
GCGTCATTTGAAATTTTTGTGTGACAATTGGGGCAGAATAGCTGCTTATGCAGAACTACATTTTCCTGATATATTAACTAAATTTGCAGCCATCCTAAAATACAGAGACAATAGCCAAAGTAACAGTTCACAAACTGAGGCACTGGATGAAGTACTGGTTATGATGATAAATTTTGCAAGCTTCAGTGGGCAAATTAAGCATTATGAGTTACCATTATTTTGATGTAATATTCCTTACTTACAGGGCTCTTGGTCACCTTTGAAGCTTTAGAGTCATTCTGCACTGAAGATGTATGGATCCATTTCTTCGAGCTGAAAAGTAAAAGTAAAAAAATCAGTTTGGTGTAAATCTTCTACATAAAAAACCTGACAGGTGAATGTAAGGCGCAAACATACACATATTATTGGCACCTAGCTGTTGTTCACTGGCTGGGAGATCAGGGGTTGTTCTTCCTCGAAGGGTTTGACTCGGACTTGGAGACTTAGTGAGGAGGGCAGTGAGTTTGTCAGATGCACAAATATAATATAATTAATCACAATAATAAATGCAAATTACAATGCTTTATATGTTGTCTGCATTTACAAATCAATCTTTTTGGTAACATAATATTATTTCAACCTTACTATCATGCACAGTGCTACAACCCAGAAATTACCAAGTGTTTTAGTCAAGTCACTCAGATAGGAAAATAGGTATCTTGAACAGCTGGCGACCAAGTGTATAGCCTAAAATTTCAGGCTACCAAGTGCAATGAGTTCAGACACAGGCACTTGAATGATGGGGTGGGGCGGGGGGGGTTGGCACAAGATTTATTTACATTTATTTGTGAATATATTACACAAATAATTAAGTGTTGACACACTTTCTTGATGTCAAAAGATAGAATAAGGTATATAGAATATATAAACACTATGATTGTATATACACCCATTATGATAAAAGCTACAGTCGATTCCCTACTAACGTCGAAGGATTTTAACATTGCTACCATTGTGCCCCTAGAGAAGCAGGCTTGCCTGGGGGCACTTGCGCCAGTGTATGGACAGAACGGCTGTACTACCAGAATGGCCGTTTGAGTTAGTGTGGGTGGGGTAGTGGTCTATGGGGGTGTGAGGAAGGGTGGTGTGTGAAGCTAGCAGCCGGGTTGATTGGCTGGCCATATTAATGCATAGTGTGCAGTGGGGGGGGGGGGGGGGGGGGGGAGAGGCAGGGGAGGCTCACACTGGGGTTAGGGGTCAAAATGGACTAATTGGCATTCTTTGAAAACAACTTAAGCCAAAAAAGATGATCCGAGGATTTTTCAAAGCAATATTTTATATACATTCACTAATCATGCCTTTCTGATATCTGAGGATTCCAATTTAAAGCTCTCAGCCCCCACCACCTCCTCCCCCACCCATACTAAAGGGTGGGGAGACCATACGGCCATTTTGGTAGTACGGCCATTCTGTCTATAGACCCTTGCGCCAAGGGGGATGGGGGGGGGCTCCTCGTGTTTCAAGTGCCTATCAGGCGCTTTGAGTTCAGATGTTATTTGTCGTCCCATTGCCAACTTTCTTATGACAGTGATGTCTTGTTTTTAGGCTAGGGGGAGGGGTGCTCGACCCCCCCCCAGTGTTATCAGGTTATTATCACTGTCACTGTGACAGTGATGAGCGATAATACAAGCACTTTATGCAAACTTCAGTCTAACACCCAATTTTACACGCATAGTCTCACCAACTGTACCTCCACGTCAAGGAAGCTAATCGAATATTCCTAATTTGACATTGTTTGCACACTGGACAAAGCAATGACACAGCGATACGGTTCAGAAGCATCTTTCTGAGCTCAAACGTCTTCTGCTGTTCGTCCTTTGGCCAGTTAGGACAAACACCGAAAACCACTGAACACACCGATGCGCATGAAATGTCGCCAAGCGAGTGCAGCAAACAAGGAACAGCAGGGCTACGTACCGTAGCACGATCGATCGCGATCGCACTTCTTACGGTACGACAAATAAGGAATTGAACTTGGCGGATTGGTCAAGGACCTGTGCAATTTTGAAGCGGAAGTGGGTATGGTTCGCCGCGATCAAGAGCAGTCCCGCATGATAATATTAAACTCTGAACGACGATTCTTCTCAGATAAGTGGGGATAACCCGTAAATATCGATGCTTTATAATTATCTTTTATTTATCAATATTTTACACCATTTAGATTGTGCTGCTATTTCCAAAGTAAGGATAATTAGTTGGTGGTTATCCCCGCAACAAATGGAAATAGTTCAATGTGACCAATGTCGTACCGTAGGAAGTTCGGAGTGACCAAAAATGTTCGAGGCGATCGATCGTGCTCCGGTACGCAGCCCCGGTCTCACTTTATAATAATGGCGAAAAGACAGCTTAAATGCCAGTAAATCCCCAACTGAAGATGCTGATCCCGCTGAGTGGGTTACTAATGTCTTTACTGCTCTTACGAATGAAAAATATATTGACGGATTCAGAAGTTGGCCGGGGTGTTTGGTTTCTAGGGATCCTCTCGTTTTTTTGACGACGCCCCCTCCCTCAGTCAGTCAGTCAGTCAGTAAATAATCGTTTGTTTAACCAAGTGAATACATAAGAAATAACAAGTGGTATAAGAAAACAAAGAACAACAGATTCATTCATGCATATTTACGTGGACAACGTAATGTTTCGTGGGACCTCCCAGACCCCGATGCTAAGATTGCGGAGAGCTGCCCCCCCCCCCCACTCCCCACACACGCCCAATTAACGATCTAAAGTTATGTCCGATAGCTCACACCTTACAAAGTGGCCATCCCTTCCTCCTCCCCCAAAAGCCGACTATTAAACCCCATTAAACCCAGTCATTTCATATTTGTTTGCAAAGTAGTTTGACCATGGACCAGCTATAGACGTCTAGTGGTGGATGGTGATCGACTATGAACCAGCTAGACGTCTGGTGGTGGATGGTGAATATGGACCAGCTATATAGACGTCCAGTGGTGGCATGCTTAACATCGACATGCTTTGAACCTGTGAAAGGGACAACAAATTAACAGACTAGACGGGTCATTTTTCTATGTTTAGGTTAACCATTCGTTCAGCATAGCTCACGTATGACTCACGATTATCATTTACTACGATAATTCATTTTGTGGGCTCTAACATACAAGATTGACCGCTCGAGGTGAGTAATACGTGAGCCGGTTCGCTGGACTGCTCGAGTCCCCGAAGACAACCATAACCCTTGATGACCGTGTGGTAGACTGACTTTATTGTGTATACCCCTCATTTATATATGCAGGCAATACGATGTATCTCGATCTCTATAGGCGATAATTGGTCATACATCATACCTGTGGCGATTAACAGGCATTAGTCATAATGCATCCAAGCATCTAAGCATACATAACACCATGCACTTCGCGGGGTGGGGGGGGGGGGGGGGGGCCGAACAGAGGGACGCTTCCATTAGTCCTCTTTACAGGTATGTGCCGCGGTGAAAATCCCTCTTTTTAACATCTATACTCACTCTAAACGACCCCCTTTTTTCAGAGGTAGGCCCACTCGCTCTAAAAGACGTCTTTTTTTCAGATGTGCTTGCTCTAAAAAGACCCTTTTTCAGATATATTCACTCTAAAAGACCCCTTTTTTAGACGTACTCCCTCCAAAAAAACTTTTTTTTTCCAGGTATACCCGTTCCAAAAGGCCCCCTTTTTTAGATGCATGTGCTCGCTCCAAATGATCCCTATTTCAGATGTGCTCGCTCCAAAAGACCTCCACGTCAAGGAATTAGCTAATCTTCCTCAGATGTACTCGCTCCAAATGACACCCTTTTCAGATACACTCGTTCCAAACGACCCCCCCCCCCCCCTTTTTCAGATGTACTGGATTAAAAAGACTCTATTTTCCGATGTACTCGCTCCAAAAGACCCTTTTGAGGATGTACACCGCTCCGAAAGATCCCAAAGACCCTCTTTTTCGTCGACCTGAAATTGAACCATTTCCCCCAAACTGTGCAATACAGCAGCGGACTATACACAAATCAGTGACGTCGTACACGTAGTATCCAACTATACACAAATCAGTGACGTCGTACACGTAGTATCCAACTATACACAAATCAGTGACGTCGTACACGTAGTATCCAACTATACACAAATCAGTGACGTCGTACACGTAGTATCCAACTATACACAAACCAGTGACGTCGTACACGTAGTATCCAACTATAACTATAACTATCATCTGTCAAGTTAAAATACTGTTTATTGCAAGTGAGAAGTACTCATCTCTGTAATTGACAAAACAGGGACATGCCGCTGTGTCCGTCGGACCTGTTTGGCGGGCATAACGCAGAGGGGAAGGAATGAATACCTTTTTCGATCTCCGCGATTGGCATCCAGAAATTCTTGAAGATTCGCGATTAGCTGTTGGCAATTTTGGGGGATCGTTATGCGTACAATTCCTGGTTCAACACAAAGACCTTTTCCTATTTACCGCGATGCGATTTCGCGATATTACTTTTATGGGGCTTTTTTCGCGCCCGGTCCTGAACAATCCTCATCTTGGAGATTCGATATTGCTCTCCCTAATTCTTGGGGAGTCGCGAATCAGGGGGAATCCCGCCCCCCCACGCACGTGGCATAGATTTTTTCGCAAATGAGTGATTGACAGCCTGGTTCGATCTAATGAGCCCAGAGACGGGCGACACGACTCGTACCAGGCATGGATCGCAGGCCACGAGCAAAGGTTACAATACTTAGGCATGCTATCGCTCATAGACGATACAGAGGAGATGTCATCGAGTTGTACAAATACCTAGACATGCCGTATCTATGGTAAGGAGAATGCCCATGTAAATCCACTGGTGACGTCACTCTATTGTTCTCTCACGACATTATTTTACTGTAATGTAGTGTGTTTGAGTCATAAGAACGGTGAGCAGTTGCGGGGGCGGGGGGGGGGGCTCTCCATGCTGTGCTGGTGAGCAGTTGCGGGGGAGGGGGGGGGCTCTCCATGCTGTGCTGGAGAGCAGTTGCGTGGGGGGGGGGCTCTCCCATGCTGCGCTGGATGAGCAGTTGCGGGGGGGGGCTCTCCCATGCTGTGCTGGATGAGCAGTTGCGGGGGGGGGGGGGGGGCTCTCCCATGCTGTGCTGGATGAGCAGTTGCGGGGGGGGGGGCTCTCCCATGTTGTGCTGGGTGAGCAGTTGCGGGTGGGGGCTCTCCCATGCTGTGCTGGGTGAGCAGTTGCGTGGGGGGTGGCTCTCCATGTTGTGCTGGGTGAGCAGTTGCGGGGGGGGGGGGCTCTCCATGCTGTGCTGGATGAGCAGTTGCGGGGGGGGCTCTCCCATGCTGTGCTGGATGAGCAGTTGCGTGGGGGGTGGCTCTCCATGCTGTGCTGATGAGCAGTTGCGGGTGGGGGCTCTCCCATGTTGTGCTGGGTGAGCAGTTGCGTGGGGGGTGGCTCTCCCATGTTGTGCTGGGTGAGCATTGCGGGGGGGGGGCTCTCCCATGCTGTGCTGGATGAGCAGTTGCGGGGGGGGGGGCTCTCCCATGCTGTGCTGGATGAGCAGTTGCGGGGGGGGGGGGCTCTCCCATGCTGTGCTGGGTGAGCAGTTGCGGGGGGGGGGGCTCTCCCATGCTGTGCTGGTGAGCAGTTGCGGGGGGCTCTCCCATGCTGTGCTGGATGAGCAGTTGCGGGGGGGGGGCTCTCCCATGCTGTGCTGGATGAGCAGTTGCGGGGGGGGGGCTCTCCCATGTTGTGCTGGTGGAGCAGTTGCGGGTGGGGGGGCTCTCCCATGCTGTGCTGGGTGAACAGTTGCGCGGGGGGGGCTTCTCCCATGTTGTGCTGGGTGAGCAGTTCGGTGGGGACTCTCCCATGCTGTGCTGGGTGAGCAGTTGCGGGGGGGGGGCTCTCCATGTTGTACTGGGTGAGCAGTTGCGGGGGGGGGGCTCTCCCATGCTGTGCTGGGTGAGCAGTTGCGGGGGAGGGGGGGGGCTCTCCCATGCTGTGCTGGATGAGCAGTTGCGGGGGGGCTCTCCCATGTTGTGCTGGTGAGCAGTTGCGGGGAAGGGGGGGGGGCTCTCCCATGTTGTGCTGGGTGAGCAGTTGCGGGGGGGCTCTCCCATGTTGTGCTGGGTGAGCAGTTGCGGGGGGGGGCTCTCCCATGTTGTGCTGGGTGAGCAGTTGCGTAGGGGGGGGGGGGCTCTCCCATGTTGTGCTGGTGAGCAGTTGCGGTGGGGGGGGGCTCTCCCATGCTGTGCTGGGTGAGCAGTTGCGGGGGGGGGCTCTCCCATGTTGTGCTGGGTGAGCAGTTGCGGGGTGGGGGGGGGGCTCTCCCATGTTGTGCTGGTGAGCAGTTGCGGGGGGGGCTCTCCCCATGTTGTGCTGGGTGAGCAGTTGCGTGTGGGGGGGCTCTCCATGGTTGTGCTGGGTGAGCAGTTGCGGGGGGGCTCTCCCATGTTGTGCTGGGGTGAGCAGTGCGGGGGGGGGGCTCTCCCATGTTGTGCTGGCTGAGCAGTTGTCGGGGTGGGGGTGGGGGGGTGGCTCTCCATGTTGTGCTGGGTGAGCAGTTGCGGGGGGGGGCTCTCCCATGCTGTGGCTGGATGAGCAGTTGCGGGGGGGGGGCTCTCCCATGCTGTGCTGGATGAGCAGTTGCGGGGGGGCTCTCCCATGCTGTGCTGGGTGAGCAGTTGCGGGGGGGGGCTCTCCCATGCTGTGCTGGGTGAGCAGTTGCGGGGGCTCTCCATGCTGTGCTGGATGAGCAGTTGCGGGGGGGGCTCTCCCATGCTGTGCTGGATGAGCAGTTGCGGGGGGGGGCTCTCCCATGTTGTGCTGGGTGAGCAGTTGCGGGTGGGGGGGCTCTCCCATGCTGTGCTGGGTGAGCAGTTGCGCGGGGGGGGGGGCTCTCCCATGTTGTGCTGGGTGAGCAGTTGCGGTGGGGACTCTCCCATGCTGTGCTGGGTGAGCAGTTGCGGGGGGGGGGGCTCTCCCATGTTGTACTGGGTGAGCAGTTGCGGGGGGGCTCTCCATGCTGTGCTGGGTGAGCAGTTGCGGGGAGGGTGGGGGGCTCTCCATGCTGTGCTGGATGAGCAGTTGCGTGGGGGGGGGGGGCTCTCCCATGCTGCGCTGGATGAGCAGTTGCGGGGGGGGGGCTCTCCCATGTTGTGCTGGGTGAGCAGTTGCGGGGGGGGCTCTCCCATGTTGTGCTGGGTGAGCAATTGCGGGGGGGGCTCTCCCATGTTGTGCTGGTGAGCAGTTGCGTGGGGGGTGGGGGGGGCTCTCCCATGTTGTGCTGGGTGAGCAGTTGCGGTGGGGGGGGGGCTCTCCCATGCTGTGCTGGGTGAGCAGTTGCGGGGGGGGCTCTCCCATGTTGTGCTGGGTGAGCAGTTGCGGGGGTGGGGGGGGCTCTCCCATGTTGTGCTGGGTGAGCAGTTGCGGGGGGGGGCTCTCCCATGCTGTGCTGGGTGAGCAGTTGCGGGGGGGGGCTCTCCCATGTTGTGCTGGGTGAGCAGTTGCGTGGGGGGGGCTCTCCCATGTTGTGCTGGGTGAGCAGTTGCGGGGGGGGGGGGCTCTCCCATGTTGTGCTGGGTGAGCAGTTGCGGGGGGGGGCTCTCCCATGTTGTGCTGGTGTGAGCAGTTGTCGGGGTGGGGGGGGGGGGCTCTCCCATTTTGTGCTGGGTGAGCAGTTGCGAGGGGGGGGGGGGCCTCACCTATGTTGTGCTGGATGAGCAGTTGCGGGTGGGGGGCTCTCCCATGCTGTGCTGGGTGAGCAGTTGCGGGGGGGGGGGGGGCTCTCCCATGCTGTGCTGGATGAGCAGTTGCGGGTTGGGGGGCTCTCCCCATGCTGTGCTGGGTGAGCAGTTGCGGGGGGGGGGGCTCTCCCATGTTGTCCCGGGTTGAGCAGTTTCGTTGGGGGTGGCTCTCCCATGCTGTGCTGGATGAGCCAGTTGCGGGGGGGGTGCTCTCCCATGCACTGGATGAGCAGTTGCGGGGGGTGCGGGGGGGGGGGGGGGGGCTCTCCCAAGCTGAATGAGCAGTTTTGAGCGTAGATCACAAAATCCAATTTAGAAACTGAATTTGAGATCATATGTAATTCATATGCAAAATACATACCGACATTTCCTTAT